>OX328129.1:71583495-71915995 GCA_946811695.1 Gonocerus acuteangulatus
GCTTAACATCAAGAGGACAATTGGCGCGAGTTATGTCACCATCCATCCTGTCAATACCCAATGACGCGCCTTTTGCCAGCATTTTTCGCGAATTTCCTCGTGTTACACACCCCGCCCCTCGCCTTGCTGCGGTGCGGCATCCGGTGTTTCATCATATAGAGACCACCGGACCACCAGTCGTTTCCAAAGCCCGAAGACTAGCACCTGAGCGATTGAAACTGGTCAAAGAAGAGTTCCAGCGGATGGCAAACGAAGGTATTATTCGCCCTTCAAAGAGTCCCTGGTCCTCGCCATTGCATGTTGTACCTAAAAAAGACGGTTCCATCAGGCCATGCGGAGACTATCGCCGTCTCAACGCGCAAACACTTCCTGATCGCTATGGTGTTCCAAACTTATGTGACTTCAATGCCAGTCTTCATGGTAAGGTAGTATTCTCTCGGCTTGACCTTACGAGAGCATATTTTCAAATTCCCGTGGCCGAAGAGGATATTCAGAAAACCGCAATTATTACCCCTTTTGGGTTATGGGAGTTTTGCCGTATGTGTCCTGGTCTACGCAATGCAGCACAGACGTTTCAGCGGTTCATCGACACAGCGTTACGCGGCCTTGAGTTTGCCTTTGCTTATCTAGATGACATCCTTATTTATTCAGCGACCCACGAGGAACATGTGCATCATCTTCGCGAGGTACTGCGTCGTCTCGATGCGTTTGGCCTTACTATCAACCCTGACAAATGCGCTTTGGGCCAATCTGAGATTGATTTCCTGGGATATACGGTGTCAGCTTCAGGAATCAGGCCAAAGCAGGACAAAGTAAGCGCTATTGCCTCTTTTCCCAAACCACAGAACATCAAAGAACTTCGTCAATTCCTTGGTATGTTTAACTTTTATCGATCGTCTATCAGGAATGCAGCGAAGATCCAGCAACCCCTAAATGGCTTTCTACACAACGCCAAGAAAAATGACCGTCGACCCGTTCCTTGGACTCCTGAAGCCGAAGAAGCTTTCGAGAAGTGTAAGAATGCATTGTGCACGGCGACTGTCTTGGGACACCCTGCTGAAGGCGCGCAAATTTCCCTCGTCTGCGACGCATCTGACACATGTCTAGGCGCCGTGCTACAGCAACTCGAAGGGGAGAAATGGGTCCCATTGGGCTTTTTCTCAAAGGCTCTTAATCCTGCACAACGGAATTATTCAACGTATGATCGGGAGCTTCTCGCGATTCTGAAAGCTGTGGTACACTTTCGGCCAATGATTGAAGGGAGGAGATTTACTATCTTCACAGACCATAAACCATTGACCTACGCTTTTAGGGTTAAGTCACCCTCTATGTCCCCAATGCGCCAGCGATGGTTAAATTTCATATCGCAGTTTTCAACTGACATAAGGTACGTCGAAGGGAATGCTAATGTTGTAGCTGATGCTTTATCCCGAGTTGAAGAAATATCGCTTGACGAAGATTGGAATCAACTTGCAGAAGAACAGGAGCGTGATACGGAATTGCAAGAGATCATCAAGCAGAAGAATCTACAAATGAAGATGTTCCAGATTCCAGGAGTGAGTCGGCCTGTTTGGTGCGAGTCTTCTACTTCTCGGGTGCGACCATACCTGCCTACTTCTTTTCGTCGGTCTTGCTTTGATCAGTGCCATGGGTTGAGTCATCCCGGAGTCCGGGCGACTCGCAGGCTTGTGGCAGTCAAGTACTTTTGGCCGTCCATGAATGTGGACGTGGGAACATGGGCCAAGTCTTGCTTAGCTTGTCAGAGAAGCAAAGTCGGTCGCCATAATAGTGCGCCACATGCCGTATTCTCTCCCAGTGGGAGGTTTGAACATGTACACATTGACTTGATTGGACCGCTACCAACTTCCCAAGGTATGAGATTCTGCGTGACAATGATCGACCGATTTACTCGCTGGCCGGAAGCAGTACCAGTCCCGGACATAACGGCTGAAGCTGTAGCCAACGCTTTCTACCAGGCCTGGGTGGTTCGGTTCGGAGCACCACGCCGTATAACGACTGACCAGGGGCGTCAATTCGAATCTGCCCTCTTCACCAACCTCACCAAGATGCTAGGGATACAGCGCATCCGAACAACCGCTTACCATCCGCAAGCTAATGGCTGCGTGGAACGTTGGCACCGAGCCTTAAAGAATGCCCTCACCGCTCATATGGACAGTGAGCATTGGGTTGCAAATCTACCTACAGTGCTGTTGGGACTGCGAACCACGGTCAGAGAAGACATTCAAGCAAGCGTCGCGGAAGCAGTTTATGGCCAAGCACTGCGCCTCCCCGGTGAGTTCCTGGTATCACCCTGTGGTGGCCCCAACCCGTCAGACAGTCTTCATCATCTGAGGGACATCATGAGGCAGCTGAGGCCGGCCCCCTTCGGAACTTCATCGAGGAAGCCCTTCGTACACCGTGCCCTCACCTCGTGCAGCCACGTTTTCCTGAGGGATGACTCAGTGAGGAAACCTCTCCAGCCACCATACACTGGGCCTCACCGCGTCCTGAGTCGCGACAGCAAGGTGTTCAGGATCCAGCGCTCGGATGGCACAGAGACCTCCGTCTCGATTGATCGCCTCAAACCTGCCTTTCAGCTCAGGGACAACACCACGCCTTCGGATATTCAAGAACCTCCGGCAGTATCCATACCGCAGCAACCTACAAAGGACGAACCAACTCCTCCGTTTTCGGCGTCAACTGCTTACCAGACGAGGGCTGGACGCGTCGTCAAGCGCAACGTCAGATTTGTCGACTGCATCATTAGAGGGGAGCTATGTTGAGGCGGCAACGACGTCATACTCCTAATGATGCTAGTCTCTATTGGGCTTGCCTCTTTGGGAGTGTGGCAAAACTGTTATTGTGCCTTCCTCTCTGGGCAAGGCGGTCGGCACGTGTCTCCCTTCTGGCCGGACGCCCTCGAGTTTTAGTCGTGTATATACAAGTGTGTTGTTGCTACCAGCGAAATTAATTAGCGAGTAGAACATGTTGTGTTATATGTATTTCACACTGGCCAGTGTATATTGAGTATATAGTGAGTAATTAGTTGTAAGTTAGCATTTTTGTAATAATCAACCTTAATTTAGTAACTCATTTAATTTATTATTTTTATGTATTTAACAATTTGTTTAATTTGGCATCGCATGTAATATAATGTGTTCTTTTATTTATTTAACGATGCATCAGTCATAATTTTAATAATTCATTTAGTTTAAGAAATCGTTAATGTTAATAAATCATTTTATTTAAGAATTTATTTCATTTAGTATATAACTTAAAAGGAACCCGCAAATCTTTACAAACCAATTTAGTTTATTGTTACAACACATTTTTCTCTTTTGTTGACCAGAACGAATACCGAGTTTCGTTGAAATACAACACAAATTATGGCTGGTAAGGCAAATAACTACTTTGGCTCCGGAGTAAACCCCCCCTCCGGATGGAACGATTTTGTTGGTTAACGAACTCGTTCAATCGTTTGATTGGGGAATACTTCATACCAAGTTTCGTGGGGAAGAAACAAAAACTCTGGCCGGTATCGTGTTAACGGAGACATATATAACTATATAACTACATATATATATATATATATATATATATATATATATATATATATATATATATATATATATAAATTTTAACTGGGGTCATTTTCGGCCTCTACTAGGTAGGATCGATAACGATTCGAAGAAATTTTTCAAAAATTCCGTCATGAGTCCAACCTCAATAGCTACTTTCCTTCGGAGGAAAGTGCTAAAAAAAATTATCATTTCATTTAAACTATGTGGGGAATATTTCTTTGCACTTAATTTCCCTTTCTATTCCAAATACGCATATATGTAAACAAATATCTTAGGTAATAGTGTTATGTATAAGAACGTAATGTTTAATTTAGCTCAATAAATGCTTAGAGCAGACATTTATATAACATAAAACATAGATCGCATGTCATAAGTAAATAATTGATACAAGATTTAATAATCCTAATCTTTATCAATAATAAGAAAGGGCGTCATAAGTACGTCATTTACCGCCTAATTAACATAAATCTAATTTAATCTACAAAAGAAAGCAGAGATAAATAAATAATTTTCGTGAGAATAATACCTTTCTCAATGGCACCTACATATGACCCGAATTTCTACCGATCCGATTTCGTTTGATCGACAGTCAATAAGCAACTTGGATTGGATCGGACCCGTTCCGATCCGATCCGATAGCCACCGACTGTCGGAAGAAAAACAAACACATGCATCTCAATGGGTGTGCCTGCATTGGTCCCGACCCGATCCAATCCGACGGCAACCGATTCTTGGCCATTCAAACTGGTTTGTTTCTAGACCGATTTCGGACCGACAAAGAAAAATGGCGCCAACCCACATATTGTGTTTCAAAAAGATCTACAAGTTCTAAATCTTAACCGATTTCAATGCATTGTTTTTTATATCAAAGGAAAAAATATTTAGAACAACTTCGTCAATTCACATTTTTGGTTTCTTGTTTATTAAATTGCGTGGGAAGATGTTTATAACCATCCAACGTACATCCAAGTTATAACCATCCAACGTACATCCAAGTTATAACCATCCAACATACATCCAAGTTATAACCATCCAACGTACATCCAAGTTATAACCATCCAACATACATCCAAGTTATAACCATCCAACGTACATCCAAGTTATAACCATCCAACGTACATCCAAGTTATAACCATCCAACGTACATCCAAGTTATAACCATCCAACGTACATCCAAGTTATAACCATCCAACGTACATCCAAGTTATAACCATCCAACGTACATCCAAGTTATAACCATCCAACGTACATCCAAGTTATAACCATCCAACGTACATCCAAGTTATAACCATCCAACGTACATCCAAGTTATAACCATCCAACGTACATCCAAGTTATAACCATCCAACGTACATCCAAGTTATAACCATCCTACGTACATCCAAGTTATAACCATCCAACGTACATCCAAGTTGATTATTGACGCTAACTCTATCCCATTTCTTCGAGATGTTGTTAACAACTTCACAAAGTTCTAAAAAAAAAAAAAAAAACTGCTCATTTCTATTCAAAGCTTTCCAAATGTCACTAGGCATAAGTACGTTACCGCGCTAAGATGACGCAGTTCCTGCGAGTCGACTTTTTAGCACTTTCCTCCGAAGGAAAGTAAGCTATTGAGGTTGCACTCATGACGTCATTTTTGAAAAATGTCTTCAAATCTTTATCGATCCTACCTAGTAGACACCGAAAATGACCCTCGTTAAAATTTATATATATACAGGGACCGAAAATAACTATTAATTTTTATTTCAAATGAGTTTCAATTAACCTTTAATTTTTATTTTTTGGAAATAAAAATAAAAATTTCATCGTAATTTACCTATATATTTTATTATTTAAAAAAAAAATTGTCTAATAATTTTTATTTCAAAAACTTGAAAATAAACAATAATGTTATTTCAAAATTTTTTTTATAAAAATTTTAAATATAAATTTTTTATTATTTTAACTTTAAACATTATTTTAAATAAAAAAACAAAAAAAAAATATTAGTGCCATAATGAATAGATTTATTGATTTTAAGAGCTCACACACATAGCGACTAATAATGAACAGAAACAAAAACAAAAAAAAAAGGTAATGCACAAACACCAATTCTAGAATATACAATATACACTCATACAAATCAATTCTAGAATATACAATATATACTCATACAAATCAATTCTAGAATATACAATATATACTCATACAAATCAATTCTAGAATATACAATATATACTCATACAAATCAATTCTAGAATATACAATATATACTCATACAAATCAATTCTAGAATATACAATATATACTCATACAAATCAATTCTAGAATATACAGTATATACTCATACAAATCAATTCTAGAATATACAATATATACTCATACAAATCAATTCTAGAATATCCAATATATACTCATACAAATCAATTCTAGAATATACAATATATACTCATACAAATCAATTCTAGAATATACAATATATACTCATACAAATCAATTCTAGAATATCCAATATGTACTCATAGAAATCAATTCTAGAATATACAATATATACTCATACAAATCAATTCTAGAATATACAATATATACTCATACAAATCAATTCTAGAATATACAATATATACTCATACAAATCAATTCTAGAATATACAATATATACTCATACAAATCAATTCTAGAATATACAATATATACTCATACAAATCAATTCTAGAATATACAATATATACTCATACAAATCAATTCTAGAATATACAATATATACTCATACAAATCAATTCTAGAATATACAATATATACTCATACAAATCAATTCTAGAATATACAATATATACTCATACAAATCAATTGGATTTAGACGAACTTTGATTCACTCACATAAAGAAATAACTTCTAATAATCAAAAGGTTCCAAATCAAGTATTTATTTCTTTGTTCCGAGGATAAGAGATATTTAATAAATGAGTTTCACTTAACCTTTAATTTTTATTATTGGGGAAAAAAAATAAAAATTCCATCGTAATTGATATATTTTATTATTTTTTGAAAACATTTTCTAATAATTTTTAGTATAAAAACTTAAAAATAAAAATTATTTCATAACAGTTATTCATTAATTTTAAAAATATAAATTATGAAGTAATTTTTTGTCATAATTTTTAGGAAACATTTAATTTTTATTTCGGTCCTTGTATATATATAAATATATATATATATATATATATATATATATATATATATATATATATATATTTTTTTTTTTTTTTAGGGCGCATCTACAACTTGGCCATTAGCGCCGCCCTATCTATAGGTTCCCACCCTTTTATAATGCCAACAGCACGTGGTCGGTCACCCATCCAGGTACTGACCACGCCCGACGTTGCTTAACTTCGGTGATCACCGGGAACCGGTGTATTCAACGTGGCTATGGCCGTTGGCTATATATATACATATATATATATATATATATATATATATATATATATATATATATATATATATATATATTGTAACGTATAGCATATGGGAGGCTATAGATTTATTCCAGTTATATGATTTATAAACCTCAATAAAATAAATAAAACATAAATGAATAAAGTTCGATTTCATTCCCACGCACGTATAGGTACAAATATTCACAATTATAGTCAGTAATATAATATAGTTTTCTTATAGGGACAGACAACGATATACAAAGCATAACTTAGCATCTAGTTATCGTAGAAACTCAAATTAAATTGCGAAATGTCCAGTAAAGAGGATACAATTTAATGCCGGTTGAGGCCGGCACGGAACGGAAGAAAACGAAACTCAATCCAGCGAAAAACGCACGGGCGGCGAAAGATTACAGACCCAGGAGTAGGGAAGGGATTATCTTTACCTGCCTCCCCACCAAAAGAAGGGCTTACCCCTTCCCTGGGAAGGTAGAGGGCTGGACACACCGAGAGAGAAAGCCGGAGAGGAAGGTCGAGAGGGACATCCCGTTATGACACCAAGACATGTCTAGACTTGGCTGGAGGCGACACCAGATCTCAAGAAGATGATGTTCTAAGTAAGAGGAGGACCGATGAAGACGCTGAGCGAAGGTCTGTCCATTTAAAATAGTCCCGTATAGGCAGACAGCATTAAGACCTCTTAGATCCTTAACACGTTAAGTGCGGCTGATGTTTAGCCATACTTAAAGTAAGGTAAAACTGAAGTTTCATGTCCTCAAAGCAGATTTCTTTCAAATTTTATATAATAACGTATTTTGATGCACTAAACACGAATCCGTTAAAAAAAAAAAAAAAGTTCGCATTCAACTAGGAAATAAGTTACTAAGCACTAAAGTTCAGTGTTATGGGGGTTATGAGATCTAGTGTAAACAACTAAATTTGTCAACATGCGCATGCGCGGGTATAGAAAAGTTCGTAATAAAGATGTTAAATCAACATTTACCATCAATTATTTAATTTTACCAGCAGTTATTTATTCAAAACCATTTTTTAGCACTTTCCTCCGAAGGAAAGTAGCTATTGAGGTTGCACTCATGACGGAATTTTTGAAAAATTTCTTCGAATCTTTATCGATCCTACCTATTAGAGACCGAAAATGACCCCAGTTAAAATTTATATATATATATATATATATATATATATATATATATATATATATATATATATATATATATATAGTTATATATGAGTCCGTTAACACGATACAGGCCAGAGATTTGTTTTTTTTAGCCACGAAACTTGGTATGTAGTATTCCCCCATCAAACGATTGAACGAGTTCGTCAACCAACAAAATCGGTGCATCCGGATGGGGGGGGGGGGGGGGGGGGGGGGGTTACTCCGGAGCCAAAGTAGTTATTTGTCAATACCAGCCATAATTTTTGTTATATTTCAACGAAACTCGGTATTTGTTGTGGTCAACTGAAGAGAAAAATTTGTTGAAAAAATAAACTAAATCGGTTGACTAGAAGGGGGGGGGGGGGTTTACTCCGGACAGAAATTACTAATTTCCTTATGCCGGTCTTAATTTCCGTTGTATTGTAACGAAACTCTTTATACGTCCTGGCTATCTAATAAAAAAGAAGTGATATGAAAATGAACTAAATCGGCCTATCTGAAGGGGGGGGGGGGGGTGTTACTTTGTACTATGTTTGAATTGAATTCTTCCGCCAAACGTAGGTTCGTGAAACTCATCAAGATCAATAGATGAAATGTGAAGCTTTGTGTATTTAGTGCGTAGTGTAGTACCCCGCATACACAAAACTCTAGAAGGAAATTAATTACAGAATTAATAATTGAAACAGCTGCTCATAAAAAATGCAAAAGAGTAGAACGATTTATGTTTTTATTTATTATATCTACTATATATTTGTCAAATACCACTCACTCACTCACTCATCTATCAACGCCCAGCCCAAACCGCTCGACAGAAAATTTTGAAATTTTGCATAGACACTCCCTATATAACGTAGGCGCTCGCTAAGAAAGGATTTTTTGATATTCGTATTTTTAATGGTATTTGTTGTGGTCAACTGAAGAGAAAAATTTGTTGGAAAAATAAACTAAATCGGTTGACTAGAAGGGGGAGTTTACTCCGGACAGAAATTACTAATTTGTTCATACCGGTCGTAATTTCTGCTGTATTGTAAAGAAACGCAGTATACTTCCTGGGTATCTAATAAGGAAGATGTGTTGTAAAAATGAACTAAATCGGTTGATTAGGAAGGGAGGTTTATTCCGAGCCCAAATTACTAATATACTCATACCGGTCGTAATTTCTGCTGTATTGTAACGAAACGCGGTATACGTCGTGGGTATCTAATAAGGAAGAAGTGTTGTAAAAATGAACTAAATCGGTCTATCGGGAGGGGGAATTTATATTGTACTATGTTAGAATTGAATTGAAACAGGTGTTATTTATGTTTTTATTTTATTTATCTATATAGGTTATTTTAAACAAATTATTCAGGAATGCACTCGACACTACCAAATTCTGAGGAAAGTGCTTAGTTATGCAGCTCCTGCGTGACGGACTTTAAAATAATGAAACACTTCACATTTCTTGTTTCGTTCGTGAAATGTATTATATAACAGAAATCCCTAAATAATTAGCTAATGCCTTTATAATTATTAGTTCGTTCTAATTCCCGCCTGCTGAATTTTAATTGTCAACATACTCTTATTTTGTAAAAAAAAAAAAAAAAAAAAAAAAATAGCAATGAAGTTGCACGAATTTATCTTCAAACGTGCTCATAAACATGAAGAGCGCTTAAAGGCATTTTCCTGTGCGATCGGGGATTTGTATCCACCGAACATCGCGTCTGAAGAAGAAGAAAGCTAAGAAGGATGTCTCTCTAGGAGGATAAGAAGAATGTCTAGGACGACTTTTAGGCATACATGCTATGTGCTTCCCAATGTTACAAATACGCTGTTTACGCCTACTTTTAGAACCTTCCTAACAGTGAACGTTAGTGCTTAATAACTTCTTTCCTAGTTGAAAGCGATTTTTTTTTTAAACGGATTCGTGTTTAGTGCATCAAAATACGTTATTGTACAAAATTTGAAAGAAATCGGTTTTGAGGACGCTAAACTTCAGTTTTACCTAAACTGCATGCGGTGCATGCCCCCAGGGGGGGGGGGTAGGTTTTCTAGTCGGCACTTCCGGATTGTTTCATGAGATCAACCTTATAAGCGGGGTTCCTCCTTATGAAGGGAGGGAGGAACCGCGCTAAAACGTCTAACAGCTGTCTATCTGTATGTTTGTTCCTCAAACAAATCCACACCGTTCTACCGATTTTGACATAACTAGGCACACAGGTGTATCTTGATCTGGGGAGTGTCGTAGGCTCCCCGGATCGAGACTTCGTAGGTCGAAGTCAAAAGTCCGACTCGTAGGAACTGCATCATCTTAGCGCGGTTCCGTTCTTATCCCTAGTCTCATTTGGAAAGATTAAAATACAAGCAGTTATTGTTTTGGTTCCACTTTTCTTAAAAAGGTGAAACCTGAAACGAGACTTATCACTGACAAAATACAAAAAATCAGACCCAACTTCTTCGACACACTACAAAAACGTATTCAACTCCTTGTTCAGGCAAAATAACGACACTCATTACATATTTACGGATGGATCAAAAACAAACTACGGGGCTGGTGCTGCCGCCATCATAAGAAACGAATCCTATCACATAAGATTACCCGATCACACTACTGTACACACAGCAGAACTACACGGAATCCTTTTAGCACTCAAAAACATTGAAGATACAGACACGGACGACATAACAATATGCACTGACTCATTAAGTTCCTTACACTCAATGACAAACGTTTACAGCACACACCCTATTGTCATAGAGATTTTTACACAATTATTCCGTCTACAAACAAAGAACAGACATACCACTATGTTTTGGTTACCTTGACATGAAGGGATTTCACAGAGCACTACAGTAGACTTACTAGCGAAAACGGCAACTCAAAGACCTACACCTGACCTGAACAAAATGACAGCAACTGACCTATGCAAACTAGCTGAAAATAAGACAGTAAACGACTGGCAGACAGAATGGACTAACTCTCAAAGCAAACTGCGGGAAATAAAAAATACAATAAGACCCTGGTCAAGAGAAAGCCAACAAGACGAGACCAAGTTATTATTACGAGACTTCGCTTAGGACACAGTTTACTAACGCACTCCTATCTAATGGAACGACAAGACATACCTGTATGCGCATGTTGTAACGAGACATTAACAGTTAAACACATACTTACTGACTGCAGATTACGAGACAACCTAACAATTCCTCTCGACTTACACGACTTACTAGCCGAAAAAGTGGACTATTTTCGGCTACTACATAATTTTGTACGGCTTATTATTGCAAGGACTTCAAAGTTACCCAGGAAACACCATGTGGAGGTAACCGTGCTTGTTTCCGTTGGAGAGTCAAAAAAAAACAAAAAAAAAACCGCTTACAAATTCATCTAAACAGAGACAAATACACGTACAAAAGCATAAAACTAACAAATTTGAAGATTTAAGCACTTATCTCTTCGATTGACATCGCCCCACCGAACATTACAACAGAATCTTATTGTTGTTTGAATCGCTCCAAAAACCACATTCCAGTAAACGGATTCAACTGGTTAATGAACTTGACCTTTTAAATGAGAAGAAAGATTTTTGTAGCAAATGTTATCAAAATCGAACCATTTTTGAGCCGATGAGGAACTTCTTAATAATTCAAACCCCCCTTGTTTTAATTTTGTTTTAACATTCTTGCGATTGTTAAAACAAAATTCAATCAGGATTGTGGTCATGAGAAACTGTTCAATTATTTACAGCAGCATTATTTTTCAAAAACAAATGCACTACTTTTCTCATTTGTTCCGATACTAAACATAAAGGTATGAATTCTGTATACGCACTTTTGATAAGATTATATGATATAATAATAAAAAATAATGATTTGTCAAAGTGAAATTATTTACAGTGATAATCCACTGTAAATAATTTCATTTAATTTTTTTTGTCTCAGTTTAAAAATAAATATATGTCAAGATTGCTTTACATACATTCAGAAAAATTTCACAAAAAGTTTTAGTGGAAATATTTTACTACAGCTCATGACAAACTTGTAGTAGGTAGGGTGGGAGAAAGAGTAAAATCCTTGGTCTCTAATGGAAATTATGAGCAAATCTGAAACTAAAAATGTAAAAAACTCAGTAGAGTTTGCTAATGTTGCATCTAGTTTAATGACAAACACTACAATTCTCCGTATGAGCCAAGTAGATATTGAGCCTGCTATAAGTTCGGACAGTCCATGGGTTACTGTTAAAGACATAGTTTTTATTAAGCAAATGCATGTGATAAAATGCAATTCGCAAATCAAAAATTCAACTATGGAAAACAAACTGAAACCAACAAGTTAACAGATCAAAAACTTAATATTTCAAATTTTAATGTTAGTTACTGGTGTGCAGTTACATGTGATAAAAATTAAGTTGTATTTCATTTTATATTGCCCAGCAAACCCTTCACTGAAGTAATGAATGTTTTGTACATGTAGGTAGTTTTCATTCTGAATAGCTTTGGGTTATTTTTTATAGTTTTTAAAATTAAATCGCTGTACTATAAAAAATAATATATTGTTAGCTAAAATTTTAATTGAATAAAATTTTAATTTAAACAAATTAAAGAGTGAAAAAACACATACATTTTATTTTTTCATGTGATAGTGGATACCTTTTAGAATAATAATAAAAACATATTTTAGTGATTTTCTTTTTATCGTTTGATGATATTCCACTTAGTGTGGAACGCCATATTTAATTTTTACAAAATGCATTTTACCACTTCAGGATTTTTTCAGAACATTTGTAATTACTTTATGCTTATATTATTTTTTCTTTCTGGCTTCCATATTTATTGAAGTATTGTCATAGAAAATGTCAACAACATCGGTCGATAGGTATGATTTATATTCTAGAACTAAGTGCACTTCCTTTGTCCAATCGATGGTAACTGCAAAATTTGAAATACTTTAGCAGAGCAGAAAATTAAACTATTTGAGATTGACAAAAACTATTTTATATTCTTACTTATATCCATGAAAGGAATGAACATGCCAAGTTTCATTAAAATCTGAGATCATGGGTGTCAAATCCTATTTTTTTGGGTTGATTTGACATGGAATGACCCAAATGTTTAAATATCATGTCACACATAAATGATTTTAGGTGGTACGTTAAAGAACTAAAAGTATTTAAATTATTAAAGTTCTGTGCAGGTTAATGGGTAATGTTGAAGACATAGTTTATAATTATTCTTCAACTGACCCTTTTCTCAATATTCTTATCTTCGTGGACGGCGGAAGGCCAACAAATAAAATCTTCAACACTCAGTATCACCAACTTTATTTCATCCCTACATGTTTCACACCCTTATTGGTGCCTCTTCAGGGGAAAAAATTACAAAAATAATGACAAAAATATAAAACTTACAAGTGTAAGTTTTATATTTTTATTATTATTTTTGTAATTTTTTCCCCTGAAGAGGCACCAATAAGGGTGTGAAACATGCAGGGATGAAATAAAGTTGGTGATACTGAGTGTTGAAGATTTTATTTGTTGGCCTTCCGCCGTCCACGAAGATAAGGACATAGTTTATGATAAGCAAATGCATGAGATAAAATGCAATTCACAAATACAAAAAAATTAACTATTGGAAACAAACGGGAAACTCCAAATCAACCGATCAAATACTTAATATTTCAAATTACTTACTAATATATGATATTAGTCCAAATTCTGAGAATATAAGGCTATAATTTAGATAAACATACAAAGGTTATATTGAATGGAAAAGTTTTGTTTGCAAAAGAAAAACCTTTCGCAAAAAAAAAAGGTTTTGTTGGCTTGCTAATCTCCACCTAGGCAATTCACCTAGGCAACACTGGAAAGAAAATGGCTATTTCTGACAATTCACTCTTCTATATTTGACAGTTTCGAACTCGTTACTCCCGAACTGTGAAGCCTAGAAGATTTTGAGCTAGCCTAGGAGATTTCCCGTATCAAAAAGTACATGTGCGCCAAGTTTGGTCCAAATTGGTCAAACGGTGTGGATTTGTATAAAGAACAAACAGACAGACAAACTTGAAGGTGATTTTTATATATATAGATTTATTCACAAATCATTGTAAATTTGGGCGTCCTCACCTGTCGTAACATGTCGCTTATGGGCATACGTGCTGTGCGTTTCCGCTCGCTACGCTCGCTCAAGAAGATATCAAAACTCTTGTCAATCCAACTCGCTAAAATTAATAGAATTCTAATATGTAAGATTGGCAAAGAAAGAACTGTTATTTTAAATATTTATAAGCTATTTATTCACAAATCATTGTAAATTTGTGCGAAAAAATTTAAAGAATGGTTTATTAGTAAAAAAAATATTTTTGAATAAATAATTGGAGATAAATTGAAATAATTGATGGTAAATTTCAATTAGACATCCTTATTACGGACTTTTTCATACCCGCGCATGCGCATGTTGACAAACATAGTATGTTACATTACCTTTCAGACCCCGCATAACTTCTTTCCTAGTGGAGAGCGAGCTTTTTTTTTAACGGATTCGTGTTTAGTGCATCAAAATACGTTATAGTGCAACGTTTCAAAACGATCGGTGCGGCGACCCCGCGTCTTCACATTTACCAAAACCATAAAAAAAATAAAAAATATTGATTTATTTGATACCCATAAATGGACAAAATGATTTTGATTTTGACAACACAAGGTACCTAGTATTACCCCTTAAGATTCTGTGGTATTGTCTAAAAGTTGGAATTTCTTTTTTGTCCAGTAGATATAAGTGGGTAAATCAGGTGTGGCCTATCCCGAACCTTGATAAAATTACTTCTCTGTAATTCTCTTGTGAATACAGTAGAACCTCCATTATCCGGGGTAATGACGGGGAGGGTGGTCCACGGATAATCGAAAACCCCGGATAATCGAAACACAATATATTATTCACTAAATGTGCTGGATTATAAGGTTATAAAGGAAAACTGTGTACAAGATGTCATGTAAACCTTCTTATTTGCATTGAGTAATGTATATGTAAACGTTTTATTAATTAATAATTTGTATAAGTGCAAAAATAAACTCAAGATAAAATTAATTTTTTTTGTCTTGAAAGTCAGTAATATTTCGTAGTTTTTTCATACATAATTCTTTCCTTATATCCGTTCTTATCACCCGTAACAAGATAATTCTGCTGAAATTGGCATTCTTATGTACTCGAGTGAAGAGTTAAAGCCCAACAGAGGAAATATTTCCTTGGTAGGCTAACAGCCCAGTAGGGGATTCATAGAAAGCGTAAAAGCGTTTAGTTCCAAGAATATGAAATAAATTGAGATGCTTCCAGAAATATGGAATCAACACATTCTTCCGAAAACAGTGCTGTTTTTCCATTCTTTAGTTTACAATGTATGTAATTAATTTAATTTAATATTTATGTACATAATCGTCATTACATGCGTACAAATATTTAATACATAATTATGAAATCAAATGCTTTAGTTGATAAAAATAATGCAATAAATATGTTCGTATGTACATAATATTTAAAGAAAGAATAAAAATTCCCCCATCGAGACCCCGGATAATAGAGTCCCGGATAATGGAGGTCTTACTGTAGTCCTTTTACCCAGGCAAAGAACTTCACATCGCTTTAGAATGTTAAAACTATATTGAGAATTACTACAGACCTTAGACAGAAATATTACGGAAACACATGTAGAATTGGCGATTCTAGCTGTCATCTGTAAGTTGTTGCATATTCTTTTTTTTTTTTTTTTTTTTTTTTTTTTTTTTTTTTTTTTTTTTTTTTTTTTTTTTTTTTTTTATTTTAATATTTTGGTGCATCTACTACCGAGGTCATTAGCACCAAATAGTGAATTGTTTCATTTTTAACATATGATGAAACAATTCTAACGAGGCTTAATGTAAAAGCCAAGTTTATTTATAACTTACTCTAACTCTAATACTAAAAGTACTATGTACAAAGTGTGTTAGTTCCCTTTTAACATATATCGGAACTAACATTAATCCTAAATCTAAGCCTAAAGAGTATATTTACATATTTACATTTCAAAACACATTCACGATTATACACATGAAACAGAACACACACGCATAATAAATACAGCTACACTCTACATTCATACCAACACTAAGACTAAGCACACTCATACAATAAATACTTCCACTCTTACAAGATAAATCGATTAAAATAATATATACAGATTTAGAATATTTAATCATTACTCAACCTAAATCTGGTTATAAAGCTTCAGTTCTTTTAAATATTCTATTAATTTTTCCACTGACGCTTCTCTTTTCGACAACAGGTCCTTTAGGGCAATTGGGAGTTGATGTCGCTCCCTAGCCTCTCGGAGTGCTGGGCAGTCCACAAGAATATGCCGAACATCGAGAATGCCGTCACATTTCTCACACTGTGGTCGGCGTCTTCCCACCAGATGATGCCCATGCGTGAGGCGGGTATGGCCGATCCGTAATCGGGTGTTGCATATTCTTATCATGAAATGAATGCGTGAGCTTGTCACTTCACAGGAGATTTGTTTATCTAAATTGTTTTCCTATTTTTTCGTCCTAAATCCCATCGCTGGATTGCCGTCATGAGTCTTTATAAGATTTCAGAGATTAACATTTTGCATAAAATTTATGCGTGACTCTGTCCTAATCATATATATCTACAGAGTCTGTATTGGACATTCACAATCAATCCTTCTTGGAGGTAGTGTTCTTGATTTGCATCAGGATTTTACAGGTATTGAATTTTTAAAACTATTACTCCAATAACGGAGACATATTTGTAGTAAATCATTTTGAGAAAGTGTATTATGATTGTCGTGTGAAAATGTGTCCTGAAGCAGTCGTGTTTTTATTTTTTATTCGTGTTGTTTGCTATTGAGGTTGCATTCATGAAAGAATATCTGAAAAAAATTTCTTCTAATGTTCAACAATTTCCCTAACTAAGCCGGTTCATTAGGAGGGGTGACGTTATAGCGCGGTTCCTCCCTCCCTTCATAGGGAGGAACCCCGCTTATAAGGTTGATCTTATGAAACAATCCGGAAGTGCCGACTAGAAAATTTTGCGTTTCAGAACCCCTAGAGACCGAAAATTACGGTGGTTCAAATTTGTATATATATATATATATATATATATATATATAAATATATATATATATATATATATATATATATATATATATATATATATATATATATTTGTCTGTTCGCTCTCTAGCTCCCAGACGAATGGTCCGATTTTGATGAACTTTGGTACAAAAATCCTTCGTCAAATTTGAAAGGTCAAGTTCGTTAACCAGCAGAATCCGCCCACTGGAAGATGGCATTTGGGGCGAAATTCGCGCAAAAAAATCGTAACGCTTATTTATTATTTACAAGCTGTGCCCGCGTCTTCGTCCGCGTGGAATAGTGACGTTAGGCAGTATTTTTTGGATGTATCTTTCGGATTATAAACACCGTCGATTGGGTATTTTTAAAAAAATGTACTTTACGGTAATGCTGCTCTATACACGATATTAGACGTATTTCCATCGGGGATCAAAGCATACAGGCTGCTATTGCCCTGCCGCAAACAAAAGAACAATGTAGGGCGCACGCGCAGCATTCAGCCGATGTGTGGGAAGGGCTATCTCCCCTCCGGCCACGCCCTTTCTTGTCCTTTTGTTTGCGGGTGGACTAAAGGTCCACTCTTATGCGCTGATTTTTAACCAGATCTCTTCTGGTTTGGCCAGCCACTCTCCTCGGATATCTCATTTCTACGGTTGTTACTCGGCTTCAGTGCTTAAATAATTAACTTACATCTCGCTTCTAGTAGTTTTGGTGATCCTGAAGATTAACCAGTTGATGTGAGATCGGTCCAGCAGTATTAATAATGTGAATTATTAAAACAAATTGTTATAAACATGCAAGAATATTGATGAAAACTGTGCAACTTCTTTTAATGTGGGCTTTACTTTATGTTTTTACAGATCCTGACATCAAGATGACGCAAGTAAGAGCCTTCGTAGTTCTGAGCCTCCTGGCATTCCTATACACGGCATCAGTCTGCACTGAAGAAGGAAGTGACAATCAAGGGGTTACAGAGTTTACTAGAGAAGAACCTGACAGCTATCACAAAGCATCTGAGACCATTCAAAGCTTGGACAACATTTGGAGGCTCAAAGCTAAAAAGTTCTTAGAAACAGAAGGATTTGAGGCTACTACAATCCGACTAGGCAGAGAACCCTGGACACCATCGTCGACTAGAAGAACCTATTCCCCATTTGATGTCCCTATTCCGAAAAGACCATATAATGCAGAACATATATGACATTTGGAAGCATTCAGAAAGTGTGGAATGATGCCAATATACGTAAGTGGTGTTTCGATGTCTATATTTTCTACATTTGCCGTGTTTCCTTGCAAGCTTAGGGGGTAACTCCGCTTACAACGTTGACGTCATAGTGCAATCCGGTTTTGGCGACGAGAAATGCCAACGGTTTTAATCCAAAGTTCAAAACAAACAGGTTGTTCATATCATGTATATATTTATTAGGGGTACCCAAAAGTAATCAAAATTTTGGCTTTAGAAGTCATTTTATTATGCTAAAAAATAAACCTTAATTATTAATTTACTATATCGCACTAGTATTTCTAAAGTGACACAACTCAAAATAAAACTCAACTGAAAATGTGTCACTCTTGCCTATGTAAGGGCCTTAGGATTAAGACTGGACACAAGTGCCCTCTGGTGTTAGATACATACAGGTTTGATGGTTGATAAAGATGTATATATATTTTTTTACGGTGCATCGACAATTCTTGGCCATTAGCGCCGACATTCAGGGTGCAGCCAGGAACCCTCTTAGCGAGCCCTGAAATGAGAAAATTCATGTCGCCGGTGGGGATCGAACCCACCATCTCCCGCTTATGAATCTAGCGCGCTAGCCACTAGACCACGGGAGACCCCTATAAAGATATATTTATCATGTCTTTCACAACCATAACTATGACGGTGTGAATAAAACCGATTTTTGAGTTGTGTCACTTTAGAAACACTAGTGTGGTATATTCACCAAAATTATCAACACCTCTCCCACTTTCCGGCAAATGTTCCTGATGGAGAAAGTCGGTTTAGGGCTTGATACTGGAGATTGGCCTTAAGACAACCATTGTTTTGACCTCTTCATGTTGTCATAAAGAATCCATGTTTTGACCTCTTCATGTTGTCATAAAGAATCCATGTTTTGACCTCTTCATGTTGTCATAAAGAATCCCTGTTTCATCTCAGGGATCAATTCTCACAAGAAATGGATCATTATGAAGCCTAGACAGCAAAGATGAGCAGAGGGTTCTCTAATGGTCCTTGTTGGCATCCGATAATTCGCGAAGAATCCATTGCACCTGTCTCTGTGATGTGCCAATTTCATGGAGGCTCCTCTGTGCGGTACACCCAAGTCTCACGGATGGTTCCACAATCCCTCGGATCAGATTCCACTAGGGTCTTCAAGGTATCGTGGTCACACTGTTTAGGCCTACCGCATCGAGGCTTGTCTGTGAGGACAATATCGGCAAACCTCCTGCACCAACGTCCGCAATTCTGTACAGTCCACAAGTCAGCATAAATTTAATTTATTTTTTGAGCCGTAGGTGTCGCCTTTATTTCCGCATGATATTGAAAAAGCATGCAGTATCAAATATACCGCCATGCTCTTTCAAGGCACTGAATAACTTAATACTAAATGAAATGTTGAGCTAAGAGACTCATCAACTGATAAATGCAATGGTATGATTTACCCTAAAATGATTAGTGTAGTATTAAAACCCAAAATGCATCGTATCAAATTGTTAATTACTTTTGGTACATATTCCCTTCGTTTGGAGATGAGGAGGTATTACAAAAATATATAGGAAATGAGCAGTTTTGGACTTTTCGTACATATTTTTGAAATATATGGAAAATGCAAACATCAAATTTTTGTGTCCAAAGACCTTTTATGGGTTAATTGTAGACCTTTGAAATGTCGACAGTTTTTTTTTTAAGTATCCTTCCCTTAGGATTTACTCTTATTTTGTTCTTCTTGTCCAGGGCGTATAACGAAAATAACTTGGGGGGGAGGCTGAAAGCATTTGGGGGGTATGGAATACTAGAAATTTAGAACTTGGAATTGTTAGCCAACTAAACCGCTATTACACACACACACACACACAAAAAAAATGTTTTTCTGAACTAAATGATTTTATTTAATTTATTTTTAAGGTTTTCATGACACATTTTTACCGAGGAAATCAAAATTTCGGGGGAGAAATTTTTGGGTCCATGGAGCCTTTTCCCATTCGAGGGATTTCCCCCCCCCCCTTGTTTCTCTGAAAATGTATTAAATTTAAGACTTTTGGATTTCATTTGGTTTTGATTACTAATATTTGCCAGAATTAACTGTTTCGATTTAAGCTATTGACAATGTATTTACTTGAGGAATTATCACAGACTTGTAATTTCACCCGGCTTGGTATTTTGAAATTTAAATCACAAAGTTCTCTCGTGTCGGTTCATAAATACTCAGCCCGATCATTGATATAACTTTATCACGTTAGGACATTCTATTTTTTTTTTGTGTGGTTTACACTATTTTAATTTTATAGGTCTATTTTGTTGTAGGAGCGTCAAGATGGGTATTTTCTCTGCAGCATCACAGCGCTAATGTTTACCAAAAGTTGTGACTTGTGTATACGACCTGAAACAGTGCCATCGTCAGCTGAGACAAGGGTTCGACAGTGCCACAAGAAAATAATCCTAATATGCAGTAATGTGATGAGACTATGTACTACTCCTGAAATTGACTTATTTATATACAAAAATCCGATGAATAAATTAGCATTCATTATTTTTAAAAAGTCTATTTAATTTATTATATTCCTGTATATTCTTTTGTAAGAAAACACCTACAGAGCCATGGAGGCATTGAGGATCAAACATCTAGAAAAAATAAATTTTAAAGCGAAAATAGTTTTTACAGAAAAGAAAAAGTTTCTCATTTTCTTGTCTTATTTTGTTTAGTTTGTAAGGGCTTTCCTTTGTAAAGAGGGGCCATCTCTGCCGAACGTTTGTAAGGGCTTTCCTTTGTAAAGAGGGGCCATCTCTGCCGAACGTTTGTAAGGGCTTTCCTTTGTAAAGAGGGGCCATCTCTGCCGAACGTTTGTAAGGGCTTTCCTTTGTAAAGAGGGGCCATCTCTGCCGAACGTTTGTAAGGGCTTTCCTTTGTAAAGAGGGGCCATCTCTGCCGAACGTTTGTAAGGGCTTTCCTTTGTAAAGAGGGGCCATCTCTGCCGAACGTTTGTAAGGGCTTTCCTTTGTAAAGAGGGGCCATCTCTGCCGAACGTTTGTAAGGGCTTTCCTTTGTAAAGAGGGGCCATCTCTGCCGAACGTTTGTAAGGGCTTTCCTTTGTAAAGAGGGGCCATCTCTGCCGAACGTTTCGACGCATTTTAGAAGGTAAAGTTCGGACCTTAGACATTAGAAAAATTATGTTTGACTTTAATTTTGTATCCACAATGACCTTAAATGAGCAAGAATCATATATGTCATTGAAGGAAGTCGTTAAACAGTTATTGGAAATGAAAACCCCTGAATATTTAATTACTCACAGGCTTTGGGAGCTGGTTGGTGAAGGTTCATCACCATGTAGGGAAAGGTTCATCACCATGTAGGGAAAGGTTCATCACCATGTAGGGAAAGGTTCATCACCATGTAGGAAAAGGTTCATCATCATGTAGGGAAAGGTTCATCACCATGTAGGAAAAGGTTCATCACCATGTAGGGAAAGGTTCATCATCATGTAGGGAAAGGTTCATCACCATGTAGGGAAAGGTTCATCACCATGTAGGAAAAGGTTCATCACCATGTAGGAAAAGGTTCATCACCATGCAGGGAAAGGTTCATCACCATGTAGGGAAAGGTTCATCACCATGTAGGGAAAGGCTCATCACCATGTAGGGAAAGGTTCATCACCATTTAGGGAAAGGTTCATCACCATGTAGGGAAAGGTTGACCTATTCATTTCCCTGCATGATGTAATTACTGTAGCTAGCATGTTAAAGAAGTTTAAAAATTTAGGATGTTTGACGAAAGTTCACTTTGTCACCTTGTTTGCTTCCCGGAAAATTTGATAGGAGCAAGATGAATGTTTTCACCTCGATATTAAACTGATGGAAAACACCAGCATGATTGGGGACTAATATTGATCACTTCGCCGAGAAGTTCAGCAAACAAGTCATAAAAAAAGCTACATAAGAAGCTTCAATAAAAAAATGAGAATGAAAATATGTATAAACCAATTCCAGCTGAGAAGCCAATCCTGCATTATATTACTGTTTTAAATAACCTACTGTTAATACAAAACGTTTCAAACTATGGAGGATACAGTAATTAGTACGGAGTATTCAGCTGGGCTTGAAAATAATAATACGCCAAAAAAATATTCTCTTTAAAGTTTATTGAATTTCACTTGGAAAACGATCACTAGAACTTAATTATATCCAAGAATGGTAAGAATACTATCTATTGATCAAACTGAAACAATATTTAAGAGAATTAGCAGCAAGTAACGAAACAGCCCACAATAATCAAGCCAAGAGAAGAAACAGCATCAAATACGGCATTGATAGTAGTAACTACCTATTGAATATACTTCGGAATGATGGGATTAATTCACTACAATCATAGATTAGATTTAGATTTTAGAAAACAAGGTGCCCGGCTAACCGAGGAACCGCACCGAGGCCTACAAGACCTATTGTGCCACCTGACGTGTCGTTCTGTTACAATGCCAGACCCGTATCAGAGATGAACTTCCTTAACGTTGTGATGTTCAGCTCCGGTATCCTCCATGGATCATCAATTATCGCCGTCCCGAAGTGCAAATACCTCTTGGCTGCCAGCGTCGTGCATCTGCATACAATATGGTATGGGGTCTCGTCGTCCTCAGAGCACAATCTGCACCATGTTGTATTAGAGAGTCCCATGGAGTAGAGGTGTCTCCGTAGTTTGCAGTGCCCTGTAAGTAGGGCTGTCAGTAGTTTCACCTTGCTTCTACATAGATTTAGCAGTGAATCCGTTCTTTTCTTATCCGCAAAGACCATAAATTGCTTCGCCTGTCTCTGGGTAGCACTTCTGCTCCATTTCCTCTTGTGTTCAGCTTCAGCCCACCTACGGATGCTCAATCTGGCAACAGCCGGTGCAATTCCACATATTGGCTCTGGTGAGAGAGGTGTCATGGATGCTCCTATGTTAGCCAATTCATCAGCCTTCTCATTCCCAGGTATGCCAGAGTGCCCTGGTACCCACTCTAGTTTGACCCCGTTTCTCCTGCCTAGATTATTCAGGCTATCCTTACACTCCTGTACAACCTTAGATTTTATTCTGTTTGCAGCTAATGCCCTTATAGCGGCTTGGCTGTCCGAGAATACTGTAAAGCGTTTGTCTCTAGGACTTCCGCTGTTCATGATGTCCGCACACATATTAATGGCCAATACCTCAGCTTGAAACACTGTAGCATAATTGCCAAGTGGTATATTGAGACTGTGTGTGGTATTCTGAATCCACACCCCTGCTCCTGTACCTAGTTCAGTTTTCGAGCCGTCGGTAAATCCATAGCTGTCTATCCGGCTTTGTATCATTTTATGTCCCATCGCCTCCTCTCTTGTTTTGATTATTGTAACAAAATTTGAGCTGAAGGTTATCTGGTCTTGGTAGTCCGAAGGCATGCAGAGAATTGGTTCCTGCAGATTCCTCCGGATAATATCACAGTGTGCACTAAACGTTGGACATGGTTTCTGTCCCAATATGCTGAACCTATATGCCGTATGTCTAGCCGTTTCTTCAATAAAAATCTCTATTGGCCTTAGGTTAAGCAGGATCTCCATAGCCCCCGTGGGGGTGGAGCCCATTGCGCCTGTAATCATCAGGCAAGCCATCCTTTGCGGAGAGCCTAGTATTCTCTTATTGATTGTAGTGTCGCAGCGATGCCACCACACTATTGCTCCATACGTAATTATCGGTCTCACAATCGCAGTGTAGATCCAATGCATAGCCTTGGGGGTTATGCCCCAGTTGTTCCCAACAACTCTCCTGCATGCCCACAGGGTCCGTGTGGTCTTATTGGCTGAGTTGTGGATGTGCTCCTTCTAGTTAAGTTTCGAGTCCAAGGTGACTCCTAAATATTTTACTGTACTGGAATAACTTAAATTGCTGCCTGCAAGCCTCGGTGTACCTAGTCCCTCCACTTTCCTTTTTGTTGTGAAGGGTACCAGTGTGATCTTCTGCGGGTTGATCTTAAGATGTTTATCCCTGCACCATTCGTCCACAATGCGTAGTGCTGCATCGAGCAGTTCAGCTAGAGTAGGTAGTACCTTCCCCGTCACTGTAATCACCAGGTCATCAGCATACGCCTGTACGTTAAATCCCTGATCCTTGAGTCTTGTCAGCAGTGTATCTACCACCATACTCCACAACAGAGGTGATAAGACTCCCCCCTGGGGGCAGCCTGTCCTTGGTTTAATGTGTTTGCAGTAAGTTCCCTCTAACAGTATTATGGTACGATCTCTCAAAAGGGTTACCGTCCAGTCTGTTATGAATTCCTCTACTTTCCTGCTTACCATGGCGTCTCTTACCGCCGCGATGGGAGTTTTATCAAAAGCTCCCTCCACGTCTAGAAATGCACATAGTGCTGTCTCCTTGTACTGTACAATCCTCTCCAGCTTGCACACCAGAGCATGTAGTGCTAATTCGCACGATTTGCCTGTCTGATATGCGTACTGTTGCTTGTCAAGAGGATTATGTCTTAACGCAGAATCCCTGATGTGTCTGTCTATGATCTTCTCTAGTGTTTTGAGTAAGAAAGATGATAGACATATCGGCCTGTAGTCCTTTGCATACAGGTGTGACGCTCTTCCTGGTTTGGGGATAAAGCACAGTCTGGCTACTCTCCAGTTCCGTGGTATGTAGCCTAGTACAAGACTACTTCTGAAGAGCGTAATGAGTGCTGATAAAAGTATCTCCATCCCTTGTTGCAAAAAGGCAGGATAGATCCCATCTATTCCCGGTGATTTGTATGGACTGAAGGTCCTGATGGCCCATCTGACGTGAGCCGCTCTCACTACCTCCTTTCCACGTTTCCATACCTCCGGTTTACCTCTCCTGACTGGACAATCATTGTCATCCGGATTAACCAGCTCGCTGTCAGGAAAGTGTGTTGCAAGTATGTAGTCCAGGGATTCCTCGGCTGACTCCGTGAAACCCTCTTCTTTCTTCACAGTCCCCATATTTATCGTAGGACTTTTCGCGAGTATCTTGTGGAGTCTTGAGTATTCCGCTATACATCCCACCTCAGAGCAGAATTTCCTCCAGGCCTCTCTCTTCCTCACGGCAGCGGTGTACTGTGCCATTTTCTTCCTGTACTCCTCCCAGGACCCCTTCCTTTTAGCCTTATTAAAGAGTCTTCTCGTCTCCCTCCGGAGCTGTGATAAGTCTTTGTTCCACCATGTGGAATTACTGTTATTGTTCTGAACCTTCCCAACACAGCTATCTTCATACGCCTTGATAACAGTTTCCGTGAGAAAATTGTTCATAACCTCTAGTTCAAGACAAGTGTTAACCCTCTGTGGACAGCTATCCATCCTACAGGCTAGAATTTCCCTATACCGATCCCAGTCAGTGTATCTTGGATTTCTTAGGATAAGAGCTACAGGCCCTCCCCATCTAACCTATATGTAATATACCTGTGATCTGAACCCGAAACATCCTCCTCTACCCTCCAGTTCCTGATCACCATTGTTAACCACCTAGTAGCAAGGGTAATATCAATGACTTCCCTCCTATTCCTAATTATGAAGGTTGGCTCATTACCTTTATTGACAACGTGCAAGTCATTATTCATAATATATTCTAATAGTAACTCACCTCTTGGATTACAATTAGTACTTCCCCAGATTGTGTGGTGTGCATTTGCGTCGCATCCTACCAGACACTGGAGTCCTCTCCTCCTACAGTGTTCCATGGCGCTTCGCATTCTCTCTCCAGGTGGATTGCACTGCTCGTATGGGAGGTAGGCCGAGGCCACCACCACTTCTCTCAGCACACCTCCCAGACGAGCAGTAATGCTTGCTACACACTGAAATATTACTGTAGCCTTTCCATCCCAAACCCCGTACCTGTCCTTTAAAAACATATGGTTCTTGTATAAGGATAAGATCTAAACCCTTACCTCGTGCATACTGCTCAAGCAAACCAGTAGCCGCTTTGCAGTGGTGCAGATTGACCTGCAGTAGCCTTATCGTCATCAGCGTAAGGTCTCCGACACAGTGGGCTTCCCACTGGAGGTTCGGAGAGGCTCGCTTCCAGGCTCTGCGGGGGAGGGGCCACAAGGACCCACAACCTCCAGCCTAGAAACCTCCCGTTGCCCACAGCTTTCCGCCCTACCGTCCGGACACACTTCCACTGAAGACTTCGGCTCCAACACCGGCGGCTTAGTCTCCTCTGCTTCCTTCTCCCCGTCCTGAGTGGCTGGGGTGTCTTCCTCCATGGCCGTGTCCATCTCCTTCTTTTTCTTCAGCAGGGGCTGCAGCACGATCTTGAATACACCGTATCCAAGACGTCCGTTCCTCCTCTCCTGAATTGCGCCCAAGTCGTACTCTGGCAGCTTCACCGTGACGAAGTGTCCCGTTTCCCTCTTCTGCTGATCCAGAACAATCCAGCTCTTGGTATTGCACTTGTTCTGGCAGCCAATCCTCCTCAATAGATCTTGGCTGTCAACCTTTCCTCCAGGCACAAACATACCAGCTCGTACCATCGGTGTCAGTTCGCACAATTCTGCCGTTCTGATCTTGTATTCACCAGGCATGTACTTTTTGAGCCATTCCTTTGATTCACTATCAAGACTGTTCACTACAATGGCTCCACCGTCCATGTAGATCCCATCGATCTCAATCTCGATGCTGGTCTCATTATCTCTGTAGTAATCATCCATCCGTTTGATTACTGCATCGTTCAGTGCCCTGTAGTGATCCATGGTAAAACCACTCTCGGGGAACTCCGTCGGGATAAGTGCCAGCTTGAAGTCTGACGCAATTCCGGCATAGCTCACCGGTCTTATCATCATATTCTGCCTCTTCTTTACCACAGGTGAGGGAGTGTTAGAACCTTCTTCGTTCCTGCGCTTTCCTCCAGAGGTCCCAGGTTCCGCCTTATCATCAGCAAGAGCCAGAGCCTTCTTGAGTCTTCTTCTCTGTGCACCTGAGAGTTTCTTCCCTGGTGCAGAGTCTTTTCCTTCTTCAACAGATGTTGACGGCACGGGAGAACCCATGACCAAGTCCCCTACCTCTCTAGCTAAATCCGAAAGGGATTCTGTATCTGTGGCAGGTGTTAGTGCACTACAATCATAACCAAGCTATTAATATATGAAACATGGAGACCCGGTAGCCGTGAGGGTTAAGGCGTGAGCTCTTAACACTCTGTGCCAAAGGTCGTGGGTTCGATTCCCACTAGGGGTGGTGGCTTTTCTTTCGAAAAAAAGAAAAGGCATCACCCCTATCCTGGCTAGAAAACGGTGGTAACCTATAGATAACCCGTCCTAAAATTCTTAGTTAATAATAACTGGACGTTAAAACTTAAATTAAATTAAATTATATGAAACATTAAACTATTGAATAAATAATATCTATGGAAACGACTTCAAGTAGTGAAAGCAACACCGATTCACGAGGTTGTACAAAATGCACAGAATGCGGTAAATACTACAAAGGCCTGAAGATACATATCAGCCGAGCCCATCCTTCGCTCTACAGGCAGAATATTGGTCCGATCGATGAAACGGTACTAGCAAACAAAGAAACGCCAAGCGTCGAAGACAAATCTGAATCCCTTCGTGATGTAATATTAAACCAGTGGGAACAGGTTTTTGAAGAACAAATTAAACAAAAGGTAAAAATGCAGTTTCCAGCCCTCCAAACCGATTTCTTTCAAATTTTGCAAAATAACGTATTTTGATGCACTAAACACGAATACGATAAAAAAAACGTCGGATTTAACTAGGAAAGAAGTTAATAAGCACTTAAGTTCACTGTTATGCAGGTTATGAGAGCTAATGTAAACAACTAAATTTGTGACGACTTTAAGGCATAAATGACGACTTTAAGGCATACATGCTATGCGTTTCCGCTCGCTACGCTCGCTCAAAAAGATAACAAAACCCCAGTCAATCCAACTCGCTAAAATTAATAGAAAATAATATTAAGCACTAAAGTTAGGAAGGTTATAAAACTAGGCGTCATCAGCGTATTTGTAAACACGCGCATGCGCAGATATGTAACATTGGGAAACAGAGAACTCTCATTTGAAATGTTCAGAAACCATTTATTCGAAAATATTGTCAATTTTAAGGGCATCGTCACCTGTCGCTTATGGGCATACGTGCTATGCGTTTCCGCTCGCTACGCTCGCTCAAGAAGATAACAAAACCCCAGTCAATCCAACTCGCTATAATTAATAGCTCTCATAACCTGCATAACAGTGAACTTAAGTGCTTAATAACTTCTTTCCTAGTTAAATCCGACGTTTTTTTTTTTATCGTATTCGTGTTGAGTGCATCAAAATACGTTATTTTGCAAAATTTGAAAGAAATCGGTTTGGAGGGCTGGAAACTGCATTTTTACCAAACAAAAAGACGACAGTAAGTTTAACGAGAATATTAACTGTTTTCTTCAAGTGTTAAAAGAGAATATGTCTTCTTTATGAAAAGGCCCTGTTCATCCAGCTACTCGACATTATAACAAAAGAAAAAAGAATAAAAACAGCCAAGCACAACATAACTATAAAAATGGTGTTAATCCAATCACGAAGAGAGTTGCAGAATCAAATAAAAGAAAGCAAAACTACAATTTTGAGCTAGCTCAATACCATTATTACTATCAAAGAAAGAAAGTCGTAAAGCAAATAATGGACAGTAATAAGTACGGTAAATGCAAAGTCAGTCTAGAATTAATCGAAAAACACTTCAGAAGCATTTTTTCTACTGAAAATGAGAATGCTTTGGATTTCTGCTCTAATAATACTGACGTTCTTGACTCGGACTTTAATGCTGAAATCACAACGGAAGAAGTGATTCGCGCCGTGAAGGGTATTCGAATTGACACACCTCCCGGACCAGATGGTATTCTTCTGAAGGTAATTAAAGAGACCAAATGCTACAGGATTTTAAGCTTAATAGGAACCTACATGTTGAAATGGTCTTACGTCCCAGAAGCCTTCTCCTCAGGTAAGACAATATTAATATTTAAAGGTGGTGAAGAGAACTGCTTGAGGAACTGGCGGCCAATAACCATTTTTCAGTGATTCGTCGCATTTTGGAAAGGGCTGTGAACTACAAGCTAAAAACTATGATTTCCCTCTCACCAAACCAAAGACGATTTGTCCCAGGTCCAGGCTGTTTCATCAACTCCTCGATATTAAATAGCTGCCTGCAGGATGCAAAAAATGAAAGAAAGGATTGTTGTGTTCTGTTCCTCGACATTGCAAAGGCCTTCGACAATATAAGTCATTCTCACATAATGAAATCGTTGAATGAATTTCCTATTCCTCAAAAACTGAAAAATATGGTTCATAGTTTGTTGATAAACAACAAAACACATGTTTTTGTAGACGGAAACAAGAAAACAAAGCCAATATTTCTCAGCAGAGGTGTCCCTCAAGGCTGCCCTTTGTCACCCCTTGAATTCAATCTATGAATCAATGGTCTTCTACAAGAGCTACAGGAAAATGAAGTCCAAGAGGAATATGGATATAGGTTAGTTGAAGATATGGTTCCCTTAACATCCCTTGCCTTTGCTGACGACCTATTGTTGATATCAAATGGAATTGAACAGGCAAAGTCTTTATTAAACCTTGTTCTTTCCTTTCTATGTAGGATTGGCCTATCATTAAACATTGGAAAATGTAAAGCTATCGTAATAGAAAAGGATAAACTTGCAGAAAGACCAATTCAATGCTTCGACGGGACAGAAATTAAAGGCATTTCAGGAGACGAAATCATCAAATATTTAGGGATTAATTTTAAGGTAGAAATAAAATTTGATGAGAAGACCACAATATTATGCCTCAAAACTATAGTTGAAAGTTTGGTCTCATCTCCACTCCTTAAGGCTGACCAAAAAATTAACATCATGAACCAATATATTTGGCCAAGCCTGATCTACCCATTACAATGTGCTCCTGTCAAAGACATAACACTTTCTTTTCTCGAAAATGTCGATAAACTTCTAAGAAGTGCAGTAAAGGAGATACTTGCTCTACCCATTGATTGCCCAGATGCAATGTTATATGCACCCAGAAATGTTCGCGGTCTGGGCCTTGTCAGAGCGAAATGGGAAGCATACCTCCAGCACATAAACATTGCAAATAAACTTCAAGAAGATGGCAATGAATATGTCTTGAAAACAAGAAGGCTGAAAGAAGAAAAGGAAGAATGTCTTAAAAAACTAGACAAGGAAGAAGATAAGGTCAAAAATATTCGAAGGAAATTAAGGGAAGACTCTTTCCATAAATGGTGTCAGCTTCCGTCAAAAGGTAAGGGCGTGATTCTCTTCTCTCAATATAAAAAAAGTAATTCCTGGATGTCGACGAATATAGGAATGTCTTGCAGCGAATGGAGCACAGCCATCAAACTGAATTGCAACTCAATTCCAGTTCGAACGATTCCTGGCAGAAGCTCAGGATTCCGTTGCAGAGCCTGCAACGAGCCTGAAACTCTCCTCCACGTCCTGGGCGTCTGTAAGAAGCTCAGGATTCCGTCGCAGAGCCTGCAACGAGCCTGAAACTCTCCTCCACGTCCTGGGCGTCTGTCAGAAATCAGAACTTCTAAGAATAAATCGACATCATAAGGTGCGAACCTATGTTGCTGATTTGTTCAGGAAGAAAACTGGTTTTGAGGTGTATGAGGAAGTGAGCTGCATTGCCGAAGATGGTTCGACAAGAAGGGCAGACATTGTGGTCATAGATCGCCAGGTATCCAGCGGAATTATTTTAGATCCGACTGTGAGGTTTGAGATGGACGAGAATCAGCCCTTATCAGTTGACAAAGGGAAAAAATCTATTTATGAAAAGTGTATTCCCTATTTCCATAAAAACTACAGGATCGAAAATTGGGAGGTAATCGGCCTTCTCTTTGGCGCAAGAGGTTCCATGCCTTTATTTACACAACATGTTTCCAAAAGATGTAACATTAGATGCGACTTTGAGTCACTGGCACGCTTAATAATAAAAGACTCCATAAGGATAGTAAACCACCATTTGTACGGCTGAAGAAAGAATACCTCAACACATGAATACTAAGAAGAATAAGTAGAATTTAGAATTCCATTCAAGAAAAGAAAATTAATGCAATAAAATAAACCAGATGTAACCTGATGGCTTATATATAGGCTATAAGCTTATTATCATTCCAAGGAGAATAAAGTCTACACGAAAAAAAAAAAAAAAAATCAAAAGAAGATTTTCCTTGGAATGATAAGAAAGCTGTCGCCAAATCTGGTCAGCCATCAGTCGGACATGACTGTTTTTCTTCTTCTATGGAGGATACAGTAAAACTATGGAGGATACAGTAAAACTATGGAGGGTACAGTAAAACTATGGAGGATACAGTAAAACTATGGAGGATACAGTAAAACTATGGAGGATACAGTAAAACTATGGAGGATACAGTAAAACTATGGAGGATACAGTAAAACGAAGGCCAGATTTGGATAAAGCTTATAAAATTCTATAAAGATGAACTATTATAATAATAAAGTGTTCACAAATACTTTTTTTGTTGGCATCCTTAATCTTTCCTTAGCTTAAAATAAGCTTTTTAAAGAAGGTTTCATACAAGATATAGGATTAAACCGACTTTTTTTGCCCAAAAAATTATGTTTAGTCCGATTCGTTAGCTACACACTGACATCTTTAACTAGCTGATCTTAACAAAGTTTTGAAACATAGTTTATCAATTATCAGAACAAATCATTTTTGCTCTATCACTATCAATCCGGATTTACAAGGAATCATTCGATGATAATCCACATTATTAGACCATAGAATGTTATCTAATGGATTTACAGACTATGATTTTCTAATCACAAAAATATAATCCCACAGTCTGGCGGAGAATGTACAAAAAAGTAAGGCTAGACTTGTTTCCTTGTGTGTTTTTAAAAAGGAAATTGAAAATATAAGTCGGGTTTGAATGTGTCCCCTTCCATATGAAATAGATAATATGCAGTTCCTGCGAGTCGGACGTTAACATAAATATGCTTTAGCGCTGACTAAACTGAAAAAAAAACGTTACAAAAAAGTGTCCGCTGGTATTCGCGCATGCGCAGAGGCCATGTAAGAAGAATAAGACTGTAGGTGTCACAAGAAATGGTCCGCGCATGCGCAGTGGCCATGTACGAAAAAGAAGACTGTAGGTGTCCCAAAAAAGTGTCCGCTTGCGCTGGGGCATGCGCAGTGGCGCGGCCACGTACGAAAACGAATACTGCATGTGTCACAAAAGTGTCCACTGGCGTTCGCGCAAGCGCAGTGGCCATGTACGAAAAAGAAGACTGCATGTTATAGAGTACATTGCATAGGTTTGTCCCAAATGAAGAAAGGACCTAAAGAATATTTATGTTCCTGAATTTGAGTAGAAGGCTCTAAACGAAATATTTTTTTCTTAACTACCATATTTTACCTCGTCAAATTTAAAATTATGTTCATACTTGGTTGCATGATTTGATAAAGTTGTTTGTATTTGAGTTTGGTCTTCTATAATTTTTATGTGTTGTATCTTAGTTAATAATAATGGACGTTAAATTTTAAATTATGTATTGTACTAATCATTTCTTTAAAATTTAGTGTGATGTGGAGGAAAATTACCGATTTTTGAGAGGGAAATTCTTAGAGAATATTTACACACACACACACATATATATATATACAACTTTTTTAGGCCACGTCCTGAAAGCAATCTTCTCACATGAGTTCTTTGCCGATCCATCACTGGTCTTTCAAAAGGTCTTTGGAGATCCATAGCTGCTCATACAGTCTCAATCTTTGGTCGGTGTACATCCTCTTTGGAATCTTTCCAAAGCAGCTATATGCCTCTTTCCTCATACAGCCGAGCTCTATGGCATCCTTATTGGCCTGGAAAATATACCTGTTACAGATACAAGGGATATTGTACTTTGCACGGACTCACTCAGCGCACTTGAAGCACTAACTGACAGCTACACACATCATCCACCATTACAACGAATACTATTTCAGGCACACACACTAAACAGACACGTTATTATCCACTGGCTACCAAGTCACCAAGACTTAGGCAAAAGTTCGTTGGCCGACTCTCATGCAAAAACAGCCACTGAACAAACAAACGTAGAAATAACAAGACTAACCCACCAAGACTGGACAAACAGAACAAGAGACATTATAACACTATTCTGGCAAAAATCGTGGACAGAACTAACAGAAAATAAACCCCGTGCTATCAAACATACAGTACAAGAATGGCCATCCAGTTCCCGTGTAAACCGAAGGGAAGAAGTGATTTTGACCCGCTTAAGGATTGGTCATTCTCGATTTAATCACAGTTACTTAATGACGAGACAAGAACAGCCGCAATGTGAAATATGTAACACTAATCTTACGATAAAACACTTACTCACAGAATGCATGAGACGACGTGATCTGAAGTTACCCTACAACTTATGCGAGTTGTTAAGTGAAGATAGCCAACACATAGACTCTGTACTCCATTACCTACACAACAATGGATTATACCAACTCATTTGAACGCAGCTTAATATTTCCTTACCATAGTGTCCTATAGAGACAAGAATATCCCACCCAAGGCAGATAATTCATCTACCTTCTGATCCAAATGCAAAACGACTGGTGTTCAATCATAATGTAAATAACTTAATTTAAAATCATGCAATCTAATATTATATGTGTGTAAATAATAAAAACAAACTTATTAAGCATAATGTAATGTAAATATGTAAATAGACAATACGTTGATATAATGTAATTTAGTAATATAGATATATGTATGTATATATGTGTGTGTGTATGTGTGTGCGTATATATACAGTAGAACTTGGATAATTCGAACCCCTAGGGACCGATAAAAAAGTTCGAATTATCCAAAATTCGAATTACAAAAGTTATTGAAAATCGGCTTAAAAATTGAACTTCATATTTTCAATTTTTTTAATTTTAAAAAAATACATTTTATTTAAAGAAAACCAAACATTTCATGAATTACGTACATAAGTAATAAATAATTTATCAAAAAATTAAAAATAAAAGTATATTTTCGAAAAAAAGTCATTTTCATGGGCAAGAATGTTTTCTTTATTTTTCAGGTAAGTTGGTAAATAGTTAGGAGGAATTCCAAAGTGACTGCAATTTCAGATTTTTTTTATTCCTTTTTCAACTTCTTTAATCGCAGCTATTTTCTCTGACAACGTTAAAGTTTTATAACTTCTAGGCTTCGACATCTTAAATCAACAACTCACTGAACTGCACTGTACACCAATAAATCAAGGCACAAACAATAAAACAGATCTAGGCGCTGACTGACTTATAACTGAATAAGAAATGAAGATGGAAGGGATGGTGTGAGGGAATTCTTGGATAAAACGACAGGATGTAACTATAACAATCCCTGGAAGGGAGGAAGCGCGATCCAACACTTTGCAGAACTCCAAGAGTCCAAGAACTAGACTATGAGACCGCCGCGCTTCTTGTCCCGGAACCCCTACATCCGCATCTTACTATACTTCTTACCAAGGGGAGAATATTTTCACAAGATTTAAGATCGACCACTTCCCATTGGAGGCATAGACCCGTAAAAAAAAATCGAATTATCCAAAATTTTATTCGAATTAACCATGATTTTTTTTACATTGTTTATGCCCTAAATTCTAGGGACCGAGAGAAATATTCGAATTAAAGAAGATTTCGAATTATGGAAGTTCGAATTATCCATGTTCCACTGTATATGTATAATGTAAGTATATAAGACAATGTAAATTATATATATATATATACATAAAGCGGAACACCAAGAAATAAATGAATGGAATCTTTCCTTCAGACATTGTACCATCTTCTTCATACCATATCAATGGATGCCCTGCATAAAGTAGTTAACCACGGATAAACTAGGAGCATTAACTGTTGATAGGTGTGGTGTATGATTTATTTTGGTATATTAGATAAGAATCCCTTTGTCATAATTTTTTCTAAGATTCGGTAAGATTATGAGCTCTTACATATAATATATAAGGTTTATGTAACAGGATCTTAGACTTGTTAAAGGACAGTGCTGTAAATTCTACAGGCAAATGAAGGTCTTGTCGCACTGCAGGAACTTACAGGTACTTAGGAATTTCTAGATGTCTTGTTTGTCAAATTTTACTCATATGAATATCTTTTATCAGACGAATTTTATTAAATTTAATTCATTAACATATTACATTGACATGTTACATTTCTTAAAGTATTAATGAATAGCTAAATAATGTATATTCAAAATTAACGCTACTCTTTAATTTTATGTAGCATGGGCGTATATAAGGGGGGGGGGCCGAAGGGGCTGCAGCCCTCCCCGAAATTTTGGTTTGATGGTAAAAATTTGTCTTAAAACCCTTGAAAATAAATTAAATAAGCTCACTTAGTTCATAAAAAATATTTTATTTTACGTGTAATAGCGTTTTAGTTGCCTAAAACTATTCCAAGTTGTAAATTTTTAGTATTACATACCCCGGAATTGGTCTCAGCCCCCCCGAAATTATTTTCTATATACGCCCATGTTATGTAATTTATTATTGTACGGTTCCCGCCACACTATTTGTTATTCATCCATTGAGAAGTAAACAAAGTATAATGTTTCTTGACACGGGGGCGCTCCGGACCACTGTCAAAAGATAGATAACCTATGCCGTTATCTATAGGTTACCAGTAATAGAAGTTTAACCCGTGCCGGTAGAAATTCGTTGTCAATAATAAATGGTCGGTAAAATTAAAAAAAAAAAAAATTATGTTTCCAAGATGTCATTTGGAAACACACATTATATTTGCGAGCATTACCAAGAAGTGCTCTGACTGCGGATGCTGATGGGTGAGGATGCTGTGCAAGAGTTCGGGATATTATCACCTCGGATGGACCATCACCAGCTATAGCGTAAACTCCACGAGGAAAAAAATTACAGTCCATTTTTAGTAATTTAAGGTCTGCCATTATGGTTGAAATTAACCGAAATTCAAAATAATACTATGAAATAGTATTAATTAGTAATAGCTGTTCTGTTATCGTCCTAGCTACTAGAAGTTCAAACCCCTCTATAAATACTTAAAAATTTGAATATAAAAGAAACCTTTCTTATGGAGTGTTTACATGTTATAGAGAGTGTCCATGCAAAATTTCAAATTTTTCTGTCGAGTGGTTTGGGCTGGGCGATGATAGGTCAGTGAGTTAGTGAGTGGTATTTGACAAATATATAGTAGACTAGCTGAATACCCGTGCTTGACCACGGCCGATAAGTAGTTTTTATATTGCGTTAAATAAGGTATGATCAAAATGAACGCTACTACATAATTTTGTACAGCTTATTATTGCACGGACTTTAAAGTTACCCAGGAAACACCATGTCGAGGTAACCGGGCTTGTTTCCGTTGGGGAGTAAAAAAAAAAAAAAAAAAAAAAAAAAAAAAAACAACCACTTAAAAAGCTAGGTAAACAGAGACAAATACACGTTGAAAAGAATTAAACGAACAACATTGAAGTTTAAGCACTTATCTCTTCGACTGACATCGCCCCACCGAACATTACAACAGAATCTTTTTTGTAGAGAATTTAGTAACGAATAGCCGCCTTTCACTTACTACGATTTTCCAACCGTTTTCCAGAATTTTAGAAAATATACTGAGATCCGAAAACTTTGTATCACCATTAATACAATTGTTTTCCATATAATTCTTACCTCCAAACGATACGAAAGTTTAAATATCTTAGATGAGGTGAATGTCAAATAACTGGTAGAAGTTTCAAGTGAACCAATCATCGTTTCTGATTGCACTAACAGAAAATTAGGTTTTCTGCAACGCAGCAGAAAATGTTTCAACTGAATCCCACAATTCTAAGTACCAAAATCAAAGACAAAAAGAACATTTAGAATAAGCGAAATCAATTACTTTAAAGTTTTAAGCACTTATTTCTCCGATTGACACCGTCTAATCAAAACTTTCATCAGAACCATTTTTGTAGAGTATTTAGTAAGCTTTCTAATGGTAATCTTTCGTTTTCCAAGATTCTCAACCTTTTTCGAGATATTAAGGAAAGTAGCCAACGGCCATAGCCACGTTGAATACACCGGTTCCCATAGATCACCGAAGTTAAGCAAGGTCGGGCGTGGTCAGTACCTGAATGGGTGACCGACCACGTGCTGTTGGCATTATAAAAGGGCGGCAACCTATAGATAGCCCGGCGCTAATGGCCAAGATGTAGATGCGCCGTAAAAAAAAAAAAAAAAAAAAAAAAAAAAAAAATTAAGGAAAGTATACAAAGTTACCAAAACTTTTTATGTCTGTTAATAAAATATTTGATTCTAACCCTTCCTTAACTCCAAACGTAACAACAATTTCAACATCTTAGTTTTAATGAAAGTAGTACGATTTTTTTGCGCGAATTTCGCCCCAAACGCCATCTTCCAGTGGACGGATTCTGCTGGTTAACGAAATTGACTGTTTTCTCGAAAACGATTAAAGCTATCGCCTTGAAAATGGTTTCATTCGTTTTCCTAGCCCAAGTAACCTATAAAACGAGTACTTACAAGCGTATGAACTAAAAAACGTAAGCGTTACGATTTTATTTGCGCGAATTTCGCCCCAAACGCCATCTTCCAGTGGGCGGATTCTGATGGTTAACGAACTTGACCTTTCAAATTAGACGAAAGATTTTTGTACCAAATTTCATCAAAATCGGACCATTTGTCTTCGACCTAGAGAGCGAACAGACAAATGTATATATATACAAATTTGAACCACCATCATTTTCGGTTTCTAGGGGTTCTGAAACGCAAAATTTTCTAGTCGGCACTTCTGGATTGCGTCATGAGATCAACCTTATAAGCGGGGTTCCCCCCTATGCGGGAGGGAGGAACCGCGCTAAAATCACACGACCCTATTGCTTCGATTTAGATCCCTCAAAGTAAATTGGAGCCACAAGAAACTGAGAAATACTACAGCCCTAAAAATAATATAATTCTTTCTCTTTTACAGTTCCAAGGAATGTCAAAGGTAGAGGCCTTAGCACTTCTGTTCCTGACGTCATTTCTATCTAGTGCAGTGGTAGGAGGAAACGAACATAAGTTAAGTTCAGTGGTCAGAGTACAAACATCGGATACCGGAACAAGACTAAAAGACACCATTGAAGATTCGGACAGCATTCAAGGATTCACACGCATACCACCATTTCCATCTTGGAAACCATGGACACTGTGGACCCCGTACCGGTCAACACTAACACCGCTTTGGACAGTGCCACCAATCCATTTCGGCCGCAACAAACTCACAACGCCAATATTACGAGGGCATCTAAAACAATCCACTCAGCATTCATTATCCGTTAATAAGTTAGTAGATAGCCTTATAAATAATTTTAAAATATGAATACTAATGCTTCCCTTATCGTAGAGTTGTCTAACAGTTGAAAATTAACTGTTAGAATAAGATTTATTTTTTCGGGAGTGATGTATGTACTTCCAGAAGATTGATTGGCCTCTCAACTCCTCCCTCATAACTCCAAAATTCAACCTAATCGAAGGTTTCTATGCTTATTAGGTGGTATTTCTTAAATTAATCACTTATTTTCACTTCACTATGAGGTCATTACTGACGAGCTGAGACTAGATCGGATCGGATCAGGTCGGGCCCAATGTAGGCACTCACGTCGGCCACTTTCGGATTGTCAAACGATATTGGACTGGATCGGATCGGGAGAAATACGGGTCCAATGTAGGTCCAGCCGTACTTAATGACAAGACAAGAGAAACAACTCGGTGAAATATGTAATCCTGAATTGACAATAAAACGCATACCTACAGACTGCATAAGACAGAATGACTTAAACATCCCTTACAACATGTGTGAACTTCTCGCTGAAGGTAGCCAGTACATAGGCAGTTTCTTAACATATTCACGAAATACAAAATTATACCATCCCATATGAAGACCTAGAAGATAAGTTAATGAATCTAAATTTTTATCCCATGAATAAGTGCATATTCATTATGAATAAAACCTAAATCTTCTATTTTATAAATTAAAAAAAAACAACTTTCATTAAATTAAATTTTAATACATATAAAACATTAAAATGCCCTCATAACAAAAAAATCCTGATCTCTTAGAGAATTTAGCTCAGTGTGATTATCATCAAACTTAGGAAACACAAAATAACTAAATAACCTTTGTTTTGAGTAAAATGATAAATCTCAATGTTTTAGAATCAACCGACAAACTCTAAAACCACATTATAACAACCGAATGAAGAAAGTTTAAATACTGAACTACAACATTAGAGGGAAAAATTCTCTCAAGAGCTAAAATATACACAAGAGACATTATGGGTAAAGTGGACTCGTTCACTAGACATTCTGGGTAATGTGGACTCGTTCACTAGACATTCTGGGTAATATAGACTCGTTCACTAGACATTCTGGGTAATGTGGACTCATTCACTAGACATTCTGGGTAATGTGGACTCGTTCACTAGACATTCTGGGTAATGTGGACTCGTTCACTAGACATTCTGGGTAATATAGACTCGTTCACTAGACATTCTGGGTAATATAGACTCGTTCACTAGACATTCTGGGTAATATAGACTCGTTCACTAGACATTCTGGGTATTGTGGACTCGTTCACTAGACATTCTGGGTAATGTGGACTCGTTCACTAGACATTCTGGGTCATGTGGACTCGTTCACTAGACATTCTGGGTAATATAGACTCGTTCACTAGACATTCTGGGTAATATAGACTCGTTCACTAGACATTCTGGGTATTGTGGACTCGTTCACTAGACATTCTGGGTAATGTGGACTCGTTCGCTAGACATTATGGGTTATGAAGACTCGTTCACTAGACATTCTGGGTAATGTGGACTCGTTCACTAGACATTCTGGGTAATGTGGACTCGTTCACTAGACATTTTGGGTAATGTGTACTCGTTCACTAGACATTCTGGGTAATGTGGACTCGTTCACTAGACATTCTGGGTAATGTGGACTCGTTCACTAGACATTCTGGGTAATATAGACTCGTTCACTAGACATTCTGGGTAATATAGACTCGTTCACTAGACATTCTGGGTATTGTGGACTCGTTCACTAGACATTCTGGGTAATATAGACTCGTTCACTAGACATTCTGGGTAATGTGGACTCGTTCACTAGACATTCTGGGTAATATAGACTCGTTCACTAGACATTCTGGGTAATATAGACTCGTTCACTAGACATTCTGGGTAATATAGGCTCGTTCACTAGACATTCTGGGTAATATAGACTCGTTCACTAGACATTCTGAGTAATGTGGACTCATTCACTAGACATTCTGGGTAATGTGGACTCGTTCCCTAGACATTCTGGGTAATGTGGACTCGTTCACTAGACATCCTGGGTAATATAGACTCGTTCACTAGACATTCTGGGTAATATAGACTCGTTCACTAGACATTCTGGGTATTGTGGACTCGTTCACTAGACATTCTGGGTAATGTGGACTCGTTCACTAGACATTATGGGTAATGAAGACTCGTTCACTAGACATTCTGGGTAATGTGGACTCGTTCACTAGACATTCTGGGTAATGTGGACTCGTTCACTAGACATTTTGGGTAATGTGTACTCGTTCACTAGGCATTCTGGGTAATGTGGACTCGTTCACTAGACATTCTGGGTAATGTGGACTAGTTCACTAGACATTCTGGGAAATGTGGACTAGTTCACTAGACATTCTGGGTAATATGGACTAGTTCACTAGACATTCTGGGTAATGTGGACTAGTTCACTAGACATTCTGGGTAATGTGGACTTGTTCACTTGAAATTCCGACTAAATCCATTATTTGAAAGTTTTCAAAAGAGCTGGTCTTTAAAAAATTCCCGTATCCCTACGAAAGTTAAATACTAAATGCCCGGAGAGACTTATATTATTGTAAGCATAATACATTTTTTTTTTTTTTTTATTTCATATTAAGAACACAACTGAAAATCATAACAAAATATTACATATATGCATCTAATTACATTTTATATATATTCATCCCAATTTACAAATGGAATTTTACATATACACCACATATGCAGTTCATTGTACATCTACTTATAAGAAAATACAATATTACATTAATTCATACGATTACTCAATTATGTTTACAAAATTTTGCAAAACTAACAAGTTAAGAGATTTAATGTTAGGATGGAGAGTGTTTTCAGTATTATGTGTTAGAGATAGAGTTGTGTTACTAAAGTTGTATTTGGGAGAATCTAAGTTTGGAAAAAAAGAGAAATTCTTGTTGTTATATAATTGCATGGATATTAGAACCAGATTCACACACACATAAATATATTTGCACTTATATAAATATAGTATACATATATATGTATAGTGCACAGTACATATATAAATACAGTACAAATAATAAAAAATATATATAATGTATACATATATTTTGTTTCACTTTATTTTATTATTTTTTTTTTATTCATTTTATTTTTTTTGTTATTTTATTTTTTTTATTTTGTTATTTTTTAAAAAAATTTTCTTCTTCTTTTCCCCTTTTTTTCCTTCTTTTGTTTTAACTTTTTTTTTCCTCCGAAGGAAAGTAGCTATTGAGGTTAACTCATGACGGAATTTTTGAAAAATTTCTTCGATTCTTTATCGATCCTACCTAGTAGACTCCGAAAATGACACCCGTTCAAATTTATATATATATATATATATATATATATATATATATATATATATATTATTCTTGTAGATGACCCAAAATATTTCTTAATGCGTTTCGTTCTTTTAGGCTTAGGGTCGGAAAAAGTAGTACTTCCTTGTATCACACCACTTTATTTTTCATGCCCTACATGTTTCGTGCTTAATTCATTCGCACCTCACCAGGGGCACTTCTACAACAAAATCCATTTTTGTACCTCCCAAAATTAAAGATATTTAAAATATACAATATTTTAGAAATCCAGATTTTAAAATAACTTTAACAAACATTTTTTTAAAAGTCCTACCTTGCTAAGAAGTCCTCTCGTCTCATGTACCTTCTACGGAGGCAGGGGTAATACTAGTCATGTCCTAAGCCTACCAATATGGCCGCGTCTTTATCTATATGTGGTATTTGTAATTTTTTAGAATATAAATATTTTCTTTAATTTTTCTTTTCAGCGTTTCTTTCTTTGTTAAGTATTTTTACTTCTTTGAAATCAAAACAGTGCTTTGTTGATATTGCATGCTCCGTGAATGCGGTACCGTTTTCCTGTGTGTCAATGCTCTTTACGTGTTGTATAATTCTTTTACCTAATAATTGTGCAGATTCCCCAATATAACATTTGTTACAGTCGTTGCAGTTAATTTTATATATATTATATTTTGTGTTTGATGCATTAACCCTGTCTTTAATCTTACTAAACATATTCTGTATCTTGTGTTCATATTTACAACTAATTTTACATATACCTTTACAAATTGTTTTTAGCCTATTCGTTATAAGCGGGTGATAATTAAACGTAAAATATCGATTTATTGGATTTAAATCTTTGTCATTTTTGTGTTTTACAAATAATTGCTTTCTTTTTTGAGAAAATAAATGTTGATTTAACATGGTTTCTTCCATTACAGAGTTATTTTTAGTAAAAAAATGTTTTATTTCTGTTTGTACCAATAATCTTTTTCTTTTGTGTGCTCCTACCGAATTATCATTGTGTTCTCGTTTACGCTTATTATTTTTCCTACCTTTATCTTTCGATTCATTATCAATTTTAACTTTTTTAGAAGGCCTTGATTCTACCGTGGATTGAGAGCATTTTCTTTTTCGAGTATTTTGCAGATCCTTAAAAAAGTCATCCGGTATATCAAATAGTTCACGGTCATATTTACATCTATCATTATTATTCGGTCGATCATTCAATCTTTTTGAATATTTTATGATTTTTTCTGCTCATTTTATTTGAAGTTCAATTAAACTGTTAGGGTAATTATTTTCTTTGAAAACCTTCCTTAATTTATTTTTTATTTCACTAAAGAATTTAGGGGATGTTCTTTGTAAGGCTGATAATGCCCTATTATATAAAAGATTCTTTTTGAAATTATACGGGTGGCTGGAATAAAAATTAATCATTCTTGTCGAATGATATGTCTTAGGTTTCCATTTAAACTCTATAAAATTATTTTCATTTCTAATTAGTTCCATGTCTAGGAAGCCTAACTTTCCATCCACTTCCACCTCTTTTGTAAATGTTAAATTATTGCATTTTCTATTAAAAATTTCTAATAGTTTATCTACCTCATTTTCTTTCACACACAAAATAAGGTCGTCAACGTACCTGTATAAAAACTGTATATTAATTTTGACCGAGAATGAAATTCATTATAATTCCACTAACAGCTATTGAAAGTGGGTTTCCCATCTGTATGCCATAAAGTTGTTTATATATTTTATTATTGAATTGAAAATATCCAAATGTGCAGCATAAACGAATCCCGAATGAATAATTCTTTATTTTTAATCTTTGTATCTTTTTCAATCCTGTTCCAATTGTTGTTAATGATTTTAATAACCAAATGCACTGGAATATTTGGAAACTTGTTAACAACATCAAATGATATTAATTTATAGTCAGGTAAAATTTCAGTATTTATTAAATTGTATATTAAATGAGTCGCATTTATAATATCAAATGGGTTATCATCACAAAATGTTTTTAGGTCTTTTGCAAACATTTTCGCTAATTTTTGGATCGGTGATTCGCAAGCGCTAATAATAGGTCGTAAAGGCATATCTTTTTTGTGCAGTTTAATAAGCCCATATATTAATGGAGTTATGCAGTTGTCATTAACTGTTTTACTTTTTTCTATTTTACTAATATAACTTTTTTGAACTAACTTGTCTACAAATGTAATAACTTTGTTTTTAAGGCTAATATTTGGATTATAGTCAATTTGTTTATAAGTATTTGGGTCATTTAAGATGCTTTCCATTTTCTCGTTGTTCCTATCAATTAAGACCGTTTTTTAAGGCTAATATTTGGATTATAGTCAATTTGTTTATAAGTATTTGGGTCATTTAAGATGCTTTCCATTTTCTCGTTGTTCCTATCAATTAAGACCGTTTTTTAAGGCTAATATTTGGATTATAGTCAATTTGTTTATAAGTATTTGGGTCATTTAAGATGCTTTCCATTTTCTCGTTGTTCCTATCAATTAAGAGCGTTTTGTTTGTTTTGTCAGCTTTTATTATTAAAATGTCAGGGTTGTCTTTTTTAAACTGTCTAGTAAGTCGTTCGTACTTATTTAATTTTTCTGAAAGTAATATGTCTGTGTGATTGGGTACATTTTTTAAACCTCTTGTGTTTTTAATATTATTTAAAAAATAAAAGGAAGTACTACTTTTTCCGACCCTAAGCCTAAAAGAACGAAACGCATTAATATATATATATGCATATATAGTTATATATGTGTCCGTTGGCACGATATAGGCCAGAGATTTGGTTTTTTCGCCATGAAACTTGGAACGTAGTATTCTTCCATCAAACGATTGAACGAATTCGGTAACCAACAAAGTCGGTCCATGTGGAGGGGGGGGGGGGGTTTACTCCGGAGCCAAAGTAGTTATTTGCCAATAGCAGCCATAATATTTGTTATAATTTTAACGAAACTCGGTATTCGTTGTGGTCAACTAAAGAGACAAAATTTGTTATAAAAATAAACTAAATCGGTTGACTAGAAGGGGGGGGGGGGGTTTACTCCGGACAGAAATTACTAATTTCCTTATACCGGTCTTAATTTCCGTTGTATTGTAACGAAACTCTTTATACGTCCTGGGTATCTAATAAGAAAGAAGTAATATGAAAATGAACTAAATCTATCTGAAGGGGGGGGGGTGTTACTTTCTACTATGTTTGAATTGAATTCTTCCGCCAAACGTAGGTTCCCGAAACTCATCATGATCAATAGATCAAAATGTGAAGCTTTGTGTATTTAGTACGTAGTGTAGTACCCCGCATATACAAAACTCTTGAAGGAAATTAATTAAAAAATTAATAATTGAAACAGCTGCTCATAAAAAATGCAAAAGAGTAGAACAATTTATGTTTTTATTTATTTTATTTATCTATATAGATTATTTACAGCAAATTATTCAGTAATGCAGTCTACACTACCCAAATTCTGAGGAAAGTGCTTAGTTATGCAGCTCCTGCATGACGGAGTTTTTATTATTCAAAAAGTATTAAACATTTTAACAATTATTAAAATATTATTCTAATATTAAGGGAAAAAAACTCAATTACTAACTGGATAGATAGGAACAAAAATCTATCTTTACTGAAGCTGATTTTTTTTTACTTTACTCTTAGTGCTGGAGTACATTGAGTGAGCCTATGACTGAAAAAATCAACCGTTTATAAGAAGAACTCAAAACTGGATCTCTTTATGTGGAAATTCAGCAAACTACTCACTCTCCCAAAATGACACCCAGACAGTTGAAAAGAAATTTAAGTTTGACAACTCGACAGAGTACAATTATGAACATCTTCTGTTCCAGTGTCTATTGCTTGAAAGGAGGCAGCACAAATTCATTCAAAAAGTAAAATTAACTTTGTAAAGGTGGTCCCAACCATTGAGTTAGTAGATAGTGGAGGGAGTGTTATCTATCTCCCAATGCTATAAAAGTGTAGGCCTGAAATCGGCCATGCCAGTGTGACAAAAGTACCAGTAGTGACGCGCGAAAATTCGAATCTGAATATGATCGTTAACAAACAATGAATTTGAACGAATATATATATCATATTCTTATTGATTTATATTTATACATATACATAAATGTTAATTTATACGAATACAACACAAATTCGTTTAATTTCATTGTTTGTTTACAATAATATTAAAAAAATCACCTTTTCGCGCGCTTTTTGTCACACTGGCATGGCCGATTTTAGGCTTCAACTTTTATCGTTTAGACTCCCCCCCCCCCTTCTAACTCAATGGTCCCAACAAATAAATAATTTAGGTAAAAATGAAGTTTCCCGCCCCCAAAACCGATTTCTTTCAAATTTTGTACAATAACGTATTTTGATGCACTAAACATGAATACGTTAAAAAAAAAAAAACCTTCGCATTTAACTAGGAAAGAAGTTATTAAGCACTAAAGTTAATAGAATAATTAATTTTAGCGAGTTGGATTGACTGGGGTTTTGTTATCTTCTTGAGCGAGCGGAAACGCATAGCACGTATGCCCTTAAGCGACAGGTGACGAGGGGTGAGGATGCCCTTAAAATTAACAATATTTTTGAATAAATGGTTTCTGAACATTTCAAATGAGAGTTCTCTGTTTCCCAATTTTACATATCTGCGCATGCGCGTGTTTACAAATACGCTGTTGACGCCTAGTTTTACAACCTTCCTAACAGTGAACTTTAGTGCTTAATATTCTATTCTATTAGAATTCTATTAATTTTAGCGAGTTGGATTGACTGGGGTTTTGTTATCTTCTTGAGCGAGCGGAAAAGCATAGCATGTACGCCTTAAAGTCGTCATTTATGCCTTAAAGTCGTCACAAATTTAGTTGTTTACATTAGCTCTCATAACCCGCATAACAGTGGACTTTAATGCTTAATAACTTCTTTCCTAGTTAAATGCGAAGGTTTTTTTTTTTTTTTTTTTTTTAACGTATTCATGTTTAGTGCATCAAAATACGTTATTGTAAAAAGCAATCGGTTTTAAGGGTGTGAAACTTCATTTTTACCATAATTTCTGTAACATTGCAATGAATTTATTACTGACAGAATTGACTGTTATGGCTGCAAAAAGTAACAATACTTCTGGTAATGGCCCAAGCAGTCAATGCAAAAAAAAAAACAACAATATTTCTAATTGATTTATTTATGTTATGTTTTTATAACCAAGGGTCACGGGCTCGATTCCCACTAAGTGTGGTGGCTTTTCCTTAGAAAAAAGAAAAGGCATCAGCCACATCCTGGATAGAAATGGGTGGTGACCTATAGATAAACCGTCCTAAAAGTCTGTGTTAAATATAAAGGACGTTGAAATTTGAATAAATAAATATTTTTATAATTTGTTATTTTAAAACTTGAATAATTAACACTATTACACTGTATATGAGTGGCTTAATATCAAAGACGGACACCTGTCATTTTCTAAATGTTGAGAAAATCACCTTTTATGTTCGCAAGTTATAGTGAATATTTTTTTGAAAATGTTTATTTCACAGCAGGAGTCCGTTTTTGAAACAAAGCTTTGAAACCAGAAATTACATTTTTACGCCCGTTTTTTACAGAAGCTAATTTCATCATTGAAAAGAGCAGACAATAATCCACAGGAATCCACTGATAACTCAATTTTGATTTTTTTACAGATGTCCGTCTTTGATATTAAGCCACTCATATATGTATGTACATCAAGTTTATATGTGTATTTTTAAGTAGTATTTTATTAACAACTATATTTAACTGTTCAGTCGATGTAGCTAGACGTTGTACCTAATTTATTTATGCAGATATTGTGAAATGATTACTGAATCAAATAGGAAATAACTAATTGTAAGTAAATAATATTGTATATATTTGCAGAGATGAAAAAATGTACATAATATTGTAAATTGAAAAGTAAAAGATAATAAATTCCTGTCTTACAGGGCTCCTGTCTTACAGGGTTCCTGTCTTACAGGGTTCCTGTCTTACAGGGTTACTGTCTTACAGGGTTCCTGTCTTACAGGGTTACTGTAAGACAGAAGAAAATGTATTTAAGAATCATGCTATTATTGTCGATACAAATGCAAAGTATCGAATGTGAAAAGTGGTATGGTATCTTATAGATGACTTTATCTATATTTAATCTATATTTAATCTTATGATCTATTTTAGTTACACTTAATGCACATTTGTTGGTTTTATTATCTGTAATTGATAATTACTTTTTTTTAATTTTCGAGAGTTTACCACAACGTACCTTAGTCCACAAGAAATCAGTATACAGTAGGACCTCTAGGACCTCCATTATCCGGTGTAATGACGGGGAGGGTGGTCCACGGATAATCGAAAACACCGGATAATCGAAACACAATATTTAATTGACTAAATGTGCTGGATTATAAGGTTATAAAGAAAAACTGTGTACAAGATATCATGTAAACATTTTTATTTGCATTGAGAAATGTGTATGTAAATGTTTTCATAAAACCACATCGCTTTTTCACTCACAGTTGGTCCAGAAATAGGAACGCCCTCAGCGCGTTTTTGCATAAACCATTTATAGGCAGCATGATATAGGTCTTTTAATGAAGAGGTCTTCATCGCTTCCCTAGAACACATTGTTGAGGCTTACGAGGAGACGAACACTTCTTCCGGTTTATAATGGTTAATTTTTGTTCTACAGTTAACACGACGGGTTTTCTTTTTTGAGACATTTTAATTTAAGTAAAAGCCCTACTGAGAAGATATTTCCTTGGTAGGCTAACAGCCCAGTAGGGGATTCATAGAAAGACCTGGAAACGTTTCAGTTCCAAGAATATGAAATAAATTGAGCTGCTTCCAGAAATATGGAATCATCAAATTCTTACGAAAACAGCCCTGTTTTTCATTCGTTAGTTTACAATGTACGTAATTAATTTAAATTCATATTTATGTACATAATCGTCATTACATACATACAAATATTTAATACATAATTATGAAATCAAATGCTATAGTTGATAAAAATAAAAATAATGCAATAAATATGTTTGTATGTACATACATATATGTACATAATATTTAAAGAAGGTATTCCCCCATCGACACACCGGTTAATTGGAATCCCGGATAATAGAGTCCCGGATAATGGAGGTCCTACTGTAGATTGAAAATTAAAAATGTTTTTTTTTCACATTTGATACTTTGCATTTGTGTCGACGATGTCTGTCCATGACCTGTAGGTTATTTTCAAATTCTCCTACTGAGTCTGGGGATTTTAATGCATAAACTTATTTTTGGTAACTGTGAAGTTTAGGGGCCTCCTCACCGATTTTTTTTTACATGATGTTCTAAAACGTATTTTGATGCACTAAACACAAATAAGTTAAATAAAAAAAAAAAAAAAAAAAAAAAAAAAAAAAAAAAAAAAAAAAAACGCTCTCAACTAGAAAAAAAGTTATTAAGCACTTAAGTTAGTTGTTATGCACATTAAGAAAACAAGCCTAAACAACGATATTTGAAAGCATGCGTATGCTCAGGGATGTAAAAGTCCTTAATAAAAAAGTCTAATTTAAATTTACCACGAATTATTAATCAGGAAACATATTTTTAAATAATTAAACATTCTCCACATTTTTTGTTTCGCTGTTGAAAAATATTTTATGGAATAAATTCCCGAATAATTAGCTAATGCCTTTATAATTAGCACTATAGCACTAGTGTTGTGAAAGAGCGCGCCTTTAAGGCTAGAAGGCGCGGCTCCTAAAAGCTCGAGCTCTCAGAGCTTGGACAGGGCTCGATAGAAGGCGCGAGCCTTGAAGGCTCGGCTTGGTAGAAGGCGCGAGCCTTGAAGGCTAGGCTTGGTAGAAGGCGCGAGCCTTGAAGGCTAGGCTTGGTAGAAGGCGCGAGCCTTGAAGGCTAGGCTTGGTAGAAGGCGCGAGCCTTGAAGGCTAGGCTTGGTGGAAGGCGCGAGCCTTGAAGGCTAGGCTTGGTAGAAGGCGCGAGCCTTGAAGGCTCGGCTTGATAGAAGGCGCGAGCCTTGAAGGCTAGGCTTGGTAGAAGGCGCGAGCCTTGAAGGCTAGGCTTGGTAGAAGGCGCGAGCCTTGAAGGCTCGGCTTGATAGAAGGCGCGAGCCTCGAAGGCTAGGCTTGGTAGAAGGCGCGAGCCTTGAAGGCTAGGCTTGGTAGAAGGCGCGAGCCTTGAAGGCTAGGCTTGGTAGAAGGCGCGAGCCTTGAAGGCTAGGCTTGGTAGAAGGCGCGAGCCTCGAAGGCCCGGCTTGGTAGAAGGCGCGAGTCTTGAAGGCTCGGCTTGGTAGAAGGCGCGAGCCTTGAAGGCTAGGCTTGGTAGAAGGCGCGAGCCTTGAAGGCTAGGCTTATAGAAGGCGCGAGCCTTGAAGGCTAGGCTTGGTAGAAGGCGCGAGCCTTGAAGGCTAGGCTTGGTAGAAGGCGCGAGCCTTGAAGGCTCGGCTTGATAGAAGGCGCGAGCCTCGAAGGCTAGGCTTGGTAGAAGGCGCGAGCCTTGAAGGCTAGGCTTGGTAGAAGGCGCGAGCCTTGAAGGCTAGGCTTGGTAGAAGGCGCGAGCCTTGAAGGCTAGGCTTGGTAGAAGGCGCGAGCCTTGAAGGCTCGGCTTGATAGAAGGCGCGAGCCTCGAAGGCTAGGCTTGGTAGAAGGCGCGAGCCTTGAAGGCTAGGCTTGGTAGAAGGCGCGAGCCTTGAAGGCTAGGCTTGGTAGAAGGCGCGAGCCTTGAAGGCTAGGCTTGGTAGAAGGCGCGAGCCTCGAAGGCCCGGCTTGGTAGAAGGCGCGAGTCTTGAAGGCTCGGCTTGGTAGAAGGCGCGAGCCTCGAAGGCTCGGCTTGGTAGAAGGCGCGAGTCTTGAAGGCTCGGCTCGGGAGAAGGCGCATGCTTTGAAGCCTTTTACTTTTCATTTCCAAAATGGCGGAAGGCGGGCAAACAGCTGTTTCATGAAATATACTTTGGTACATTCATCCAAAATTGTTTCCACCACACTGAAATTATTCGCTAGCATTTAAATTTATCATTACATCGATAAACTAGATTATATGGATCACTAATCGGTTAAAAATAGTAACTTTTTCTAAAAAATAAATTCTGTTAGACGGTCATGGCAACACTGTCATACTTCTTAACTGTATGTCACTGTCATACTTTTATCTCCCTTAAATAATAAAAGTCCATACAATTTTTCATGCAGATTTTAATCCATAAGAATACAGAATTTAAAAAAAAATCAGCTAAATGAGACACTTTATTTAGCGTAATCATTAACGTTATAAACTGAACTCTGTTGAATTTTAATAAATTACAAATGAAGCAAAATAAGAATTATCAGAAATAACAGCTAAATTACCTCCCCTTGTAAATAAAGATGCCGTTAAAAATTTATATTTATTATTGTTAAATAAATGGTGAGATATGTCACCAAAAAATCGAAATGAATAAAATGTAATAATTAAAGAGTAAGCAATTATTGTATATAGATAATCTAGTAAAGCACTAGAAAGGGTTTGACTATAACCGTGCTTGCCGAAGCTCTACCTTCCCAGGGCTCCAAGGCCGAGCCTTCAAGGCTCGAGGGAGAACCTTGTCGAACCTTCAGGGCTTGATAAGGTTAGGATGGAGCCTCACTCCAGAGCTTTCATCCAGCCCTCAGAGCTCGGGCTGTAGAGGCTAGGTTCAAGGTTCAGGCCTCAAGCCTCTAGTCAGGGCTCGCTTTTAACAACACTAATTAGCATACTCCGATGTAAAATTTCGAAGAAGTTAGATAAGTTTTCTTAACACTTTCACTGCGGGTGTGATTACGGAAGGACACTAGCGATCCTACCCGCTTAGGAGTGTCCCTTCGGAAGGACACTTCTCCATTAATTTTCCCTTGTGATTCAAAAGGCTCGTAAATTGAGGGGATTCACTTTTACAGCTCCAGGTAAAGACAGTTGTCTTCAGTATTGTTTGGGCTTTCCAACAGTGTTTTCCGTTTTCAAATCTGCTGACTCAAAGATTTTTTTTATGAAAAAAAAGGTCTACATGAGAAATTCAAACAAAAAATGCGCCCGATACTGAAGTATTCCCGAACAATGACAGCGAAAAGGTTAATAATAATAATGAAGTTGCCCTAGTTTATGGAGCTAGAATAAAGTATTTATATTTTTTAAACTAATTTATTAGATTACTAAATTACGTTATTAGATTATTGTCCTCCTTATTAGATTAATTTGTAAAATTATCTACAATGTTCGTTTATACAGTGGAACATGGATAATTCGAAATCGTGGTTAATTCGAATATTTCTCTCGGTCCCTAGAATTTAGGGAATAAACAATTTAAAAAAAAACATGGTTAATTCGAATAAAATTTTGGATAATTCGAATTTTTTACGAGCTTTTACCTCCAATGGGAAGTGGTCGATCTTAAATCTTGTGAAAATATTCTCCCCTCGGGTAAGAAGGATAGTAAGATACGGATGTAGGGATCCCTGGACAAGAAGCGCGGCGGTCGCATAGTCTAGTTCTTGGGGTCTTGGAGTTCTGCAAAGTGGTGGGTCGCGCTTCCTCCCTTCCAGGGATTGTTATAGTTACACCCTGTCGTTTTATCCTAGAATTCCCTCCCACCATCCCTCCGATCTTCATTTCTTATTCAGTTATGTTAGTCAGCGCCTAGATCTGTTGTATTGTTTGTGTCTTGAATTTCTGGTGTACAGTGGAGTTGTCGATTTAGGATGTCGAAGCCAAGAAGTAAAACTTTAACGTTGTCAGAGAAAATAGCTGCGATTAAAGAAGTTGAAAAAGGAATCAAGAAAAAAAATCTAAAAATGCCAAGGAATTCCTCCTAACACTTTATCAACTTACCTGAAAAATAAAGAAAAAGGTTCTTGCTCATGAAAATTACTTTTTTTTTCAAAACAATTTGTTATGGTCTAAATAAAATGTATGTATTTTTTAAAATTAAAAAATGAGAAAATATGAAATTCGATTTTTATCCCTTTATTTTCGAACTTTTTTATCGGTCCCTAGGGGTTCGAATTATCCAAGTTCTACTGTTTTATCAATTCGCAACCTGCTGCATTATGAGCATAATGCCGCTCGCACAAGAAGATATCTAAACTCTAGTCAATCCAATTCGCTAAAATTAAGAGAATTCTATTATTAAGTTGGATGAGGCCCTTAAACTTCACAATTACTGTTATTTTTTTATTGCATATATAAATTATATGAGAGCAGATCACAATCGCTGTGGAGCTCTCAAAGTTAATAATAATAATAATATCTGGGGTCTCCCGTGGTCTAGTGGCTAGCGGGCTAGATTCATAAGCGGGAGATGGCGGGTTCGATCCCCGCCGGCGCCAGAAATTTTCTCATCCCATGGCTCGCTGAGAAAATTCCTGGCTGCACCAAAAGTCTTGGCTTGCTAATAGCCAAGATTTGTTGATGCGCCGTAAAAAAAAAAAAAATAAATAAATAATAAAATAATAATATCTGCTGTGATTTAAGAAGCTTAAAATGGAACGAGCCAACGTCTTCCACATGAGAAGTACTGTTTTCTCCCTCTAGGGTGCTTCTATCAAAATTGATACCTCAACCTTTCTTGTAGATAATTTACTATAATTTTAAAAGACTATGTCGACTTACCATGATTTTGCAACCATTTTTGAGTTACATGTTTAGAAAATATCTTAAACAAAATATCTTATTTTTTTTTTGGTAATATTTCTATTCCAATGTAAACGAAATTTGTATACTTTAGTTTGGATTAATATGAAACCTTTGAAAAAATTGTAAAAGTTCGTGTTTTATCAACTTTTCTCAAAATCAATAATAGTCCGAGAGCTGGCAACGCACTTTTCATGAAGTGTTTTATGCACTTTGAAATTTTGCTATAATATACCTCTTAGGTAGATAAGAAGGTACGATTAACCGAGGTCCGGTCAACCGAGATCTTGATTAACCGAGGTGTCAAGCCAAGGGGGGGGGGGTGGCGAAATAAAATCGATGTTTTTTTCTTGCAAATGTCACATCAATAATCCAGCCCATGGACCAAGGAGTAATTTCGGCCTTCAAACGACAGTACAAAAAGAAGCTTTTGTCTGAAATACTATTAGCAGAAGAGGAAGGGTTAATTCAAAAAATAAAGAAAATATCTAGTAAGGATGTGATTTATATGGCTGCTGATTCTTGGCATTCTGTAACAAAAAGCACAGTAAATAAAGCCTGGAAAAACCTGTGCCCTCGAATTATCCATGATAGCCAGACAATTTACGGAACTCCAACAAATCAGCAGTTGTGCGATTTGTTAAAAGACCTAAACTCCCTGGATATAATGGATTCCGAAGTTATAGATTGGTTAAACGACGACACAATAAACAGAGCGACAGTCCTTACGGAAGATGAAATTATTAATGAGATAATGAAGTCCAATCCCGAAGAAGCTGTTGAAGAAGACGTGGAAACCATTCCCTCAAAAATAAGCCATGAAGAGGGTTTCAATCTGCTTGGCAGATCCCTTTTCTATTTAGAAAGCAGAAGCGATGTACCGCCAAAAGAACTCATGATTCTAAGAAAATGGAGAGACACAGCTGCTGCCGACAGAAAAAGTTCATTTAGGCAAGCCACAATTAAAGACTTCCTTTTTTAAAATATAATGTCACGGTTTCTGTTATTATTGTTATTAATACATATTATTATTATTAAATATTAGTTTTTTTAGCGTATAAGTAGTTTTTATTCAAAAACAACCTAAATTTCCAATTGCTATTGGTATGGTTCCGATTAACCGATTATTTCGATTAACCGAGGTAACCTTGGCCCCCATCGACTCGGTTAATCGGAACCCTACTGTATATATGTGTTTCCTGGACATACCTTGGAACACCAGGTACTGCGCATAGGGGAAAGGTGCAAAACAATATTTCCGAAAAATAGAGCTTTAATCAGAAGCCAACTATCTTTAATGTAAAATTAAGACAATTTTACTATGATTAATAAATATGGCAAGCACTTTTAAGGGGTATAACACGTAAAAAAAACAAAAAAAAAAAAACAAAAAAAAACTTAATTGTTTTTATTCTCATATTAAATGAGAGTTTTATTCGCGCTGCCATTTTAACCGGAACAGCTGTACAAGATCATATGAGCAAGAACCAACTGCGCGGTGCTGTCATTCACTCTTTCGGTTACGCGCAGTGTATTGCAGTCTATCATATTCAACATGTATTTTTATGTTTCCTGATAATTATACCCCACAAAAGTGTCTGCCCTTTTGTAATTATTTTCAAATATGTTTACTGAGGACGCTGTTTAAATCGCAGCGTGAATAAAGCACTTCATTTAATATTAAAAATAAAAACTAGGTACTTAGTTTTTTATTATTATTATCATTTTGAACCCCTTAAAAGTGCCTGCCTTATTTATTATTAATTTGAAATTTGCCTTAATTTGCCATTTTTTGGTTAATAATAGTTGGCTTCTGAATAAAACTCTACTTTTGGGCAATATTGTTTTGCACCTTTCCCCTATGCGCAGTGTCTGGTGTTCCATGGTAAGTCTAGCCAACACATACTTACCTTCTTATCTACCTAAGAGGTACATTATAGCAAAATTTCAGGGTGCATAAAACACTTCATGAAAAGTGCGTTGCCAACTCTTGGTCAATAACATATGTTGCCTTTTAGCACTTTCCTCCGAAGGAAAGTAGCTATTGAGGTTGCACTCATGACGGAATTTTTGAAAAAAAATTTCAAATCTTTATCGATCCTACCCAGTAGACACCGAAAATGACCTCCGTCAACCCGAAACACACAATCAGAAAATACGGGTGACAACTTGTAACGTTTCATAACTCATAAAATCTTAAGATTAATTAAGATATTTACAAAAAAAAAATTAAAATCAAATAAAAGAATTGGTAATATGTAACTTGCGCCATAATCTTTGTAGGGAAGAAATTCTGAGATTGAAGATTGATATATAGCTTTCAAAATCCATTAGCACATTGCAAAAAAAAGTTTATCTCATGATTTGGAAAGATTGTCTTATCTGATGGGAGTAAATAAAAAATTCAACATTTCAAAATGAATGCAGTCAGAACTTCATGGAAGTTTGTACCATCTATTTGGCTAATGTTTTTAGGTAACAATAGAAAGTATATATTAAAAAAAAAAAGTTAGTACTTGACTTTTATATAATTCCATAAATTTTAATCATTTTAAGGTTCATGATGCATCATTGGGCATAAATGATGTATGTTTATAAACAACAATTATAAAAATTAAAGAATTTTTTTCTTCAAAATGATATTAAAAATAATTGTTAAATATCCTTAATTATTATTTTTTTTTTCATAATAAAAAATTCATATTGTTGAAGACAATAATATCATCCACCGAGACCTCGAAATTCCCTTTGTCACCGAATTAGCTAAAACCCGCTTCTCCACTTTTCATTCCAAGCTATCCTTTCATCCCAATCCCCTTGCCCAATCCCTTTCCACAGATGCGATCCCTTCCAATCCCCCGAGACGCCTGAAAAGAAAGTGGCCTAGGGACCAACTGTAACACTTAAAAACATTATTCATTCCTTAGGGAGTGACAGCAATGGCTGCCTTCTCCCCTCTGTTCTTCCTTGTGTATAGCTATGTATGAGATATTTATTTACTTATTGTATTTATGTATACAGATTGTAAATATTCAATAAAAAAAAAAAAAAATTAAAAAAAAAAAAAAAAATATTGTTGAAGAACAGCCATCTCGCTTTTAGCATTTTCCTCCGAAGGAAAGTAGCTATTGAGGTTGGACTCATGACGGAATTTTTGAAAAATTTCTACAAATCTTTATCGATCCTATCTAGTAAACACCGAAAATGACCCTCGTTAAAATATATATATGTATATATATATATATATATATATATATATATATATATGCATATATATATATATATATATATATATATATATATATATATATATATATATATATGTGCCTGTTAACACGATAGCGGCCAGAGTTTTTGTTTTTTCGTCACGAAACTTGGTATATAGCATTCAATTAGCAAACGATTGAACGAGTTCGTTAACCACCAAAGTCGGTCCACCGGAAGGGGGGGTTTACCCCGAACCCAAAACACTAATTTGACTATGTCAGCCGTAATATTTACATTTCAACGAAACTTGGTATTCGTAGTGGTAATATAGAGAGAAAAGTGAGATATAAAAATGAACTAAATCGGTTCATTAGAAGGGGGGGTTTACTCCGGACCCACAATACCAATTCGCCACTAACAGCCGTGATTTTTGGTATATTTCGACGAAACTCGGTATTCGTAGTGGTAATCCACAGGTAAATAACTGTTGTAAAAATAAACTGAATCGGTTCATTAGGAGGGGGGGTTTACTCCGGACCCACAATACCAATTCGCCACTACCAGCCGTGATTTCTGGTATATTTCGACGAAACTCGGTATTCGTAGTGGTAATCTACAGGTAAATATGTGTTGTAAAAATAAACTAAATCGGTCCATTAGAAGGGGGGGGGGGTTTATTCCGGACCCAAATTCCTAATATACTCATACCGGTCGTAATTTCTGCTGTATTGTAACGAAACGCGGTATACGTCGTGGGTAACTCATGAGAAAGAAGTGTTGTAAAAATGAGCTGAATCGGTCAATCGGAAAGCGGGGGTTTAATTTATTTCAATAGAAAAGCCCGCCAGACGTAGGTTCACAAAGCCGCCGCAAGGAGCGCTTTCTACCACTAGAGTGACTGTATCCTGTTCCTGCGTTAGATCAAAATACGATAATATGAGGTTTTTTGTATTTATTACGTAGTGTAATAGGTACCATATGTAAACATAACTCTGGAAGCAAATTAATAATTGATCAGTTACTCATTACAAATTTAAAAGAGAACTATTCATGTTTTTATTTTATTTATGTAGGATATTTTAAGCAAATTGTTCTGGAAAGCAGTCTACACTACCCAAATTCTGAGGAAAGTGCTTAGTTATGCAGCTCCTGCGTGACGGACTTTATTTTATTTAGGCCTATTACGCATTGTCGACTAGTCGCCGGGACTAAAACATGGGCAACTGGGGCCGGTAGACTTTGGCTGCTCCTACATTGGACCCGTATTTCTCACGATCCGATCCGATCCGATTTCATTAGATCGCCAGCGGCCGAAGTGAGTGCCTACATTGGTCTCGACCCGATCAGATCAGATTTAGTCACAGTTCGTCAGTAATGACCTCGTAGAGAAGTGAAAATGAGTGATTAAGTTAAGAAATACCATCTAATAAGCATAGAAACTTTTGATTAGGTTGAATGTTGGAGGTAAGAGAAGTATTGGTATTCATATTTTAAAATTATTGATAAGAAAGGTAACTAGAAGGTTATAAGCATTGGAAGGTTATAAACAGTGGAAGGTTATAGACGTTGGATGGTTATAAACATCTTTCCACGCAATTTAATACACAAGGGAAAGTAAAAACGTAATTGTGAATTGACAAAGTTGTTCTAAATTTTATTTCCTTCGATTTAAAAAAAAAAAAAAAATACGTTGGAATTGGTTAAGATTTAGAACCTGTAGACCTTTGTGAAACACAATATGAGGGTTGGCGCCATTTTGCTTCGTCGGTCCGAAATCGGTCTAGAAACAAACAAGTTTGAATGGCCAAGAATCGGTGGCGGTTGGATTGGACCGGATTGGATCGGGTCGGGACCAATGTAGGCACCCCCATTGAGGTGCATGTGTTTGTTTTTCTTCCGACAGTCGGTGGCTATTGGATCGGATCGGAACGGGTCCAGTGTAGGTGCACCCTAAGCCGAGCGACAGTATTCCAAGTAAATTCGTGCAGTATGGACCTCAAATAATTGGCAATTTTAGCGCTACTAATTATAGAGGGGAAGAAAATCAAAAGAGTGTTGGATACATCCTTTGTTACAAGAAAGGAGATTAATAGGAATGTTTCCAATATACAGTGAAACCTCCCTTAACGGACACCTCCCTACAGCGTACACCTCTATTAACGGACATTTTCTCGCAGTCCCGAATTTTTCTATAGGTAAAATTAACCTCTATATTGCGGACACCTCTGTACAAAGGACACGGACAGAGAAACCTGATTTTTTACCTCCTTACTACGGACAATTACAGCTAATGTTAGTTATAGAAGCGTTCCCATCCGTGTAGGTTTCCAGAAAAATGCGTTAACAATAACAAACTCTTTGTAAGAATAAGATATATATACAGAATAGTGACTAGTAATATCTTCCTAGGAATTTCACTACACGAACCCCTGCCTTTTCAGCAGAAGCATATGATTTTCCCGCTGGTAGATTACTATTGTTTTGCCTACAAAACACGGCACTATCACGGTTCCGGGAATATCCCAAAACTGTGTTCGGTTCACATTCCTTCCGCAGAACTTCCCTCGCTTCACTTTTCAGTTGGTTTTTAGCTCTTGTTGAGTAAGTATCGTGCTTTCTCTTCAGTATGTCTAATCGGAAATCTCTGACACTTAAGGAAAAAAAAAGCGTGATAACATTTTCCAATCGCGAAAAATGTGGTATGCGTAAAGTTGCCGAGTTTTTTAAGATAGGGAAAACACAAGCAGCAGAAATATTGAAAAAGAAAGATGAAATTTTGAAGAAATGGAGGAAAATTGTGACAAAAATGTTGTTCGAGGACTCAGAACTTCTTTATGCTTTAAACTTTTTAGAATAAAAACTTTTTTTAAGTTTATACTTATTGAACTACTTTCTATATACTTAAAAAAAAACTTGTTATGGATAATTATTAAGTGGTTAACTAAAACATGAATTAAATGTACAAATTCGGTACGTATCCATCTCGACCAACACCTCTGTATAGCGGACACCTCTCTATAGTGGACAACTTTGGTTCTCCCAGAGGTGTCCGCTATAGAGAGGTTTCACTGTATTTCAAACATTCTTCTGGTAATCCTTCCCCTCCAAATAGCTCAACTATTTCTTCCCACTCCGTTTTCTTCAATTCCCGATTAGAATATTAGTTACTATAGTTGAAAAATCACACCAGTTTTCCAACTTTCAAAAAATCTGCTTTTGTTATTTATTTTTTACAGTTCTTAACCTCAAGACGGCACCCCTAGAAGTTGTAGCAGTACTAAGCATTTTTGCACTAATAATCACTGGAGCAGACTGTGCAGAACGAGGAAGATATCATCAAGGTAGACAACACGCCAGAAAAATCAACAAGCCAGAAGAATTCCAGGCCTTGAAAATTTCAGCTGGTACAGGTTACAGCCGGATATTAAAAACTAAAATGTTAGAAAAATCAAAAGAACTTGAGTCGACTTCAGACAATCCTGAAATTGGTGTTACTTGGACTCATTGGACGACACCTTGGACGAGGGTTTGGACGCCAACTTGGACATCACAGCCTTTTCATCTTCATAAAGTATTTCAGTACACCACAAACTTTTAAAGAGTATAAGTCTGCCATTACGTTTATTTAATTTCTTTTTTTAAATGCAGGCCATACATTTAAACACAATTTTGCAAAAACAATATATATATATATATATATATATATATATATATATATATATATATATATATTCCCTTGATAACCACCGAGGACGACACATAGCCTGAAGAAGTCGGAGATGAACCCGACGAAATATTGCGATGGAGAGAGGAGCGACACCGCTGGAGAAAGAAGCCGTTCCATACATATATATATATACATATATATATATATATATATATATATATATATATATATATATATATATATATATATATCCCTAACCCAGTTGATCTACAGGTTGGGCCAAGTCCGGACCAAAAACTAAATATGGCCATTGCCAATCAGCTGTTTAGAATCAATGGGATTAATATTTCTCTCGGAAAACTATCGATTCTAAACAGCTGATTAACAATGGCCATATTTATTTTATTTGTCTGGACGCCATTTTGAATGTAAATTATTCATGGAAAAAGGGTCATCATCTTATAATTATTACCTATATTTTATTATGTTCCTATTTTGTAATATTTTCTATTTTATATTAAATTAAAATTTTGTAATGAATAGGACAAATATGAATACTCAATGGAAAAAAAAAAAATGTATATAGGATCAATTTCTCCGAGATCAGTAGGTATTTAAAACGCTTGTTCAAATATGCTTATCAAAAATGTTGAATAAAATGGGTCTGATATGTTTTTACTCAATATTCACCAATTTTATGCAATTTGAGATTTAAATTTAAATTACAAGCCTTAATTTGTGATACAAAATGGCGTAAAAAAAAAGTTAAAAAATGTTTTCTTTCATTAAAACGCCTTTTTTTATGATCAATACCTCAGACCATAATCCTAATTATCATAATATGTCATTTATTTACATCCACACAACATTTCAATATAACGTTTCGGCCTTCAGGCCATTTTCAAATTCTAGAAGAAAAATAAAGAAAATGTTAACTTCATCATAAACCCTCAATTCCATCATTTATATTAATACTAGCTGTTACCCAGTGTGCCATGCTACACCTACTTTCTGGTTATGACTCAGATCAATTGAGTCATAGTGTGAATTTGTATATATCTGTCAAGTAATTCATAATGCAGCCGACAGAGGCCAGCACCACAGCAATGTGTGAAACAGCCGACAGAGGCCAGCACCTCAGCATGCGAGTAAGATAGCTCTTATCAAAGAAAGACCAGCGCTCCTTAGTTAGACAGTTACTGTTGAAATTAAATTGAAAAAAACTCCATTGAATGATTATATAATGATGTAATGAATGAGTTCGAGTTATTCTAATTATCAACAAATATATTTGAGACATTATTCAAAATGTCCGCCAAAATCTGAATGGTTCAGTGTAGCCAATTTTTCTCGAACAAAACTTTTGACCTTTTGACAAAATTTGGAAATTTGACTATTTTGACCTAGCCTAGGAGATTTACCGTATCAAGTACTACCTGCGTACCAAGTTTGGTCAAGAGAGTTTGTAGATTTGTATAAGGAACAAACAAACATACAGACAAACAGACAGACACATGATTTTTATATATATAGATAAAATCCTACGTCAATATTTGTATATGATTTAGAAACCTATTTTACCTCAAAACCAGCAGCCTCCTTATTAAACCTTGTTTCTCAGGCCTTGCCATCCTAGAAAATTTGTCAACAACTAAACATTAAACCTTAGAATGACTATTATATATATTATTTATATTAATTTATTCTAAATCTACCTTATTAAACCCTTACATTTATTTTGTAAGTATAACTCTTTCTTTCTTTGTTGAATATCTCATCTAATTGTTGTCCTGTTAGGACCTTGATTTGTCCTTTAAAACATCCACATTGGGGTTTCCATCCATTCCAGCGGTCACCCATCAGTTATGATATTAAGCAATAACCTTCAGACATTTTTTTTTTTTACTTCGTGAGGTGTATATATATGTAAAGATGTTTACGGGACACATATGTTCTTGAAGAAGTTTTTTTGTTTATATTGAAATCATACATAGCAATGTGGTTTACTATCAAAACAAGTACACACTTTACTGACAGCCCAAAACTTGTTTACCAAGCAATTCAATCTATGAGGTATTTGACAAAACATTTTACTTGATGTTGTCCTGTAATTCATCAGAATGTTTTTTTTCGCCCATCCAGGACACTTACTGTAAGCCATGACTCCAGATGACACGAAACACATAAGAGAGGCTTCATTGGGAGTAGACCACACTATATTGAAACCAAATTTCAATTATGGTCAATCCTTATATTTCTATTCTCTTCGACATTGTGTAACGTTGACACTGTACAAAGCGAAATGAAGTCAAGTGCTATATTTATAAGACAGCAACAAATGTTGAAATAAGTATCAATGTGAAAAATAAAATAATTATAATCCTTATTGACGAAGAACAGGATTTTATGATTAATTATAATCAATTCGACACATAATCCTTAGATAATTCTTCTGTTTATAATATGTTTTGTTTAGAACCGTATCAAATCATAGATCTATGTATGATAAATAACACATTCTTCTGGCGATATCCAGTTCAGTTATTCACATAACGGGCTGAGAGCTTGCTGCATATCATGACCATACAGCTAAAAGGTCTCATTGAATCTCGTGTCTTCGAATGTGGATGTTTGTAAGTAATGAAACGTTTATTTGTCTATTATATATTTGTCAAATACCACTCACTCACTCACTGACTCACTCACTGACTCACTCACTGACCTATCATCGCCCAGCCCAAACCACTCCACAGAAAATTTTGAAAATTTAGTTGATTAGAGCAGGCAAGACAAGGCGGCATGTGTTGCTAGGACGATAACAGAACAGCTGTTACCGTACATTATCTATTTCATAATATTATTTTTAATTGAGGTTAATTTCCACTATGATGGCAGTCCTTGAATTACTAGAAATAAAATGTGATTTTGTCCCTCATAGAGTTTACGCCCTGTTGATGGCCCATCCGAGGTAATAATATCCCGAACCACTTGACACAAAAATTTGAAATTTTGCACGGATAATACGTTTAGATTGTAAACACTCGCTAAGAAAGGTTTTTTTTTTTTTTATATTCAAATGTTTAAGTACTTTTAGGGGGGTTTGAATTATTATGAAGTTCCTCATCGGCTCAAAAATGGTTCGATTTTGATAACATTTGGTACAAAAATCTTTCTTCTCATTTAAAAGGTCAAGTTCATTTACCAGTCGAATCCGTTTACTGGAACATGGTTTTTCGAGCGAAATTTGTGCGAAAGATTCCTTAACGTAGGAAAACGAATGAAACCATTTTTAAAGCGAGTTCTGTAGCCATTTACCAGAAAAAATGATAGAAATACTTTTCAAAACTAATTTTCTGTTTGGCTATTCAGAAACTAAGTATATGGAAAAAAAATTGTATGAATGGTGATACAAAGTTTTCGGATCTCAGTATATTTTCTAAAATATCTCGAAAACGGTTGGGAAATCGTAGTAAGTGGAAGGCGGCTATTCGAAAGGTTACTAAATTCTCTACAATAAGATTCTGTTGTAATGTTCGGTGGGGCGATGTCAATCGAAGAGATAAGTGCTTAAAACTTCAAATTTGTTAGTTTTATGCTTTTCAACGTGTATTTGTGTCTGTTTACCTAACTTTTTAAGCGGTTGTTGTATTTTTACTCTCCAACGGAAACAGGCACGGTTACCTCCACATGGTGTTTCCTGGGTAACTTTAAAGTCCGTGCAATAATAGCTGTACAAAATTATGTAGTAGCGTTAATTTTGATCATATCTTATTTAACTCAACATAAAAAATACTTATCGGCCGTTGTGAAGCACGGGTATTCAGCTAGTTAGAACATATTTTCTACTAAAAATAAAAATAAACCTAAGAAACTGATTATAAATGATAAAAGTCCCACTTTCATACAAGGATTAAGCATATATTCACTGAATGTAAAAGACCTGACAAACTGAACATTCCACACGATCTACAAGAACTTCTTACAGAGGTTAGTCCATACATACACTCTATACTCCAATATTTAAAACACATAATGATGTATCATAGAATCTGAATAATATTATTTAATGTTATTTTATTTTTATAAATTTTTTATTTTAACTGCTTAAATTCTAGCACTCAATGTTGATCATAAAACGTCTTTATTCCATGTTTGTATTATTTCCAAAGACAGCTCTGTAGTTTGTTTATTTATTTAAATTTTAACGTCCATTTATTATTAACTACGAATTTTAGGACGGGTTATCTATAGGTTACCACCCTTTTCTAGCCAGGATAGGGGTGATGCCTTTTCTTTTTTTCGAAAGAAAAGCCACCACCCCTAGTGGGAATCGAACCCACGACCTTTGGCACGGAGTGTTAAGTGCTCACGCCTTAACCCTCACGGCCATCGGGTCTCCATGTAGTTTGTCAACACCTATGTTTAATTTGTAACTGTTAATGGCAGTTCTTCAAAAATGTAAAAGCTGATCGCTTTTGTTGCGGTGCTCCAATAAATAATAATAATAAAAAAATTATGACGTGCATCCACTCCAAAATGTTTGGTTAACGTGTTTAAGCCCCGTATTTAAGTGTAGCCACTCTTCTTAGAAAAATAATTGAATGAACAAGTTTTATATCGGCTTCTATTGAAAAGTACCGGAAAAAGATGCAATTGACCTATGACCTGGTTAATAAAAATAATAATCCATTGGGACTCGAACCCACCATCTCCCGCATGAGAGTCCAAGAACTTAGCCACTAGAACATGGGTAGACCCCACAAATAATAAATAAATAAATAAATATCTAGTGTTCTTTTAATAATGATTTAACATTTAAAAAGTCCGAATCGCAGGAACTGCGTCATCTTAGTGCGGTTACGTACATCTCGAAGAAATGGAATAGATTAGCATCACAAATCACAGGAAACTGACAGTAGCCAACTTACACAGAAGCGGATAATTCTTAATTTTAGTACATAATTGTATAAGTCAATACAATTATGTACTAAAAATGTACTCACTCTTCGACTACTGCTGAGAAGGCTCTATTCTAAACAACCAAAAATTCGTTGTCATTTGAAGTATCTTGTTTTACTAGCAAATTCGTTTTACTGTTATAATCAACTGTAAATATATGCTTCATGGCGAATAACATTCCGTTCTGTCGTGGGTTAAATCTTTCTATAAAATAAGAAATAACGATAACTTCAGTTGGAGGCTATGAGGAAGGTTATATGTACAGATAGGAGAATTCAAAACAAACTACGCCATCATGATTAGCCACTGCCATCTTGATTACCACAGCCACTCCAAATTTATTACCAATACCTTTCACCGTTTCTTAGCTTATTTTACTACAATACTAATTTTACTGATAAATGCAATTTAAAACAAGAAACAACCAATTAAAAAGTGAGATAAACAAAGAAAAAAGCCCTTTCAAAAGAACAAAACAAACACTTTTTAAGTTTTAAGCGCTTATATCTCTGATTGACGTTGCCCTATCGATTATTGCTTCAGAACCTTTTTTGTAGAGAATTTAGTAAGCATTCGAATGGTTACCTTCCACATACCACGATTTCCCAACCGTTATCGAGATATTTACGAAAAATATATGAAGATCCGAAAACTTTTCATGTCTATTAATAAAATCTTTTTTTTCGGATACTTCCTTAACTCCAAATATAACCAACATTTAAACATAGTAGTTGGAATTAATTTCTAAGATGTAGAAAATATTTCAATTGAATCCCGCGATTCTAAGTACTCACAAAAAAATAATGACTTACAAAAACATTGATTCCACTTTTCTCAGAAACGGTTACAGACATCGCCTTAAAAATGGTTTCATTCGTTTTCTTATGTTAAGAAACCTATAAAAGAAGTACCTGCAAGCATATAAACTCAAAAACGTGAGCGTTACGATTTTTTTTACGCGAATTTTGCCCTAAACACTATCTTCTAGTGGGCGGATTCTGCTGGTTAACAAGCTTGGCCTTTCAAATTAGACGACAGATTTTTGTACCAAATTTCGTTAAAATCGGACCATTTTTGAGCTTGCTAGAGAGCGAACAGACAGGCATATTTATAAGGAATATAGGGTCTGAAACGTGAAAGTTTCTAGTCGGCACTTCCGGATTGCGTCGTGAGGTTAACCTCATAAGCGTGTTCTCCCTATGGAGACAGGGAGTAACCGCGCTAAAAGCTTAAACCAACATTTTGAATGATCAAGCTCTGCTTTGTTGGACTGAGATTGTCCGAAGAAAATTTATGGCAAAACCTTTTTGGTAGGAACTTTATTAAGCATTCGAGTAATTATTTTTTACTTACCAAAATTTTGCAACCGTTTTGAAATAATGAGAAAATTCTAAATTTGTTTCTGTTTATTGGTAAAACGCACTTTTTGTGATACTCCCGCTGGTCCAAAGGTAACCAAATTTTTTATTTTGGTGACTTACAGTTTAGATGCATGTGTGACACGTTAAAAGAAGTTGGCCAGTGTGACTTTTCTGGGTGTCCAAAACATAAAATATAGTTTTTCCCATGCGAAATACCTATGAAAAATGTCTATTAACGCAAAACTGTAACTTAGTATTCCTTTAGTTTTTTTTTGTTTTTTTTTTTTTACATTTTGGCGAGAAAGAAAAAAAAATTGAAATGTTTTATAGAATACTTTATAATGTTTACTGTGACCATTACAATTATTAAGTTACTTAAATTTGGCGAAAGATCAATAATAAAAAGTCCGTCACGCAGGAGCTGCATAACTAAGCACTTTCCTCAGAATTTGGGTTGTGTAGACTGCTTTCCAGAACAATTTGCTTAAAATATCCTACATAAATAAAATAAAAACATGAATAGTTCTCTTTTAAATTTATAATGAGTAACTGATCAATTATTAATTGGCTTCCAGAGTTATGTTTACACATGGTACCTATTATTACTAAAGTGGTAGAAAGCGCTCCTTGCGGCGGCTATGTGAACCTACGTCTGGCGGGCTTTTCTATTGAAATATATTACAAATTAAACCCCCGCTTTCCGATTGACCGATTCAGCTCATTTTTACAACACTTCTTTCTCATGAGTTACCCAAGACGTATACCGCGTTTCGTTACAATACAGCAGAAATTACGACCGGTATGAGTATATTAGGAATTTGGGTCCGGAGTAAACCCCCCCTTCTAATGAACCGATTTAGTTTATTTTTACAACACATATTTACCTGTAGATTACCACTACGAATACCGAGTTTCGTCGAAATATAACAAAAATCACGGCTGGTAGTGGCGAATTGGTATTGTGGGTCTGGAGTAAACCCCCCCTCCTAATGAACCGATTTAGTTTATTTTTACAACACATATTTACCTGTGGATTACCACTACGAATACCGAGTTTCGTCGAAATATACCAAAAATCACGGCTGGTAGTGGCGAATTGGTATTGTGGGTCCGGAGTAAACCCCCCCTTCTAATTAACCGATTTAGTTCATTTTTATATCTCACTTTTCTCTCTATATTACCACTACGAATACCAAGTTTCGTTGAAATATAACAAATATTATGGCTGACATAGTCAAATTAGTGTTTTGGGTTCTGTGTAAACCCCCTCTTCCGGTGGACCGACTTTGGTGGTTAACGAACTCGTTCAATCGTTTGCTAATTGAATGCTATATACCAAGTTTCGTGACGAAAAAACAACAACTCTGGTCGCTATCGTGTTAACAGACACATATATATATATATATATATATATATATATATATATATATATATATATACATATATATATATATATATAAATTTTAACGGGGGTCATTTTCGGTGTCTACTAGGTAGGATCGATAAAGATTTGAAGAAATTTTTCAAATATTCCGTCATGAGTCCAACCTCAATAGCTACTTTCCTTCGGAGGAAAGTGCTAAAAAACATGGTTGTTTCTGCTCAAAATTCTTTATTCACTGTTCAAGATGTTTTATGCCACTCTGGCTTATAGCTAAACATATATCAGTTTAAATTAGAAAACAATTATAGACAGCAATTAGACAAAACCTTCAACCTAACCTAGCCGAGTGAATTCTTAACGATTCAATATGGTGGACAGGTATAACAGCTGACTGAAGAAAATCGTATTTAAACAGCTGTTATATCTGCCACCATTTTGTATCTTTTAGTATTGACTCAGCCGGTGTAGATGAATGGTTTAGTCCTATGGGCTATCTATATTTTTTTACTGTTGTGAACAGATATATTTTTAGTTATAAGCTCCTGAAGAGGCCCAATTATTGTGGGATTTGGAGTAGAATTAACTGTGTATTTTTATTGTAGACCTCACGCCATATTTAGGTGGAATCTACTATATATTTGTCAAATACCACTCACTGACTCACTCACTCACTGACCTATCATCGCCCAGCCCAAACCTCTTGACAGAAAAACTTGAAATTTTGCATGGACACTCCCTATAGAACGTAGACACTCGCTAAGAAAGGATTTTTTGATATTCGAATTTTTAAGTCTTTTTAGAGCAGGTAAGCCTAGGCAGCATTCGTTGCTAGCACGAGAAAAGAACAGCTGTTTCCGTACTTTATCTATTTCATAGTATTATTTGTAATTGAGGTTAATTTCAACTATGATGGCAGTCCTTGAATTGCTAGAAATAAACTGTCCCTCTATGAGGACGCTATGAGGGACAAAATCACCATTTTAATTGCTGTTCATTTGAACTTGTCCCCCATAGAGTTTTCGCTATACCTGGTAATGGCCCATCCGAGGTAATAATATCCCGAACCCTTTCACAGTCTCCTCACCCATCAACATCCCCAGGCGGAACACCACTCGGTCATGTTCGCAAATATAATGGGTGTTTCCAAATGGCATGTGAGAAACATAAATTTTAAGGTAACCATGAGCGTATATAGGAAATAATTTCGGGGGGGGGGCTGGTAGAATGCCGGGGTATGGAATACTGACAATTTAGAACTTGGAATAGTTTTAGGCAAATAAGACTCTATTACAACTAAAATGAAATATTTTTTATGAACTAAGTGATCTTATTTAATGTATTTTTAAGGGGTTAAGACACATTGTTCCATCTAATCCAAATTTCTGGGGGGGGGGGCTGCAGACCCATCAGCCCCCCCCCCGTTTATAAGCCCATGCTGGTGACCTTTAGATATCAGGTTATCTCTAGGTTATCTGTTTCTTCATACAGAAGCAGTCCGGAGCGCCCCAGTGTCAAGAAACATTATACCTTGATTACTTATCAATTGATGAATAACTTATAGTATGACGGGAACCGTGTTATAATAAACTACAAAAAATTATATAGTTGCGTTAATTTTGATGATACATTATTTAACGCAATAAAATAACTACTTATACTGCCGTGACGAAGCACGGGTATTCAGCAAGTAGATTAATAAAATATTTTAAAAACACCTTGGTATGATCAATTCCCCAGACCTAAATGTGTCATTTATTTAAATCATCATTTTACGTATGAGGAGCTTAGTGTCAAAGTTGGACAACTCCACTTTTGCTTTTTTCACAGGAGAGGCAAAAAACCATATCTACTATATTGATGTCAGTATCATGGTGATTTTTTTATATGTTATTCTTATAGGCCTCAGAAACATTATTTCAAAGGCACTACAAAATTATATAATTTCGTAGAAGGTAGAAAAATAATGTCTCTCCACTGTTTTTCAAAGTATTTATTAGCAAAAGCTTTTCGAGAACATGGTTCTCATCGTCAGTGCATCTACAATTTTCACAAAAACACGCATATATTAATTACAGAAATATTTATAAGTATTCTTATTACTAAAGCTATGACAAATAATGTTACCTATTATTCCACCGGTAGTACTGCTAACAGCCTCTCCGAACAGGTGTGAGGTAATGAGACTATTCCGGGTGAGCAGAGTATATATATTGACGTTGGATATTGGAGATCACAAGAATCAAGGTTGTTGAACCAGAGACCACTGAACTTTCTGTTGGAGACAGTGTATGGGGAAGGATTATGTCGGGTTATTTGATGTCATGTGTGTGAAGGGGTAGTCAGTCTGAAGGTGTCAGAGTAAGGGATGACGGGTCTGTCAGGTGGTGGGTCCGAGGGATGGCGTCTTTTGTTGGGATATGAAAATTTTCCTAAGGTCTGATGTTGGGAAGTTTATTTGTTCGTTTAGTAATAAATCTTTATTACGGTGAATGGCCTTTTCTATTTCTAACATTTCATGATAATTGGATTTCTTAGAATAATTTATGTTTTTTAAAAAAAAAATTTTTTTTAATTTTTTTTTATTTTTTTTTATTTTTATTTTTTTTTTTAAATTTTTTGAGAGACATTATTTTTCTACCTTCTACGAAATCGAGAACTCCACAAATAACGCTGCATACATCACAAAATTATATAATTATTAAGGCCGTAATTACACTTTAAATAGTGGAGTTGTCCATGTTTGATACCAAGTCATGGAGTTGTCTGTTTTTGAAACCAAAGGGAGCCATTTGAAAATTGAACCTATCCTCTTTTTAAACCAAACAAATATGAATTTGGTATGCTCGAGGGTGTTTTAATATAATGTAATTATGTCTAATGTATTAAATAAAAATTATATAGTTAAAAATTACATGAAAAATGATATTTAAATACAGTTTGACAAAACTGAAATGAAACTAAATTATCGTTATTTTATTAAGTTTAGAAAAAAAGTGGTACTTAGCTATCCTCTTCGCACAGTTTTACCTATAACTACATGTATTGAAGTGGCTGTGCTATAATTTTCATCGCCGTACTCAGCCCTACCTGTGCACAGCTAATAAAATAAAGTTATCAATTAGCGATGCGATTATTTTATGAAAAACGTATTAACCATTAGTATTTTCTGCAGAGAGTTGTTGAAAAGTTTTTAATAGCAAATAACTGAACATTAACGATGAGATCTATTTAATATCTAGTGTGAAACTGTCAATATTTATTTGTTATACATGAAAATTTTAAAAAAGAGGAATATGTCGAGAACAGTTACCAGTACTACATTAGCTGTTAATTTATTCACCTGAGGTCTTGCAAATATATTTGGAAGGATACATAGCTCTACCACTTGAGTAAATATGAATATTTTAAATTAAATACTGGCTGTTTTTCACGGTTGTTGTTATATAAAGCCCGTTTATTAATAAAATAATTATTCTATAGAATTGGTAGTGGTCTCATTCGACTCGGCACAAAAGAAATTCTTCAAAAATCATACCTAAATCAGAAAGATTCAAGTACCTAGAGGTTTTGTCCCAAAATCCGGCATTCGGAACCACAGTGTGCCGGATAACAGCTAGTTATTAATAAGAATTATCGCCAAATGCACTTATTACAAGTAACTATAAACATTCAGCCATGATGGATTTGCAATGCATGTTGGGAGCAGATTGCATGAATGCAAGCTTCTCATTGGCTACTGATGGAGTTGTCATTTTTTGAAACCAAACTATGTTGGAATTGTCCATATTTTGATTCTGAACGGTTGAAATAAACGCTATTTTACCTATTTTCTGTCCTTTTTTAATGAAAAACAGTCGTAAAATCGAATGCAGCATAAAAATCCACTTAAGAATCGACAAAAATCTCAAAACTGAAAAAAATGGAGTTGTCCAACTTTGATACTAAGCTCCTCATATGATTCGGCCTTCAGGCCATTTTCAAATTCTAGAAAGAAAAATAAAGTAAGTGTTACATAAAAAATAAACCCTCTTATTACATCATTTACATTAATATAACCCTCTGTAAATAATTCATACCTTAGTTTACCTCAATAATAGCAGCCTCTTTAGCAACCTTTGAATTTAGGCCTTCCTGGCATTCTTCTCATAACAACTAAACATCAAAACTTTAAAATTACTATTATAATATAATAGTAATTTTAAATTTTTGATATTAATGATGTATAGAATATCATTATCAATAGATATTCAATTTTATCAATAGATATTGATATATAGAATATCATTTCAATGATAGAATAACTGATAATCATGGTATATTATATCATTATTATCAATTATTCTAATTCTACTATAATTACATTATTAACATATATATCACACAATTTAACGAACTCATGAAAATGTTTACTCTGTCATTTTTTTTTATAACTTCCTTATTTTTATTTTATTTTTTTTTAATTTATTTTATATTTTATTTTTGGCTTTTAAATCTATTTGATACTTTTTCTGAAATTATATTTATTTCCTTTATGTTATGATTATGCATTATAATTTATTTAATAATATTATTTTTTTGTTCAAAGCTGACGTTTCCATATTGACTTAATAATTTGCTAGTCGCCTCCGTTGTGATCAAGCAGTAAATAAATAAATAATAAATTACATTATTAAAATCTTACAACAAATTTTAACACACATTTATTTGGAAAAAAGGATAATATTTGAAAAAAGACAATAAAATATTTTGCTACCTTCTTGATTTACAGATGTTCACCTCAACATGGAGGCCTCTACCTCTTATCTCTTTGGTGTTCTTGTAGTATTTCTGTACATTGTCCTAGCCTGCACGAAAGGAGAGAGCGAACACGATGGCACTTCTAGCATAGCAGGAGACAACCCGTACTTTATATCAAATACATCGTCATCGCCTCCTGGGTATTCACAAAGTCCGGAGTTTGATCTATCACCAAAAACTCACATGACCACAAAATCCGAAGAACACAAATCGCAAACGAAAGGACTCAAAAAACCTCCGCCTTGGACTTATTGGACGCAACCTTGGACGCAACCTTCGACACCAATATGGACGCATTTTCCGAATCATCTCAGCCTCAAGTTGCGGCCGACGCAAAATACTGCTCAAAATTATGAACTTAAGCAATCAAAGCATTTATTGTAATTTTTATACTTTACATGTTCAAATGAAAACTTCAATAATGCATGTTCAAGACTTGTAAAAGAATTTAAAAAAAAAAATGTCTTCCAATTTTCAACTATGCTACATGGTAGATAGCGAAAATGAACCACGTTATCTTCGACTTAATTTTCTGTATACATGAATGTGGTCAAAATGCAGTTTCCCGCCCTCCAAACCGATTTCTTTCAAACTTTGCACAATAACGTATTTTGATGCACAAAACACGAATCCGTTAAAAAAAACGTCGGATTTAACTAGGAAAGAAGTTATTAAGCACTAAAGTTCACTGTTATAAATGACAACTTTAAGGCATACGTGCTATGCGTTTCCGCTCGCTACGCTCGCTCAAGAAGATAACAAAACCCCAGTCAATCCAACTCGCTAAAATTAAGAGAATATAATATTAAGCACTAAAGTTAGGAAGGTTATAAAACTAGGCGTCATCAGCGTATTTGTAAACACGCGCATGCGCAGATATGTAACACTAGGGAAACATAACTCTCATTTGAAATGTTCAGAAACCTTTTATTCGAAAATATTGTTAATTTTAAGGGCATCCTCACCTGTCGCTTAAGGGCATACGTGCTATGCGTTTCCGCTCGCTACGCTCGCTCAAGAAGATAACAAAACCCCAGTCAATCCAACTCGCTATAATTAATAGCTCTCATAACCTGCATAACAGTGAACTTTAGTGCTTAATAACTTCTTTCCTAGTTAAATCCGACGTTTTTTTTTATCGTATTCGTGTTTAGTGCATCAAAATACGTTATTGTGGAAAGTTTGAAAGAAATCGGTTTGGAGGGCGGGAAACTGCATTTTTACCATGAATGTTTTTCCTCTTTCCATAGTCCATTTCAAGTTCCACCCAGAATTACCTTTCCTTTAAGCCCTCTTTGCTATATACAAATTCTTGCTCGATATAAATTCTTTTCATGAATGATAAGAAAGAAACCTGAAATCCATCCTTAATTAATAAACGTTCCTCAAAACGCAAAAAATTGAAAATGAAAAAGTCCGTCACGCAGGAGCTGCATAACTAAGCACTTTCCTCAGAACTTGGTAGTGTCGAGTGCATTCCTGAATAATTTGCTTAAAATAACCTATATAGATAAATAAAAAAAGTCCGACTCGCAGGAACTGCATCGTCTTAGCGCGGTTCCATTCACACACAAACAGTAATTACTTTGTTTAGATCATTCTTAATGTAAACACATATTCCAAAGAAAAGCAAGATTGTCGGCAAGGCACAAGAAACTATTCTAAGCGGAAATTACTCTTTCCGCCGTCCCAAGTTTCGCTCTACGAAGACTCTACTTGGAATATGTTTCTAATTGACTTAACTTGCTTTACTAACATATCCATTTTATTGTTAAATGCAATTAAAAACACTTACCTACTCATTTTACTGTTAAATGCAATTAAACAAAATAAAATTGTACAAGAAAATTAGAACGTAGTGTTATATTTTAATGTGCTATGCCACATACAACCACAAAATATAATTATATTTCTACTCTGGCATTTGGCTGTATGAATTCGTACAGGTAAAATATCTGTCAACTCTTGATTTATGAAGTGCAATAACAGCCTACCTGCCTGGTAGCTCGTTCGGGCAGGTGTCTGACCCTACACAGTGTTCTCTTTCACATTCTCTTTCAGCAGGAACTGCGTCATCTTAAGACGTATCCGGTGTCATCCATAACTTAAAATAGAACTAAAATGTTTTTGTTTTATTTTATGAAAATTGCTAACACCCACAGGTTAGAAGCGGAAATTCCTCAATCTAAAGCAAGACTCTCAAAGTCAATTCAAAATACAAACACGCTTTTCAATTACTTATCATGTTTTATTGAAACAAATGCAATCTAAATAACAGCAAGCAATTAAAAACTAAGGCAAACCGAGAAAAACAAAAAAACAATTAAAAACGAAGGTAAACAGAGACAAAAAAAGAGGAGTAGATACAATTATTAGTTTGTTTTGATCTTTCGTTAAGAATTATAAATCTCTTTTCCATTTTCTTATCTTGTTTTACTCCTACTAGAAGCAATAATAAAATAACAGGAAATAAAAACAGGCAAAAAGAACCGTTCAAATAAACGAAAGTTTTATGCACTTATTTCTCCGATTGACATCGCTTCATCAAAAAATGTTTTATGTCTGTTAATAAAATATTTTATTCTAACCCTTCCTTAACTCCAAACGTAACAAAAATTTCAACATATTAGTTTTAATGAAAGTAGAACATGCAGAAAATGTTTCAACTGAATCCCATGATTCTAAGTACCCAAAACAAAAACGGTATTCAAAAACTATTTTTCCAATTTTCTCGAAAACGGTTAAAGCAATCGCCTTGAAAATGGTTTCATTCGTTTTGATAGCCCAAGAAGCCTATAAAACGAGTACTTACAAGCTTATGAACTCAAAAACGTAAGCGTTACGATTTTTTTTTGCGCGAATTTCGCCCCAAACGCCATCTTCCAGTGGACGGATTCTGCTGGTTAATGAACTTGACCTTTCAAATTAGACGAAAGATTTTTTTACCAAATTTCATCAAAATCGGACCATTCGTCTTCGACCTACAGAGCGAACAGACAAATATATATATATATATATATATATATATATATATATATATATATATATATATATAAATAAATATATACATATACATATATATATATATATATATACAAATTTGAACCACCATCATTTTCGGTCTCTAGGGGTTCTGAAACGCAAAATTTTCTAGTCGGCACTTCCGGATTGTTTCATTGTATCAACCTTATAAGCGGGGTTCCTCCCTATGGGGGAGGGAGGAACCGCGCTAATAAAAACATAAATAACACCTGTTTCAATTCAAACATAGTACAAAGTAAATCCCCTTTTTCCGATAAACCGATTAAGTTCATTTTCATTCAACACCGATTAAGTTCATTCTTCCTTATTGGATACCCAGGGCGTATACCGCGTTTCGTTACAATACAGCAAAAATTACGATTGGTATGAGCAAATTAGTAATTTGGGTCCGAAGTAAACCCCCCCCCCCTCCTAATGAACCGATTTAGTTTATTTTTACAGCTCATTTTTCTCTTTAGTTGACCAGGACGAATACCGAGATTCGTAGAAATATAACAAAAATTACGACTGGTAAGGCAAATAACTACTTTAGCTCCGGAGTAAACCCCCCCTCCGGATGGACTGATTTTGTTGGTTAACGAACTCGTTCAATCGTTTGATTGGGGAATACTACATACTAAGTTTGGTGGGGAAGAAACAAATACTCTGGCCGGTATCGTGTTAACGGACACATATATAACTATATATACATATATAAATGTTAACTAGGGTCATTTTCGGTGTCTACTAGGTAGGATCGATAAAGATTCGAAGACATTTTTCAAAATTTCCGTCATGAGTGCAACCTCAATAGCTACTTTCCTTCGGAGGAAAGTGCTAAAAGCTATGTGGATATGAAAAGTACATGATTTGACTGAAATAATAATGATAGAATTAGCTCAGCACTCCTTGGTCCTCTGCAAATAATTCTTCATGATATGATTTATTCTAGGCAAAACTATACCCATGCAGCACCCCGAATAGTGAAATATTAGCACTTATTTGTCTCTGAGGTGTCCATTTCACATGAAATATAAATAATCAAGTATAGTTTCTGTTTAAAGAATGGCAAAGTAATTAAAAGAACAGAACTGCAATAAACACTGGGAAAAATATTCCCTTTCTTACAGTCCGATTAATAATACCCTCCCTCGCCCTTTGAAGATCCAAGAAGTAAATATTCCCTTTCTTACAGTCCGATTAATAATTAAGAAAATATTGAATACTCTACTAAAAAACTATTATTAAACGTTCTCACCTATATGGCTATTAATATAGCTCTTAATTTACATGGTAATATTTCAATAACGGGTACTTCTTATTGGATATTTAACGAAGATTCTAAAAAAGTCCGATTCGCAGGAACTGCGTCATCTTAGCGCGGTTCCGTTCTTATCTCTAGTGTTTATGAATGCATAGAATAGAAACAGTTATAACTTTGTTTAGATCAATAGCGAAACAGCTATCCAAATAAAATGTCAAACAAACCAGTCTTGAAAGGTCTTGATTTACAATCTTACCTGTATGGGTCAGCTATCCCATAAGTCGGGCAGAAAGGCCTCCGCTTAGAGGCATTTGGAAAGCCTTGGGATCTCTCTCTTTGAACGCTACATTTCTAACAATAAATTGATCTTCTTATTTTACATAATCTGTTTTATTGTCAAATACATTATCTGACTATAATCAATTTAAAAATAACAAGGAATAAAACAGACAAAAAGAACAGTTCTAATAAGCGAAATCAATTACTTTAAAGTTTCAAGCACTTATTTCTCCGATTGACATCGCCTAATCAAAACTTTCATCAGAACCATTTTTGTAGAGCATTTAGTGAGCTTTCTAATGGTCATCTTCCGTTTCCCAAGATTCTCAACCTTTTTCGAGATAATAAGGAAAGTATACAAAGTTACCAAAACTTTTTATGTCTGTTAATAAAATATTTTATTCTAACCCTTCCTAAACTCCAAACGTAACAAAAATTCCAACATATTAGTTTTAATGAATGTAGAACATGCAGAAAATGTTTCAACTGAATCCCATAATTCTAAGTACCAAAATCAAAGACAAAAAGAACAGTTCGAATAAGCGAAATCAATTACTTTAAAGTTTTAAGCACTTATTTCTCCGATTGACATCGCCTAATCAAAACTTTCATTAGAACCATTTTTGTATAGCATTTAGTGAGCTTTCTAATGGTCATCTTCCGTTTCCCAAGATTCTCAACCTTTTTCGAGATAATAAGGAAAGTATACAAAGTTACCAAAACTTTTTATGTCTGTTAATAAAATATTTTTTTCTAACCCTTCCTAAACTCCAAACGTAACAAAAATTTCAACATATTAGTTTTAATGAAAGTAGAACATGCAGAAAATGTTTCAACTGAATCCCATGATTCTAAGTACCCAAACCAAAAACGGTATTCAAAAATTATTTTTCCAATTTTCTTGAAAACGGTTAAAGCTATTGCCTTGAAAATGGTTTCATTCGTTTTCCTAGCGCAAGAAGCTTATAAAACGAGTACTTACAAGCTTATGAACTCAAAAACGTAAGCGTTACGAATTTTTTTGCGCGAATTTCGCCCCAAATGCCATCTTCCAGTGGGCGGATTCTGCTGGTTAACGAACTACTATTGGACGACGGATTTTTGTACTAAATTTCATCACAATCGGACTATTAGGAAAGCCAGAAATGAGCGAACAGACAAATATATATATATATATATATATATATATATATATATATAAATAAATATATACATATATATATATATATATATATATATATATATATATATATATATATAAATAAATATATACATATATATATATATATATATATATAAATAAATATATACATATATATATATATATATATATATATATATATATATATATATATATATGTACAAATTTGAACCACCGTTATTTTCGGTCTCTAGGGGTTCTGAAACGCGAAATTTTCTAGTCGGCACTTCCGGATTGTTTCATTGTATCAACCCTATAAGCGGGGTTCCTCCCTATGGGGGAGGGAGGAACCGTGCTAAAAAATGCTGTCGTTATTTACGATACATTGATCACAAATTCCGAAAACTCAGTTTTTGTCTAAAAACGTTTGAGTAGTTCCTCTACATTTTCAGACAGAACGCCCATTTCTGCGTCCCTGAACTACAAATGCAGAATAAACTCCTAAAGTTATGACACCTCAATGTGGGAGACCCTGTATACATATATATTTGTCTGTTAACACGGTACAGAGCAGAAATCGGTCTATCGGAAGGGGGAGGGGTTACTTTATACTATGTTTCAAATTAATTAGTATATGTTTAAATTGGATTCTCCCGCCAATCGTAGGTTCGCGAAGCTCCCGGTAGGAGTGCCTCTGTTTTGTTATGACTCTATGTGGGCCGGTGAGCCCTGATGTCTGCCGCTAGGAGCGCTGTATCCTGTTCCTGCATTATTACTGCATCCCGTTTCTTTTATTATTCATCAAGATCAATCGAAGAATAGGTGAAGCTTTGTACATTTATTAAGTGGTGTTGTACCACGCATACACAAAACTCTGGAAGGAAATTAACTACAAAATTAATAATTGAAACAGCTGCTCATTACAAATGTAAAAGAGCAGAACTATTCATGTTTTTATTTTATATATATATATATATATATATATATATATATATATATATATATATATATATATATATATATATATTGTGGCGAGGTTAGCTCAGTGGTAGAGCACTGGACTAATAAGCTGGAGGCCTGAGCTCAAATCCCGAGCAAGCACTAAAGATTTTTTCTTCTAGTGTCTTCGTTCATGGGTTGAATTCGGCCTCCCTGACCGTCCCTAGGCCGACCCAGCCTTTAATTAATTTAATAATGGGTGCCTTGGGTGCTAATGACTCTTGCAGTCGAAGCGGCCAAGGGGAAAATCAGGCGGCCGGAGCATAGTACTGACCATACTATCTCCCTAGAGTGCCATATGGTCATGAATCAGATACCTCTATAGTATCTGCCCCTCAGGGCCCTCGTGGCTTGTCTACGATCTGTTTATTTGTTGCGTCTTTTGCATGTTTGTCTACTGATGTACTTAGTCCGATATCCTCGTGTCCGGGTAGCCATAATAGTGTAAGTGTGTGATTGCTGACTCTGTGTAATTGTTCGTATATCTGTTTAATTATTGGGAGGTTAGTATAAATATTATCGAGGGAGCGTAAAGAACTGAGTGAGTCTGTACATAGGAGTATGTTTGTGTTTTCAGTGATATGTAGTTTTGTAAGGGCTAAGTGTATGGAGTGTAATTCGGCTGTGTAGATACTTGTGTTGTCATGTAATTTTATTGAAGGTGTTTGGTTTTCGTTAATGGCTGCTGCTGCAGTTCCAGATGGTGTCTTCGATCCGTCTGTGTAGATGTGAATATAAATTTTGTTGGATAGTGGATGATTTTTTTTAAATTGTGCTAGTGTTAAGTCTATCTTGTAGTTCTTTACGCTCCAAGGAGGGAATGTTAACGGTGTGTTTGTGTATGTGGGTGTGTGTAGTGTATCTCTATCCGTATGATGATGCGTGTATCTTATGAGTAGAGGCTTCCGTTTTGGATTTTGTTGTATGTATTTGTTTATCATGGAACTGTCCATATAAGGTTTTGTACAGGCTGTATTTAAGGTTTTTGATTTTAAGAGAAACTTTATACCCAAGTACCTCCGTCTATACGCAAGTGGAGGTTCTCCAGGTTCTACACAAATGCTATCAGCGGGACTAGATCTAAAGGCCCCAGTCGCTATTCTCAGTCCTGTATGATGTATTGTGTTGAGTAGCTTTAAAGTGCTTGGGCTGGCAGATGAATATACTATACAGCCGTAATCCAGCAGAGATCTGGTATAGGCTCGGTAGAATGTTAGCATTAATGATCTGTCAGCTCCCCACTTTGTGTTACTTAGAATCCTCAGCAAATTCAAGCTTTTCTTGCATTTGATAAGGAGTTCTTTTAGATGGGGAACCCATGTTAGTCGTCGGTCAAGCGTGAGTCCCAGAAATGTTAAGGTGTCGGTCATGTTAATAGTCTTGTTATTTAAACTTAGTAAGACGGTTTCTCTTAGTCTCTTTCTGGAGAAAATGATATAGGACGATTTGTCCGGAGAAAATTTGAAACCAGTATTAGAGCACCAGTTTTCGAGGTTGGTAATTGTGTTTTGTATGTAAGTTTGTGCAGTATTCAGTTTCTTGTATGGGATGTAAAGGAGAAGGTCATCAGCATACATACAGTAAGAAACTTCCCTGGGGATACATTTTATGATAGAATTCACAGCAATTTTGAACAACGTTGTGCTCAGTACACCTCCCTGAGGCACTCCATTTTCTTGTGGGAACGTGTCAGATAAATATGTACCTATCTTCACCCTGAACGTGAGTTAGATACCTGTCCAAGAACATGATGATATTTCCCTGAACACCCCACTCGTTTAACTGGGAGAATATAAGTCGTCTCCATAGTGTATCATATGCCTTTTCTAGGTCAAGGGATACAGCTAAGACAGACTTTTTTTCAAGAAAAGAATTAAGGATTACGGCTTCCATTGTGGCCAAGTGGTGCATAGTGGAATGTTCTGTTCGAAAGCCGCATTGGTGAGGGGATAAATGGTTTCCATTCTCTAGGAACCACAACAATCTTTTATTAATTATTTTTTCTGCCACCTTACAGACCGTGCTTGTTAAAGAAATCGGTCGATAAGAAGATGGAGAATTTTTGTCTTTACCGGGCTTGAGTATTGGGACTATAACTCCTTCATTCCAGGAGTGAGGATAGGTACCATTCTTGTAAACCTTATTGAGTAGGTCAAGAAGAAGCAAGAGACCGCACTCTGGTAGATTTTGTAGCATATCATACGTTATCTCTCATAATATATATTCTCATAAGTTCTCAAATGCATAAATCCAGAGCCATGCGTGACTCCGAATGCCTTCATATGGGTATCCATAATCCATACTATGACCTGTACAGAATAAAACCCCAAGCCCAGAGACCTTTCAGTGTACGATATAGAGAATTGGCTAATATTTCACAGTTCGACGAAACGGAAATACTGACAACTATGATGTGGAACAACTATGATGTGGACGTTATCCTTTCGGCAATTCATAAATCAAACCCAACATCAAAATTAATCTACAATGAAATCTTTAAAACTTTCGCTATCCAAAACTGCCAGAAACTCTCTATCTTCACTGACGGGTCGAAATCCGATAAAGGTGTGCGAGCAGCAGCTATTATAGAAGATCAGATAATAACTAAAAGACTAAATGATTTCTGCAGAACGTTTACAGCTGAGCTCTACGGCATACTTATTGGCTTGGAGAACATACTAACTTCAAACAGACGAGACGTTGTCATTTATACTGACTCACTGAGTTCACTTCAAGCACTACAAGACAAATACACCTCTCATCCTATACTCTCAAAAATACTAAAGACAATACACTCTCTACACAAACATGTAACATTGCACTGGCTACCTGGTCATGAAGGACTAGGGAAAAATCCGATTGCAGACACCCACGCAAAAATAGCTGCAGAACAAACAGACGGACCAATTCCACATGAAGACATGAACAGATCTGTTAAGACAGTTACTTTGGAAAACTGGGAACACTCTTGGGCGATAATTACGGACAACAAATTACGGACTACAAAACATACGGTCAAAGACTGGCCAACCAGTTATCGGGCCAATAGACGGGAGGAGGTTGTATTCGCTCGACTTAGGATTGGCCATTCAAGACTTACTCACCAGTACCTTATGACAAGACAAGAGAGACCATTATGTGAAATTTGTAATACTGAACTGACAATAAAGCGTATTCTAACAGACTGCATTAGACGACAAGACAACCATACCATTCAACATGTGTGAACTTCTCGCTGAAGGTAGCCAGTACATAGACAGTATCTTGACATATTTACCTTTAGGTTGTAAATATGTCAAGATACTGTCTATGTACTGGCTACCTTCAGCGAGAAGTTCACACATGTTGAATGGTATGGTTATACGATCTCATATGAGGGTGCCGAACACACCTTAATGAACTACATTTTCATTCCATGAATAAGTTATTATTCATTATAGTTTAAAATTGAAAATATTAATCATTTTTATTTTTTAATTTTTTTTTTTTTTTTTTTTTTTTTTTAATATTATTTTAATTGTTAAATAATACAATTTTCACTTTCTCCCTGGTTTCTTGGAAGACTTACCTCAGAGTGATTTTTGTCCACAAAACGAAGCACTTAATAAAATAAATATATATCCTTGACGAATCTAGCTGATGGCTGACGCACGTGTCTTTTTACTAAATCACATGAAGTTTGTACCGAAATCCCGGTATTTAAAATAAATCGAATTTTTTCACACAGGATATGGAAAGATTATCAAATTTGATAATACTCCAATATGATTACATATAAACTCATTCATGAACGATAATTGTCCAGTTCATTTTTTTCAAGAAGAATACTGTTTCCTTATCGTGTAGCAGCAATAAGTAAAAACTACTTTTATATTGCTATTTTTATTACTTTTTATATTTAAATATTTATCCAATTGATTATTTTCGTTGATTAATTATGCTAATAAAAAGCATAGGAAAGATTGGTACTTTATTTTTTGTAATTTCAGAGAATTTGTATGGAAATCGAGACGTGTCACTTGCCAGGGAGAATGAAGTTTGTATCGAAAACGAGACATGTCACTTGACTGGGGGAGTGAATTTTTTATCGAAATCGAGACATGTCACTTGCAAGGGAGAATGAAGTTTGTATCGAAATCGTGACGTGTCACTTGACAGGGTGAGTAAAGTTTGTATCGATGTCGAGACGTGTCACTTGCCAGGGAGAATGAAGTTTGTATCGATATCGAGACGTGTCACTTGACTGGGGGAGTGAAGTTTGTATCGAAATCGAGACGTGTCACTTGACAGGGAGAATGAAGTTTGTATCGAAATCGAGACGTGTCATATGACTGGGAGAGTGAAGTTTGTATCGAAATCGAGACGTGTCACTTGACTGGAGGAGTGAAGTTTGTATCGAAATCGAGACGTGTCACTTGACAGGGTAAATGAAGTTTGTATCGAAATCGAGACGTTTCACTTGATTGGGGGAATGAAGTTTGTAGCGAAATCCAAACATGTTATTCACTAGCCTGGGAGAAAGAAGTTTGTGTCGCAAACGAGACATGTCATTTGACTGGGGGAGTGAAGCTTGTATCGAAATGGAAACATGTCATTCGAATTGGATAGTCAAGTTTGTATCGAGATCGAAACATTTTACTTGACTGGGTGAATGATGTTTGTACTGAAATTAAAACATGTCATTTGAATGGGAAAGTGAAGTTTGTATTGAAATCGAGACGTGTCACTTGACTGGGGGAGTGAAGTTTGTATCGAAATCCAAACATATAACTTGACTGGGAGAGTGAAGTTTGTATCGAAATCCAAACATGTAACTTCACTGGGAGAGTGAAGTTTTTATCGAAATCCAAACATGTCACTTGACTGGGAGGGTGAAGTTTGTATCGAAATCCAAACATGTAACTTGACTGGGAGAGTGAAGTTTGCATCGAAATCCAAACATGTCACTTGACTAGGAGAATGAAGTTTGTGTTGAAATTTAAACATGTAACTTGACTGGGAGAGTGAAACTTGTATCGAGATGGAAATATGTATGTTGACTGAGGCGAGTGAAGTTAGCCTGGAAATGACTGTGAGAGTGAAGTTTAGATATCACAGGTGACCTATTGGGAAAACCCACGTGTCGTTTTCTTTATTAAGATGTGGCATCCTGTACTTAGCCCGGCGTGAATAGCTCAATACTTGATACGCCATCAAAAAATAAGGCAGTTATCATTTCAGCAATCTTGGAGATGGGTCAAGCCGTTTGAAGTGGTCCAAAAAATATAAGTTGGTTGCTTGACCATTTTTAATTTTTTTTTTATACGTTTCTACTTCTCAAACGGGAAGTTCAAACCAAATTTTTAAAAAATGTTATTTCACGCCGTTTACGGTTGGCGGCTATTTGTGTATTACACATTATGTATTCCTATATGATATCAAAGTAGAGTAAAAATTTCAACATTGACATTTAACTCTGATCAAAATTATGAATTTTTGAAAAGGGGGGAACATAACCAAAAGTTACCATAGAAATTGTTAAAAATGATACTTATTGGGTTATAATAACTTCTAAAATAATACATGGTAATTTTGCTCATTTTATGTGTTTTTCAACCCAATAAGTATCCTATTTCAAAATTTTTGATGGTAACTTTTGGTTAGATCCCCCTCTTTTCAAAAATTCATAATTTTGATCAGAGTTAAATGTCAATGTTGAAATTTGTACTGCACTTTGATATCATATAGGACTACATAATGTGTAAAAATCATGGATTTTTATCAAGTCCCATTTGAGATATACAACCTCAAACTTTACAAAAATTCAAAAAATCGTAATTTTAAAAATTCATAAAAAAATTAAGGAGTGAGTTGTCAATGTTAAAACCCTATAATATGTGAGTACCCAATGATATCTCACTACTAAAAAAATATTAGCTCTGATAAATTTCTCCTTCATGTTTTTTTTTTAATTTCAAAAATCTGAATTCCTCAACTTTCGACCTCCAACTTTGGAGACCATTTAGACTGGAAAGATTTGAATGGGGATTTATGGCTATGTAAGTTCCAATCTCGTAGCACAATGCGGTCCAGAAATAATGAAATTAACGCGAACGTCTTCAAAGCGGAAAACCACTGTGTAATTAAAAAAAAAATGGCCGCCACACGTCAACGATGTAAGATAAAATCATAAACAAAATCTGTTTTGAACCTACCGTTTGTGCAGTAAAAAAATATAAAAAAATAAACAAATTTAAAAATGGTCAAGCAACCAACTTATTTTTTTTTTTTGGACCAGTTCATATGGATTGACTCTATTAACGACAGAAGGACGCTCAGATGATGTTGAAAGGGGCCTAAATAAGAGATCGGTGAGCCACAGACATTGTCGCACTTGAAGGAAGAGAGAGAGCCATTGATATCACATCAATTGGTAACCGCAGCAGATCTCTGGGCCACTGTCTTCTGATTCGCCATGGTTGAGAGAGTTGATTGGTGACGCTCGATAGGGAGAGGACTTGAGGATTCTGATAAGTGGAAAGTTTGGTGTGGGAATGTTGGAATCTGGATAATATAACTAACGAGTGGGATTTTGACTTGATTTTTATTTTTTTCGTCAATTATATTTCTATTTTCATTTACAGTAGACTTCCCCTAATCCGGCGTCGTCGGGACCGGGGTACCGTCGGATTAGGGAAGACGCTGGATTAGAGAATTCAGGTAGGAGCGGTCACTTATGTGTTTGAGAAACCTTTTTATTTGAGGACTTAATAATATGTATCATTTTTAATATTGCAATTTAAGTCAAATTTAGGCACCAAATTTTAAAAGTAATTCAAAATATGTTAATCCTTGCTGGTGTATTATTTACGAGTGCATATGCATGTAAAAGCTTCAAGGAATAAAAATATGTAGGCAGTTAAACTAAATAAAACATTTTTAATTACTAAATAAATCACATATGTTCGCATATATTATTACAATATCAAGAACTAGTTACATTGAAACTCATGCATTCCTGCCGCCGCACAGTGTAACGTCCAATGGACAAAAACCTGAATTTTTCTTTTCTTATATTTAATTTTTGATCCTCTAGCTAAGTTTAGAAACTATTCAAGGAATTAAAATCGCATAAAACTAATAAATATTAGCTTTATTTTGATTAACAAACACATTAGCAGTATTATAAACAAGGAAAAGTCTTTAAAACCTGCTTCATACCAACAATCAGTTTGAACCTCTGCCGTTGAAGATAGGACCGTGTTTTTATTAAGTCATCCGAAGGAAATCACGTCAAAACTATTCCTTTTTTATCTGATACTAGCTGAATACCCGTGCTTCGTCACGGCAGATAAGTAGTTATTTTATTGCGTTAAATAATGTTTCATTAAAATTACGTTACTATACAATTTTGTGCAGTTTATTACAGCACGGTTCCCGTCATACTATATTTTATTTAATGAGCGTTAAAATTTAAAAGTTTATGTTTCCAAGAAGTCATATGGTAACACCCAATATATTTACGAGTATTACCAAGGTTATAGGAAAGGAGGCTGTGCAAGGGTTCCGGATATTATTACCTCACCTGGAAAACCTAAGGATATGCCATACATCACGGTTTGACCGGGACTGTCCTGGTATTTTGCAATTGTTTCGGTGTCCCGCCCGGTTTTATCAATGTCCCGGAAAAGGCTGTAAGATGTAAAAAGTAATGAATTCATGTTTATAAGAATCTTTTTTAAATCGGTTACTTTTCTACAATCAACATTTTTACTACTGCTCACAGTGTCAAAGATATGAGAAGTAATCTAACTGTAAAACGCTGGAACTACCTGCACAGCGCTGCCAGCTGCCAGACACTACTATTTGGCTGAGAGATTGTTTTAAGAAAATCAAGTAGCAAAAAAAGTTCCGTTCTTATTTTTAAGGTTTGGGTAGACTAACAGTTTAGGATTCCCCCTTCCCGTTAGTTGCTAGGCTTAAAACTCACCAACCATTTTGCTTATAATTTGTACTCTTTTTATTCCCCCCCCCCCCACTGGTATGCCCATCCCATATTAATGTGTCTCGGTTTAACTCTCCAAAAATATGGCAAGCCAATCTGACGGGGACAGGCAGAAAAGAAACGCAATTAAAACTCTATGAGGGACAGTTAATTTCTAGTAATTCAAGGTCTGCCATCATAGTTGAAATTAACCTCAATTAAAAAAATACTATGAGATAGATAATGTAAGGTAACAGCTGTTCTTTATCGTCCTAGCAACGCAGGCTGCCTAGGCTTGCCTTCTCTAACCAACTCAAACTTTAAACCCCCCTAAAAATGCTTAAAAAGTCGAATATCAAAAAATCCTTTCTTAGAGAGTGCCTACGTTATATAGGGAGTGTCCATGCAAAATTTCAAAATTTTCTGTCGAGCGGTTTGGGCTGGGGGATGATAGATGAGTGAGTGAGTGAGTGAGTGGTATTTGACAAATATATAGTAGATAATTGATTATGGGTAATTACTCCCTGATTATTTATCCTGAATTATTCTTCATTGATCTTTGAAATGTTTTTTAAGTACAAAACTTTGATAGACCATAACAAAAAAACTTCATTTGAACACATCCAAAGTTTTTTAGAGCTTAAAGTTTACCTCAAGTATAATGTACTGAGGGCAATTTAGTTTGCCGAAATTTGCCGATTCCAAAGATTTTTATTTTTAGATCCTCATTTTTCTTCCAAATTTGAAAAAAAATGTGGATAAATCGAAGAGGAAGGTATTAATCCTTGTGCAAATGCTTCAATTTAATCTGCAGGATGCTCCTAAAGAAATATTAAGCAATACTAAAAAATCTGCCAGTTTAGTCCTATATTATATGTAAAAAATGTGGGACCGTGTTCACCGCAGAGAAAAAAACTCCTATATTTAGAAAATGGTAAAATAGAGGAGGCCCGATGGCCGTGAGGGTTAAGGCGTGAGTACTTAACACTCCGTGCCAAAGGTCGTGGGTTCGATTCCCACTAGGGGTGGTCGCTTTTCTATCGAAAAAAAGAAAAGGCATCACCCCTATCCTGGCTAGAAAAGGGTGGTAACCTATAGATAACCCGCCCTAAAATTCGTAGTTAATAATAAATGGACGTTAAAATTTAAATAAACAAATAAATAAATATTTTATAACATTGTTATTAATAATATTATTAACTGCTATATTATTTCTATTATTATTACAATTAATATTATTATAGCCTTATAGTATGCGTTATTATACTGTTGTTACCTTGTTTTGAGTTGATTTTAATTGATAAAAATGCTTATTTGAAAATAACTAGAGGTTAATGATTTTTGTCCATAATCCTCACTACTTCTACACTGTGCGCAAGTGCCTTAGTAGAAACATTTATTTTCTTAGTAGAAACATAATTTCCTGCCTCATAAAAGAAACATATATCCCTTCTTTGACTTCCATTCAATCAAATATCACGAAACAAATGTCCAGCTAGCTATGACGGGAAGATTTTCTAGAAACCCTCGAGCAGGTCTAGCTCCGGCGAGTTCCGAGATCCGTCACTCATTCCTCTGAGACTGCCGGATTAGAGACAGTCTACCGTATTCATTTTCTTAAGAAGTAATGAAAAAAGTAAATAGAAGCGACAAGAAAAAATCAAGTGTGTAGATTGTGTGATTTTTCTGGGTAAAAATGAAGTTTCACGCCCTCAAAACCGATTTCTTTCAAATCTTGAACAATAACGTATTTTGATGCACTAAACACGAATACGTTAAGAAAAACCCTCGCATTTAACTAGGAAAGAAGTTATTAAGCACTAAAGTTAATAGAATAATTAATAGAATTCTATTAATTTTAGCCAGTTGGATTGACTGGGGTTTTGTTATCTTCTTGAGCGAGCGGAAACGCATAGCACGTATGCCCTTAAGCGACAGGTGAAGACGGTTGAGGATGCCCTTAAAATTAACAATATTTTTGAATAAATGGTTTCTGAACATTTCAAATGAGAGTTCTCTTTTCCCCAATGTTACATATCTGCGCATGCGCGTGTTTACAAATACGCTGTTGACGCCTAGTTTTATAACCTTCCTAACAGTGAACTTTAGTGCTTAATATTATATTCTATTAGAATTCTATTAATTTTAGCGAGTTGGATTGACTGGGGTTTAGTTATCTTCTTGAGCGAGCGTAGCGAGCGGAAACGCATAGCATGTATGCCTTAAAGTCGTCATTTATGCCTTAAAGTCGTCACAAATTTAGTTGTTAACATTAGCTCTCATAACCCGCATAACAGTGAACTGTAGTGCTTAATAACTTCTTTCATAGTTAAATGCGAAGGTTTTTTTTTTAATGTATTCGTGTTTAGTGCATCAAAATACGTTATTGTACAAAATTTGAAAGAAATCGGTTTTGAGGGTGTGAAACTTCATTTTTACCAAATGTAATTTCTGTCTGTTTGTGTTTCAGAGTTCTTCTCTTCGATATGAATTCATTTCAATTCTTAACATCCGTGATCCTGGTGGTTGTGCTGTCCAGTATTACATCCTGTGAGGCTAGAAGAATCACAGATAAAGTGAGTCCAGACTTGGTTATAGACGACAAATCACAGCAATCTGATGGTTCGGATAAAATCTGGCGACTTAAAGATCAAAAGCTCTCAAGCACAGAACAATTTAAAGTGACGACCAGTGGAACGGAAAGTAACGTGGGAAGCTGGACACCCTATACTACAAAATGGACCCCAGTTTGGACGCCAACATGGACGACGTACTCTCCACTTCACATCAAACGTCAGTAATAAGGTGTATATAATTATATAAGACCAAGAGTCGCCTTACCCACTCAACTTTCCCTTTTAGCGCGGTTCCTCCCTCCCCCATAGGGATATATATTTCACACTAACTTCGAACTATTTCCGGAGTTTGGCTACATACGCTGTCTCAATAACAGACTACAGGGGCTCAGAGGGGTAGATTCTATAGAGGTATCTGCTTCTTGACCAAGAGACACACTAGGGAGATAGTGTGGTTAGTACTATGCCTCAGCAGCCTGATTCTCCCCTGTGCAGTCACCCTTAAAATTAATTAGGCTGGGTAGACCTAGGGGGTACTCAAACCAGAGGATAAAATCTTCAGTGTGCAGTGCACACTGCGCACTCGAATTTTGAGCTCAGGTACTCAATAAACTTTGAGTGCTCCACCACTGAGATAACGACACCCCATACACAGTATATTTGTCCTATGTGTGAGAGTGTATATATATATATATATATATATATATATATATATATATATGAAGAATGCTAATTGGTTTGATTGGTAAGTCTTCTACAGGTAATTTTGCTTGAATATCCGTCGGGCTAAGTCCCAGGTCTTCGGGTTGTTGTATGCACGCCTGAAAGTTGTTTTTTTTTGTTTTTTTTTTGGCAATGAACGAACTTTATCCACCTATAAATGTGTGAATTGTTTAGCCCATTAATTAATTAATTAAAGGTAGGTGGGCCTAGGCAAAATCTCTAACTACTGTTTGTGCTCATGGCCTCAGCAGCTTATGCACAATAATTGATATATAATATAAATCTAACTACTGTAAAAACAATTTCTTCATTATTTTCAATAATTAAGGAAAAATATTTTACAAATATGTAACTAAAATTTAAATGTTAATTAATGAGCTGTAATTCTTTGTAAACACCCTGGATTTATTGATTTAAGAATTAGTTGTAAGAATCTCTGGACGTTTAGTAAATAAGGAAAATGTACTGAATATAGTCATATTTTAGGATTATATTACTTGTTTTATGACAATATGTATAATAAAAATGTAAGATTTTTTATCAATTGAAATAAGTTGTTTGGTAATTTTCCTGCATTTTCTTAAATAAGTCGAAACCAAGGTTGTGAAATTGTGGTAATTGAATATTGAACATTTGCAAACCTAATAAATTGGTCACAAAATAGGCTTAGGCATAAGTTTTCGCTATGACCAACTCAGTGGAAAAGAATGCCTTGATACCGTCGTTACAAATGCAAAGTATCGAATGTGAAAATCACCACTTTTCAGAGTGGAAAAGCATTTATTCATAACTTTTTTTTGGACAGTCAAATATCCGGCAGATTTGACCTTTTGATAGTGGAATACTTTCCCTTTAATAGAGTGAACTAAGATTCAAGAATTTGCCGTACATAAGTCCAGCAGAAATTAGTAAAGATTGAAAATGAAAGATGTATTTTTTCACATTGGATACTTTCCATTTGTATCGACGATATATTGATATTGTCTATTTTTTTTTTTTTTAGCTCGGTTCCTCCATCTCTCCATAGAAGTGCCGACTAGAAAATGTTACATTTCAGAACCCAAAGATCTCGAGAATAACGGTGGTTCAAATTTATATACCTATATATAATAATTATTGAATTTATTTGATAGGCCTAAAAATTATTTGTTAAATTGGCCTAAAAATTATTTCGTTTTTTTATGGAGGAAACATTTAAATTAAACAGGAAGTACTAAATGATCTTCTTTTTTTTCTGCGCTTCGACAACTAGGCCATTAGCGGCGACATCCAGGGTGCAGCGAGGAATTTTCCCAACGAGCCGTGGGATGAGAAAATTCCTGCCGCCTGTAGGGATCGAAACCCATCTCCCGCTTATGAACCTAAGGCGCTAGCCACTAGACTTCGGGAGACCCCTTTGAAATTTGTTTGCATCAAAACTAGTCTTTCTGCAGTAATGAAATTTCAAAGCAAACCTGTAAGATTGCTAGAAATTGCAGACAGTTAAAATATATCCTTGATTCAAATGTTAAATGGTGTTTTATCAGGTCGTCCCATGAGCAGAGTTGGGCAAACGTTAGCGCGCGCTAAAAGCTGATACCTCTCCGCTAATTTAGCGAAACTGTAGAAAGCCAGCGCTAATAATTAGCGGTTAGCGGCGGCAGTGCGCTAACCGCTAATCTATTTATGAAATATCGTAATTGCTAATAGCTTAAGCTATAGTTACAACTTGTAACTATAGCTTAAGCTATTAGCAATTACGATATTTCATAAATAGATTAGCGGTTAGCGCACTGCGGCCGCTAATCGCTAATTATTAGCGCTGGCTTTCTACAGTTTCGCTAAATTAGCGGAGAGGTGTCAGCTTTTAGCGCGCGCTAACGTTTGCCCAACTCTGCCCATGAGTATGTCGGTTTTTAATATTATGTCAATTTGTGTCCCCTCATTTTCTATTTGTTTTGTTTTTTATTACAGCATTAAAGCCACATCTATTTATCATTCTTTGGTTGGTGAAATTTATTTTTTCAGTGCTGAAATTTCAGTCGAAATAGATCTCCAAAGACACTACAACTATGGCGTTGTTATGCTTTGGGAATTCGACGAAGCAGGAAATCTTGCTTCAACATATCGAAGACTTGTAGAAATATATGGCGAAAATGCCTTTAGTGTGCGACAAGTCCAGCGGTGGTTTGAAAGATTTCGAGCGGGACAGAGCTTGACGACCAACTCCTGCAGGCTACTGTAGAAGAAAATCCTGTTTTAACAGTCGAAGAGCTAGAATAAATATTTGGATCGGCACATTCTACAGTCCACCGACATTACTTGTTGGTTAATCTGATATTTACACTACCTATTTAAACATTTTCCGAAAATTAGCGCAACATTTTTGAATAGACTAATATATTTTAAATGTCCCAAAAATGTTTGAATGCCAAACATTAGATATGATCTTTTATAACTTAGAATATCGGAACTATACAGGACATGACATACAGGAAAACGACTAATTAATGACATAAGGCAGAAATTGTTAAACTGCATTTGAGGAAAAATAACGGAAAAAGTGTGAGTCTCTTTGGAATTATGTTATCGAGCACAATATCCTTGTAATGATGTCCTGGTTTCCCCTTGTACATTTTTCCTCTTCCTATGATGTGTTGGCTTGATGAATCGGTCCATTTTCTCCAAGATTGTCTAAGAACAGTTCCTCTGCACATTCTTGTTTATAGGTATCTAGCAACTTTTGTGTGTGTGTGTGTGTTTAACGGCGTATCAACATTAAGGCTATTAACGCGGGCCTATCTACAGGTTGCCGCTCTTCTCTATAATGCCAACAGCAAACCTTCGGTCACCCATTCAGGTACTGACCACGCATGACGTTGCTTAACTTCAGTGATCCACGGGAACCTGTGCATTCAACCTGGCTATGACCGATTTAGCAACTAGTAGAATTTTTCTCATTATTGAAGTTGAAAGTGAGTTTGGCAACGGGTCAATGAATTCTTGAAATAACTAGCAAGAGTTGCTCATCAATTTTCTTTTTTATTTTTTTTTTATTTATTTTTTTTTTTTTATTTTTTTTTTTTTTTATTTTAAACATCAAGTTATAACCTACTTTGGTTCATCTTCAGGCTCTTATAGTAAGTCGTGTTAAGGTTTATTATAATTTTGATAATGTCATGTTAAGATCCAGAATTTGGAAGTCTGACAGTTCCGGTAAGAATATCGTAATTAGATAAGTAGAAAAGTCAACTGAATTCAAATTTTGAAAAAAACGTTGAGGTTGCTGGCAGAGAAGGAAGATCTTGAGGTAAATGAAAAACGTCCTGTTCCTTCACAAAAGTTTATTTTCTCCGTGTACGACCGAAAAATCTTCAAATTTTGATTTTGAATCAAATTCAATCTAAGTCTGACTTAACTAATTGTGACATTCTTAACCCATTATGACGTTTTTCTCTCAAACTTCAAAATTATAGTAGACAAAATTATGGATTATCAAAAGTATAGTAGACCTTAACATGAGTTAATTTAAAATGCCTATAGATGAATTATAAGTTTGTATGTTTTAAACAATTTTGAAGGTCAACTCCTGCTAGTTATTTGAATTTTTTCATTATATGAATGAAAGCATACACTAGTATTTTGAAATAGGACATTTTAGTCTAAAATAGGATTCCACATATTTCAACCTAAAATAGGATTCCACATATTTCAACCTAAAATAGGATTCCACTAGTTAGAGTGCCCGCACTTTATGATAGGGTGCTGGAATGCTAGCAGCCTACAGAGAGATGACTTTATTATGTGGATAAAAAAGAACAAAGGTAAATTCAGAGTAATAATAATGAGACTTTATTTGGGTGTAATTTACATATACACTTCTTAACAAGTAGATATTTACAAGTAGGTATGAGGTATACACTTTTTAACAAATATAGATATTTACAAGTATTAGGTATTAGGTACAATGTACTTATGAACAATATTGAACAAGTAGGTCTAGAAATAAAATATTTTTTTTGTTTTCATGACACTTATAGCCGTATTCATAAAGCCGAAGACAGTTGATTTCAGCATCTGTTCAAACAGAAACAAAAATAAACTTTTATTAATAACAGTCATAATAAAATGTGTGAAACAATTAGGGAAGTCATAATAAAATGTGTGAAACAATTAGGGAAGTCATAATAAAATGTGTGAAACAATTAGGGAAGTCATAATAAAATGTATGAAACAATTAGGGAAGTCATAATAAAATGTGTGAAACAATTAGGGAAGTCATAATAAAATGTGTGAAACAATTAGGGAAGTCATAATAAAATGTGTGAAACAATTAGGGAAGTCATAATAAAATGTGTGAAACAATTAGGGAAGTCATAATAAAATGTGTGAAACAATTAGGGAAGTCATAATAAAATGTGTGAAACAATTAGGGAAGTCATAATAAAATGTGTGAAACAATTAGGGAAGTCATAATAAAATGTGTGAAACAATTAGGGAAGTCATAATAAAATGTGTGAAACAATTAGGGAAGTCATAATAAAATGTGTGAAACAATTAGGGAAGTCATAATAAAATGTGTGAAACAATTAGGGAAGTCATAATAAAATGTGTGAAACAATTAGGGAAGTCATAATAAAATGTGTGAAACAATTAGGGAAGTCATAATAAAATGTGTGAAACAATTAGGGAAGTCATAATAAAATGTGTGAAACAATTAGGGAAGTCATAATAAAATGTGTGAAACAATTAGGGAAGTCATAATAAAATGTGTGAAACAATTAGGGAAGTCATAATAAAATGTGTGAAACAATTAGGGAAGTCATAATAAAATGTGTGAAACAATTAGGGAAGTCATAATAAAATGTGTGAAACAATTAGGGAAGTCATAATAAAATGTGTGAAACAATTAGGGAAGTCATAATAAAATGTGTGAAACAATTAGGGAAGTCATAATAAAATGTGTGAAACAATTAGGGAAGTCATAATAAAATGTGTGAAACAATTAGGGAAGTCATAATAAAATGTGTGAAACAATTAGGGAAGTCATAATAAAATGTGTGAAACAATTAGGGAAGTCATAATAAAATGTGTGAAACAATTAGGGAAGTCATAATAAAATGTGTGAAACAATTAGGGAAGTCATAATAAAATGTGTGAAACAATTAGGGAAGTCATAATAAAATGTGTGAAACAATTAGGGAAGTCATAATAAAATGTGTGAAACAATTAGGGAAGTCATAATAAAATGTGTGAAACAATTAGGGAAGTCATAATAAAATGTGTGAAACAATTAGGGAAGTCATAATAAAATGTGTGAAACAATTAGGGAAGTCATAATAAAATGTGTGAAACAATTAGGGAAGTCATAATAAAATGTGTGAAACAATTAGGGAAGTCATAATAAAATGTGTGAAACAATTAGGGAAGTCATAATAAAATGTGTGAAACAATTAGGGAAGTCATAATAAAATGTGTGAAACAATTAGGGAAGTCATAATAAAATGTGTGAAACAATTAGGGAAGTCATAATTCCCTAATTGTTCGCAGCTCCATGTTATATTAAGGGAATATATTCTTGAAAAACAAACACAACTTTCTTCATTCTATTGTATATAACATCTGTTTTTAAATTTAATAATAAAAACAAGAGCCTGTATGCAGACTGTACCGCCAGAACAGAGTTCAGGCTCTTGTTTTTATTATTAAATTTAAAAACAGATGTTATATACAATAGAATGAAGAAAGTTGTGTTTGTTTTTCAAGAATATATCCCCTTAATATAACATGGAGCTGCGGGTATAGAACCAACTGAAGATGGAGTTCAATAAGCCTGGTAAGCTGAGAACTGATGGAAGTCTTTTTTCCTTCATTTATGATCATATCCATAGACAAAAACCTTATTTTATATTTATTTTGTAATTCCCTGGCAGTTTTGAATTTACTGCGACATTTTAAACTAGAAAAAAATCCTATTTATGTTTCTTTTTAATTATATAAAACACAACAACAAAAATTTGTCTTTTGTTATTAATAAAAATTTATTTTTGTTTCTGTTTGATCAGATGCTGAAATCAACTGTCTTCGGCTTTATGAATGCGGCTAGAAGTGTTATGAATACCTAATACCTAATACTTGTAAATATCTATATTTGTTAAAAGGTGTTTACCTCATACCTACTTGTAAATATCTAATTGTTAAGAAGTGTATATGTAAATTAAACCCAAATAAAGTCTCATTATTATTACTCTGAATTTACCTTTGTACTTTTTTATCCATATAATAAAGTCATCTCTCTGTAGGCTGCTAGCATCCTATATGGATGGGGTCAATGTAACCCATCCATATAGGATGCTAGCAGACTATAGGGGTAGGATACAGGAAGCAAACATCAGGATGCTCGCAGCCTATATGGGTAGGCTGCTAGAAGCCAGTAACAGAGTGCCAGCAATCTAAAGTCTAGGTGTACGCACTTGAAAGTAGAGTGCTGGGCACTCTATTGGTGGATGCTAGCTTTGGGTGTGAGAACTCTACTATAGGATGCAGAATTAGCATTCCAGCACTCTATTATAAAATGCGGGCACTCTAACTAGTGGAATCCTATTTTAGGCTAAAATATGTGGAATCCTATTTTAAACTAAAATGTCCTATTTCAAAATACTGGCACTGAGTCACAGTTTTCAGGCTGCGGGCAGCCTGAAAGTAGATGCGAGCAGCCTGTTTTTTTTCTCCGTGTACGACCGAAAAATGTAATGAGTTGTTTATTTGCAATGTACGCTTTTGGACATAATAATATGCCTCTGATGTATTGCAACGAAACTCGGTAAATATCGCAAAGTAATGCCAAACGCTGGATTTGGGGGGTAAAGTTTAATATATCTTCTATCCCGTTTTTTGGATGTCTGCACTAGGACTTTAGTTTTATCAAACTGTTTGGAGTGATTTGTGCTAAAGAAGTGTTCTGCAACCGCTCCTCACCGTCATTTTCTTGATAATTTTCATATGTTCTTTAAATTGAAGAAAATAATTCTTCCATATTGTCCTCTGCGTTTATTTCTTCCCACACGAACGTAGAATGATGTATACACCCTGTTTCTTTAATCCCATTTCATACTTCGGATGCTGGTGGCTGAACTTTGGTTGTGAATAAAGTCGTGACAGGGCCGCCACATCTCAGAGCCGGGCCCGGGACCAGATCACGGGCCCCCACTTCTCAGTGCCAGAATGAAAATTCTAGTACTTTGCTATAGGACTTTTGGCAATTTAAAATTATTTTCATCTTGAGCTTTGAGCAAAATGAGAATAAAAGCCGACAATCGGTCCTGCAAAGGTAACTTTCGGTACTTTCTTTCCAATTAGCGAGGATCGACCCGGGCCCCCATGGTGCCCGGGCCCGGGACTACTGTACCCGGATGTCCCCCCATGTGGCGGCCCTGAGTCCTGATCTGCTATTTTTTTAATAGTTTACTTATTTTACCTGTTACTCCTTATCTCTGATGTTGTCTGTTGGTTTATAAGGTCTTTGAAATTGTTGTAACTTTGTTGAAGGGAATTCCTTCCTTATGATTTCTTCATGGAATTAAATAACATGGAATGTGGAGTATTATCAATTTATTAATCTTTACTTTCTTCCAACGAAATTCGGTAGATATTTATTTATTTAAATTTTATCGTCCACTTATATAAAACAAAACATTTTGGGATGAATTATTATTAAAGATTACCAAAGGATGTAAAGCAAGATTGCTTGTCTTGAAGAGTTTTCATAATTCTTAACACTAAAAGTCTCGATGCAGGAGTCTTTTTATTTGCAGGATTGTAACTCGAAGATATGGTACAAGCTTGCTTCGTTTTGAGCATTGGTCTTCTCTCTTCTGCTCTTGTTGGAGATCATGGTGAGGCAACGGACGTTATCGACGGAGAAGGCAGCAGCGAATCAGCGCAAAAGGTAAAAACGCACGGAGTATTCAGAAATTTTGAACTTGGGAAAACAAACTAGACTTCAGGCCTAAATCAGCAAATTCATTTAGGACTCCGGAATATGGAATATACAAGACAGATTCCAGATATAAACCATTGCCTACGTTCAAGACTTCTGAGATAGGAAATGGTGAACCGAATTACAGCAAAAAACCTTAACTTACATTCTGGCATCTTGGTGCAGAGAGAGACAAACGTCACCATAGGCCAAAACGAGGCCTTTCGCCTTTTAGGGATCAGGCATTTGGACCAAAGAGTTCAAATCAACAGTTACGACATTTTCCTCCCAGGAGGGCATTTGAAGTTGCGTTTGGCCTAAACCGTCTTCCCCATTCAGACCTTCAGATTACATGCCTAAACAACCAAATTCTTTCAAAATTGACAAAGACCTTTTAGACAAAACAAAACTTAGGCCAGTACCTTCATTGCTGTCTGGGATTGTTGCAGGAAGATTCCTTAAACCTGGACCTTCAGGGCTGAGAAAGGGAAATCAAGAAAGTAAGCCAAAATCTCTTTCGTCACAAAAACGTTTTAAAAATGCAATGGGCAATCGTGGAGCAAAACTTGCACCACTCAGCTAGCTGCAAGCTAGCTTGTGCATAGCTTTTGCCTTCTGTACGTACTCTAGAGATGGCTTGTTTGATTCAACATAGAGGACTAGATCTGAAAGCGCCTGTTGCTAGTCGTAGTCCTGTATTGTGAATTGTGTAAAATAAAACATACTTCAAAACATGAGACTCCTTAAGATGAAATTGATTTTGAAGTTTTAACTAAAGAATTAAATGAAACAAATCAAAAAGAATGTTCAAAAGAGATGCCAGAGAACAGTCAGAAATCCTCGCGTTCAGACATCTTATTCGACGATAAAACTGTTGATTACGATAACAAGTCAAACTATACTCCAGAATTTGCAAATTACAATAAATCGATACGCTGTCCGCCATTCAGAACATCCAATGATGCAAACGATGATTGTAGTTCAATAATATCTTCTACAACCAGAACTCTGGACACCGAAATAGGCAAACCAGATGACAGGGGATTCTAATGTTTCAAATATTTATGTAAGTTTCCTTTTATGATCAATTCAATGATATTTTTTTTGATAGCATCAAAGTTTATGCCCAACCCATTCCATGAAAATTTATGTACAATGAAATCTAAAAAAGCTGAAAATTTTAGAGTACTTTTTCCTCTTTTTGGGAAACTATTTATTGCTTGTTCTATGTGCTTTTATTGAACATTAGCATAGAAAAGAATTCTATCTCGATCTATCAATGACATTTATTCTAATGCATGCTATTTATTGTATTTTTTTTAATATATGCAATAAAGTCATTATTTTAATAATTATTTTAACATATTATTAAGGTTTTCTTATAGACCGAGAGCTGGCAACGCGCTTTTCATGAAGTATTTTATGCGCCCTGAAATTTTGCTATAATATACCTCTTAGGTAGATAAGAAGGTAAATATGTGTTTCCTGGACATACCTTGGAACACCAGGTGCATTGGGGAAAGGTGCAAAACAATATTGCCTAAAAGTAGAGTTTTATTCAGAAGCCAACTATTTTTAATGAAAAAAATGGCAACGCAATGAAGGCAATTTTCAAATTAATAATAAATAAGGCAGGCACTTTTAAGGGGGTTAAAATGATAATAATAATAATAAAAAAAAAACTAAGTACCTAGTTTTTATTTTTAATATTAAATGAAGTGCTTTATTCACGCTGCGATTTAAACAGAGTCTTCAGTAAACATATTTGAAAACAATTACAAAAGGGCAGACACTTTTGTGCGGTATAATTATCAGGAAACATAAAAATAAATGTTGAATATGATAGACTGCAATGCACTGCGCGTAACCGTAAGAGTGAATGACAGCACCGCGCAGTTGTGGTTATTCTCTGCGCTCTCATTGGTTCTTGCTCATATGGTATTGTACAGCTGTTCCGGTTTTAATGGTAGCGCGAATAAAGCTCTCATTTAATATTAGAATAAAAACAATTAAGTTTTTTTGTTTTTTTTTTACGTGTTATACCCCTTAAATGTGCCAGCCGTATTTATTAATCATTGTAAAATTGTCTTAATTTTACATTAAAGATAGTTGGCTTCTGATTAAAACTCTATTTTTCGGAAATATTGTTTTGCACCTTTCCCCTATGCGCAGTACCTGGTGCTCCAAGGTATGTCCAGGAAACACATACATACCTTCATATCTACCTACCTTATTCCTATCTAAGAGGTATATTATAGCAAAATTTCAAGGCGCATAAAACACTTCATGAAAAGTGCGTTGCCAGCTCTCCGACCATTATCATTAGAATTGCCAGACGAAATCTGCATTTAAGGTAGGGATTGTCGGGGTTCGGTCACTGCTATTTAATAAAACTACATTTTATCATAAAAATGGTTTTATTGTGCCGACGTTTCGGCTTGAACTTCAAGCCTTCATCAGGGCTGTAAAAAACAAGTAGGACGGATGTAATAATAAAATATACATATATATGTATATATATGCCTACATACACAAATACACATACATATATACATACATATATACATGGAAAAAGACAAAACATAAAATGCTAGAACATAATATATAGAACGCCTCCTTTCCGAATCAATTTTTATCCACCTAGAAAATAATCCAGTTAATGACAAAATTGACAAAGAAGTCATCTCCTCTACCTACCCCAACATCTTCCATTTATTAAAAACTCCATCCTAATCCCCTATACCGCCTGCAATATAGCCCTTTATACCTGCCTCCCTTTCCATTAACACAACATTTTATGACTTTATGACCCCTTACTGTACTTCGCCGCTTTCGCCGCTCTTTCTTTCATCTTCTATGTTCTCTGTCCATTGGGTGGTCCAGAACCCCCCCCCCCCTCACCAACTCCTTTCTTCCTATGTTTCCCTGTATTAACTGTCAGAAATGATCCCGCATTTGCGAGGAATAGTTCTCTATCTTCCCATCGGTAAGCCCATATTGTTATTGTTATATCTAATCTAATATGTAATCTGTTATTCTTATATCTGTTTTCCTAATAATCGAAACACATTGGTATCCTAGAGCACATTGTTCTTCTATATATTATGTTCTAGCATTTTATGTTTTGTCTTTTTCCATATATATATATATATATATATATATATATATATATATATGTATGTATATATGTATGTGTATTTGTGTATGTAGGCATATATATACATATATATGTATATTTCAGTATTACATCCGTCCTACTTGTTTTTTACAGCCCTGATGAAGGCTTGAAGTTCAAGCCTAAACGTCGGCACAATAAAACCATTTTTATGATAAAATGTAGTTTTATTAAATAGCAGTGACCGAACCCCGACAATCCCTACCTTGCATCATCTACGGTCAACGATCTCCTCTCAAAGAAATCTGCATTTGTATTGTAATCCCCCCGACGCGCCGGTGTCCCACAAGATGGCACTCTCAGTCCATTATTGTTGTTGGTTTTTCCGGCTGACATCCTTTCCCATCCCCAAACATCCATCCACATGCTTCCTGATGACCGCTATCCTCACTGTCAACCAAAACCCAATTCTTGCTTCCGAAGACTTTCTTCTTAATATCAACTTTTTGAACAGTTACTACGGTTTTGAAAAACAGTTACTTTTGAACATTGCAAGTACATACACCTTACAGTAAATTTAATTCTGATTTGAAAAAAAGTAATGTAACGTTGCAAAACAATGTGTGAAAGCAGTGAAAATTGTTTTATATATATATTTATCTTTTTGCTCTCTAGCTAGAGGAAAATGGGAAAAAAACAATTTTCCTTGGGATTTTCGCATGCATGTTATAATTCTGGAAACCGGCTAGGTGGTCGTGAAAAATGTAAAGCATCCATTACAAAAATTTAAATTTTCTAGATGTACGGTTCTTATCCAATTTTTGATAAAGCGCGCTCATTTGGATAAAGCTGAGCATAAATTTGACGCCCAATGTTTTTCTAGAAATTGGTTCTTAACATGGTTTTTTACACTCTATCTTAGTTAAATAATTATATCTCACTGGATTGAACTAATTGTAAGGCTATAATTAGTACTCTATTTGATAAATGTTTTATAAACGTCAAAAATATTTCTTGATGCAATTGAAGTATTCTTTTTGTTTCATTTATCTTTTGAATTCTCAAAACGATAAAATCTTTTAAGATTGGAAGATTATCTTTCTTTATGTGGATTATACTAATCCGTGGTTTACTTTGTTGCCCTTAAATATAGTCAGCTCTACGGCATTCTTATTGTACTGAACAATATTCCCTGGACAGACGAGGGGTGATTCTATGCACTGACTCATTGAGCACACTACAGTCACTAGCAGACAGACGAGACTGACCTATCATCGCCCAGCACAAACCACTTGAGTGAAAAATTTGAAATTTTGCATGGACACTCCCTTTAGAATGTAAATACTCGCTAAGAAAGTTTTTTTTTTTTTTTTTTTTTTTTTTTTTATATTCTAATTTATATGTATTTTTAGAGGGCTTTGAATTTTTAGTTTGTTTTAAAGACAGCAAGCGCTGCTAGGACAACACGTCAGCTGTTACCGTACTGTATGTATTTCACAATGTTATTTTTATTTGCTGTTCATTTCAACTATGATGGCAGACCTTGAATTGACATCTTGGAAACATAAATTTTTAAATGTTAACGCTCATTTTTTATTGACAACGAATTTTAACCTGTACTGGTAATCTGTTGATAACGGGTTATCTCTAGGTTATCTGTTTCTTGACACTGGTCCGTAGCGCCCCAATGCCAAGAAACATCATACGTTGATTACTTATCAATTGATGAATAACTTATAATATGGCTGTTACTGTTTTTGATTATACATAATTTAACGGAATAAAATATCTACTTATCTGCCGTGACGAAACACGGGTTTTCTGCTAGTACACACATGAAGAGTTCAATAACAACTGAAATACATAGCATGGAATCCAAAGTCATGTGTCTAAAGATTAACATAATACCCGTTTTATTTTCAATGAATGAATGAATATTTACTGTATCTTGTAAATTAAAAATTACAGTTACTGGGAGTCTGGTTTTCTTATTTATAAACAAAAATGGTGTATAAATATTGATTACAAAAAAATAATAAGAGAAAATCACTTTGTCTACAAAACAAAAACAACAATATAAAATAAAATAATGATAATAAACGAAACATTTACTTTTATGTGTCACTAGTTATTGAAAAGGAAAAAAAAATATATTAGCTTTTTCCGCTTCGAAAGAAAAAACCTCACTTTTCACTACCCTAATCACAACCACTCGTAAACTGTGACAACTATTATCCTTAATGCTTCTCTGGTGTGGTGGAATAGGCTGCTGGAATTATTGGTGCAACACATTGGTGATGAAGTGTGATAAAGATTCTTCTAATCTTTTAGTTCAAAGGTAAAGTGGTTAATAGTCACAAACTTTCAGAGCAGGCCATTTCAAAGAACAATTTCCTTTGGTATACCCGTTTTATTTTTGGTATACCCGTTTTATTTTTGGTATACCCGTTTTATTTTTGGTATACCCGTTTTATTTTTGGTATACCCGTTTTATTTTTGGTATACCCGTTTTATTTTTGGTATACCCGTTTTATTTTTGGTATACCCGTTTTATTTTTGGTATACCCGTTTTATTTTTGGTATACCCGTTTTATTTTTGGTATACCCGTTTTATTTTTGGTATACCCGTTTTATTTTTGTCAACAAACAAGAGATACTTAATTTCATGATTCATCGAATTAATTGACATTTCGACATACTGTTATTTGGGATTTGGACTGACAGGCAACAATAAATATAAAGACGATAACAGAATTGTAAAAAAAAACATTGATTGCATGTATTTAACAAGCCTCAATGATATGAAATTGAGAATGGCCACCTTCTTTCCAAGCTGAAATAATTACAAAATAATAAATGATCAAATGGAAGTATTGATTTTAGAATCACTTTATTCATTTATTTAATCTTATTTTGTTTAATTTAAAGTATACTTCTCATGTATTTGCTTATAGTTATTTATTTCTACTAATAGTTTTAAATATATTTTATTTTAGCGCCGTTCCTTCCCCCCTCCATAGGGAGGAACTCAACTTATGAGGTTGACCTCATGACGTAAATTCAGAAGTGCCGACAGAAACACGATAATATCGGTGCTTCAAATATTTATATATCAATTTATATAATTATTTGTCTACTCGCTCAGAAATGGTCCAATTTTGATGAAATTCTGTACAAAAATGCCTGGTCCAATTTAAAAGATTCGTTAACGCTCCTGAAAAAAGAGGGTTTCCGATCGGCAGACACAGCGCCGCCATTTTTTCCCCGAAGAATTGAAACTTTTTTTTTTTTTTGATACTTAAACATCCCAAATATTGATTTGTCTGTTATCTATGAATTCAAGAAAACGACGTTGATTTTGATCGCCTAAAGTAAAATTACTCCTAAAAGGAGAACACTCAATTTTTCACAATCATTCCAGGAAATTATAAAATACAATTCCGTAGAAGATAATAATATTTATGATTTATGATCATTTCGAAATGGTTTCACGTCACGAAATCTAATCTCAGGGTATAAATTCTTAGAGGTTTTCGTGATTTCGAAAGATTAATCGAACCAAAAAAAAAAAAAAAAAAAAAAAAAAAAAAAAAAAAACATATAAAAGTGATCATATATAAAACGTTCAACAGAAAACCAATCAGTATTGTGTATCTCCCAACCAAGTGAGTTTCATATAATTATTTTCAAAGAATAAGGTTAAATCTAGTAAACGTAGGATTTTTAAGAAACATTAATTTTTTCGAAAATGCTGAGCAATTTTTTATTAAAAAATCCGGCGAAAATCGTAATAATTCAATGATTGAGAAAACCTAATTACTTTACTAGCAAATATCATTAGGAATCTGCAGTTAAAATATGAAGTTGATCGGGTGGAACTTGAAGGCGCTAGCGTATCGCCCGATTTTGAAAACATTTTTGAGAAAATTAACTTAATTTGGTTTATATTCAATACTTTTCCATTATTTCTTTGAATAACGATAAAATAAAAATGGTTTTTAATTTTAAAATATATTGGGACTTTAGTTGAAACATTTTTGGCACATAAACACTCTTCGATATAATTTTTGATTAGCTAAAAAAGCACTTAAGCCAATAAAGAAAATGTTGAAAATTTTAAAATACAAAAGTTAGCCTAATAATTATTATTAATGCCAACTTGAAAAGCTCCACAGCAATGTTGATCTGCCCTAAAATTATTTATAAAAAGTAATAGGAAATAACCTTATTAATTGTAAGCCATAAGTTAGTTACACAATTAGAAAATAAACAGTAGGCCATGGAAAATGAATAATTATAAAAATAAAAATTAATTAGTAACCATAATGATATATTTTGATTAGAATAAATCGGAGGTCTATCCTGAGTTTTCTGCCTCCCAAATTTCGACGTTTTTCCAAAAAACATCTCAAAAGTTAATATATAAACTAGAAAAAGTCCGACTCGCAGGAACTGCATCATCTTAGCGCGGTTCCGTTCATGTCCCTAGTGTCTTTTGATAAGCTTAGAAAATAAATAAAGTTATTTTTTTTATATATCTCGTGAAAATTGTCAAAATCCTCTCGAACATCTCGAATAAAAGTGATATTAAGGCGTCAGGGACACCGACAGTAGCTAACTTTTACACAGAAGCGGAAATTACACAATCTGGCTCTCATTCTAAAGCAAAGCTCTATAAATCAATACAAAATATGCCTAATAAAGCCTTTCTAGTGGATCCAGAAGCATGGGCGTATATGAGGGAGGGGGGCTGAGGGGGCTGCAGCCCCTCCCGAAAGTTTGAATTGATGATAAAAACTTGTCGTAAAACCCTTAAAAATAAATTAAATAAGATCACTTAGTTCATAAAACATATTTTATTTTACGTTTAATAGCGTTTTAGTTGCCTAAAACTATTCCAAGCTCTAAATATTTAGTATTCCATACCCTGGAAATGGTCTCAGCCCCCCCCCCCCCGAAATTTTCCCAGCCCCACCCGAAATTGTTTTCTATATACGCCCATGTACAGAAGGATCAAGAAGAAGTACAAGAAAGATTGAGTAGAATACCCTGCCTAATAAAGCCTATATAGAATAATATGCCGAATAAAGCCTATCTAGTAGATCCAGAAGGACAAATAACAAGTCTTGACGAATAACGAGTCAATATATAGAATAATATACCTAATTAGGTCTATGGAGTAGATACAAATGGACCAAAAACAAGTCTTGATGAATCTTGTTTTTTTTTTTCTACTTAAATACTTTTTATCAATATTTAGTATATAACCTGTTTTGAAAACTATTGATTGCTAATTGATGAATCGGGTTACAACTAAGTAGTCTTTATGAATATTTAGTATATAACCTATGTTTGGATCTGTGTTTTTGGGGTGCTCTCCGCCAAGGCTTTGTATTTGTGTCGGCCCCTGCTAAATAAAACATATATAGAATAATATGCCAAATAAAGCCTATCTAGTGGATAAAAATAGAGGAAAAACGCCGTTCGTGGTGGTAGAAAATCTTAAAGGCATTTCGCTCAGAAATCTCCGAAATATTATTACTAATTTTACGTATCCTGTTTTATAGCCAAATAGATTTATATTCTATAATCAATAAGAAAAAAACTACTAACAATAAAAAACTATGGGCAACAGATGAAAATAGGGAATACTTAGAACAATTCAACACCAGTACTGTAATCTAGATATTCATACGGCATCTTCGAATTCTAACAAACAGAATATTGCTTCTAATTATATATATCCTGTTTACTGACAAATACATTTGACTGCTATGAGCAAGTACAAAAATAACGAGAAGTGAAAACAAAAACTGCGGGAAACACACAAATAGATCCGTTTAAATAAACGAAACTCCATCAAACATGTCTTCAAAATATTTTTTGTGGAGAATTCAGTAAGCTTTCGAACTGTTATATTTCACTTGCCACGATTTCCTAACCCCTTTCGAGATATTAAGGAAAATATACGAAGGGGGCCTAATAGATATTCATACGGCATCTGAGAATCCCAAGATTCCGCAAAAATAAAATATCGTTTCTAATTATACGTATCCTGTTTTATTGGCAAATACATTTGACTACTATAAGCAATTGAAAACACTAGGGATTATGCCAAAGAACTCGGAGTAGGAGCCTCGACAGTTTCAAGACATTTGAAGGAAATCGACAAATCCAAAACTGACATTTCATACGTTACAGCCTGATATATTTTTAACAATGAATTGTTTTTCTTATTTTAATTAATCTGTTTTATTGTCAAATACATTATCCAACTATAAGCAATGGAAAAACAACAAAGAATAAAAACAAACAAAAAGAACCGTTCGAATAAACGAAATCAATTAATTTAAAGTTTTAAGCTCTTATTTCTCCGATTGACATCGCCTAATCAAAACTTTCATCAGAACCATTTTTGTAGAACATTTAGTAAGCTTTCGCATGGTAACTCTCCGTTTGCCAATATTCTCAACCTTATTCGTAATATTAAGGAAAGTATACAAAGTTACCAAAACTTTTTATGTCTGTTAATAAAATATTTTATTCTAACCCTTCCTAAACTCCAAACGTAACAAAAATTTCAACATATTAGTTTTAATGAAAGTAGAACATGCAGAAAATTTTTCAACTGAATCCCATGATTCTAAGTACCCAAACCAAAAACGGTATTCGAAAACTATTTTCCAATTTTCTCCAAAACGGTTAAAGCTATCGCCTTGAAAATGGTTTCATTCGTTTTCCTAGCCCAAGAAGCCTATAAAACGAGTACTTACAAGCTTATGAAGTCAAAAACTTAAGCGTTACGATTTTTTTTTGCGCGAATTTCGCCCCAAACGCCATCTTCCAGTGGGCGGATTCTCCTGGTTAACGAACTTGACCTTTCAAATTGGACGACGGATATTTGTACCAAATTTCATCACAATCGGACCATTAGCGAAGCCAGAAATGAGCGAACAGAAATATATATATATATATATATATATATATATATATATATATAAATATATACATATATATATATATATACATATATATGTATATATATATATATATACAAATTTGAATCACCGTTATTTTCGGTTTCTAGGGGTTCTGAAACGCGACATTTTCTAGTCGGCACTTCCGGATTGTTTCATTGTATCAACCTTATAAGCGGGGTTCCTCCCTATGGGGGAGGGAGGAACCGCGCTAAAACAAAAAAAGTCCGACTCGCAGGAACTGCGTCATCTTAGCGCGGTTCCAGGTTTTTTTTTTTTTTTTTTTTTTTTTTTTTTGCGGCACATCTACATCTAGGTCATTAGCGCCGACATCCAGGGTGTAGCGAAGAATTTCACCAGCGAGCCGTGGGATGATAAAATTCCTGCCGGAGGTTGGGAATCGAACCCACCATCTCCCGCTTATGAATCCAAGGCAATAGCCATTAGACCACGGGAGACCCCGGTTCCTGTTCATATCCCTATTCTCATTTGAAAAGCATAGAATAGCAACAGATAATATTTTCCTCGGCCTTTGTTCAAAGGGTTTTATGGCTATACTTGGGGTCAGGTCCGCAAGACCCTAGAATCCACTTCTACCGATACTTCATTTCATACGTTTCAATGAATTGGAAAATATCAAATATTTTCACACATTCCTGTGTTCTTTTACTATAGTAATAATTATACAGATAAAATCAATTAAAAAATAAAATAAAAAAAACCAACAGCATAAAGGCAATTGAAAATATTCAAAAGATGTCAACGAATCTTTTTCTCTTGGCAAGCTATATTTCTAACAATGAATTGTTTTTCTTATTTTGCCTAATCTGTTTTATTGTAAAATACATTATCCAACTATAAGCAATTAAAAATAACAAGGAATAAAAACAGACAAAAAGAACAGTTCGAATAAGCAAAATCAATTACTTTAATGGTTTAAGCACTTATTTCTCCGATTGAAATCGCCTAATCAAAACTTTCATCAGAACCTTTTCTCTAGAGCATTTAGTAAGCTTTCTAATGGTATTCTTTCGTTTACCAAATTCTTAACCTTTTTCGAGATATTAGAATTATGGCTTGACAATCTTGTTAAGCGGAAGATTACCATTCGATGTCAATCGGAGAAATAAGTGCTTAAAACTTTAAATTAATGATTTCGTTTGTTCGAATGGTTCTTTTTGTCTGTTTTATTCCTTGTTATTTTTTAATTGCTTATAGTTGGATAATGTAGTTGACAATAAAACTGGTTAAGTAAAATAATAAAAACAATTTATTGTTAGAAATATAGATTTCCAGGATTCCATGACCTTGTAACTAGCGGGACAGTTTCTAGTGGTAGCCGAGCCTTCCAGGTAATATTGTAAATCATGACCTTTCAAGACTTTACTACTCACAGGAATGGCGCTAGTGACCTTAAGGGTTGACACGCCATTATAATAATTAATTAAAAAAAAAAAAGACTGGTGGAACCAAAATAATAACTGCTTCTATTTTAATCTTTCCAAATTAGAATAGGGATATGAACGGAACCGCGCTAAGATGATGCAGTTCCTGCGAGACGGACTTTTAAGGTTTTCCTCGTTTACTGAAGTGTCAAAGGTAAGGGATAGTCATACTCCGACGCGTAGTCGGACCCGGCAAACGGCGAGACACACACACTTAGACTATGCGTCGGACCGGGCAGTCAACGTGTTAACAAAGTTTGACTAGGCTAAAATTGTAGGTTACGTTTGGTACTACTATAAGTAAAATGTGGGTTCCTATCTGATAACTTAGTCTACGCAAACTTTAGACATCTATTTTATGACACTCTGTTAGTTTGTTGGGCAATTAATGGTAAGTTTGTCTAGTCTTGTCAAAAGTTATGAGTCGTGTTTGTCCGATTCTCATCCTTCCTGGCCTTATACATTCTGTGTTTGATATTTTCTTTTTTATATCTTTTATAGCTCCAATGGCACGAATCAATTTGTCAGAAATTCTGTGCCTTTCAGCCCTACTGGCCCCCGCAGTCGTCTGCGTGAGCGGAGACATTCAAAAACAATCGGAAGAACATTACGAACAGGACGGCGCTTGGAGAAATAACATCCTTAAAGGAACGGCTCACAACCTGAGACTCTTGGATGAAATGCTTTCACAACTGGAAGAGTCCAAGACGACGCCAAGCAGTCTGGAGTGGTGGCCTATACGGCGTACAACTACTAGCAGACCTGTAACCTCAGAACCGGAACAACACACAACACCTCTGCCTTAAAGGCAGGTTATGCAGCTGTCAATTAGTTATATCTGATCAAATGTAATGTAAAGATTATTTGAAACTATTTATCTTTAATTTATAAAACACACACACACACACACACACACACACACACACATATATATATATATATATATATATATATATATATATATATAGATAGATAGATAGTCTTTATTAGGCAACAAAAAAAAAACATAACCAAACAACAAAACAAATTATAACAAATTATACAAGCGTGCCTACAGAAATATATTGTAGACAAAACAATTGCTATAATACTACATACATATAACTCTCAAGACTAATACTCTTGGCTAGCTGCCATCAGAGGGAGGTAATACCAACCATAGTAATAACATTAATATGTGATAAAAAAAAAAATAAAAAAAAAAACAAAGACAATATATGTTTTACAAACCTAAATCACAGCAACTTGCTTACAACTAAACAATTTCTAAGAACTAAATTTTAATATAATTATACCATCTAAAATTATTTATTAAATGTCTGCTACATGACAGTAAATTATGATACCTAATAATTAACATATAATTTATATTTCCAAAATATAAACATTAAAACTATTAAAATGCACATATAGATACTATTGTTTTAATATCATACTTCTCCTGTTCCAAGCATCCCTACCATAGCCTGCAATATTCTCCCAGTTGCGCCCATTTAAAAAACCACAAACTTCCCCAAATGAGAGATATTCTACACCCAACCACTTCAACCTAATTTCCTTCAGCTGCCTACATGAACCTATGAAGTGGTATATATCTTCTTGAGCCGGGCGATTGCAAAGAGGACAATAGCTGGAGTAGAGTAGCGGTGGTGACAAAGCTTCAACAATTCTCCCCTTAACTTTATCAACCACATTATTTTAGATGATGAGTGTTTATCATGGAAATATCCATTAGCCTGATTAATTTCGTGGTTTAGGTGTTTGTAAATTACGGTAGTCCTTGACTCTTTTGCTGCCAAAGTATTACTCTCCTTAAAATGACTTGAAACTGCTGCCCTAATATTTTTAAATATATCTGCCCAGTTCTGCATATTAAGATTATTAGCACTTTCCTCCGAAGGAAAGCAGCTATTGAGGTTACACTCATGACGGAATTTTTGAAAAGTTTCTTCAAATCTTTATCGATCCTAATTTATCTCTCTCTCTCTCTCTCTCTCTCTCTCTCTCTCTCTCTCTCTATATATATATATATATATATATATATATATATATATATATATGCGTATATATATATATGTGTCTGTTAACACGATAGCGGCCAGAGTTTTTGTTTTTTCTTCACGAAACGAGGTATATAGCATTCAATTAGCAAACGATTGAACAATTTCGTTAACCACCAAAATCGGCCAACCGGGAGGGGGGGTTTACCACGGACCCAAAACCCTAATTTGACGATACCAACCGTAGTTTTTGTTATATTTCAACGAAACTCGGCATTCTTTATGTTGATATAAAGAGAGAATTACGTTGTAAAAATAATCTAAATCGGTTCATTAGGAGGGGGGGATTACTCCTGACCCACATTACCAATTTGCCACTACCAGACGTAATGTTTGTTACATTTCAACGAAACTCGGTATTCGTGGTGGTAATCAATAGAGAAAAAGTCCGTCACGCAGGAGCTGCATAACTAAGCACTGTCATCAGAATTTTTGTAGTGTAGACTACATTACTGAATAATTTGCTTTAAATAACCTATATAAATAAAATAAAAATGTAAATAGTTCTGCTCATTTACATTTCTTATGAGAACTGTTCAATTATTAATTTTGTAAATAATTTGCTTCCAGAGTTATGGTTATACATGATACTGTACTACCTAATGAATACACAAAAACTTCACATTCCGTCTTTTGATCTGACGCAGGAACAGGATACAGTCCCCCTAGTGGGAGAGAGCGCTCCTCGCGGCGCCTTTGGGAACCTACGTCTGGCAGGCTAATTGTAATGAAACGGAGTTTAAAGTAAACCCTCCTTTCCAATTGACCGATTTACTTCATTTTTACAACAATTCTTTCTCATGAGATACCCACGACTTATGCCGCGTTTCGTTACAATACAGCAGAAATAACGACCGGTATGAGTATATTAGTACTTTAGGTCCGGAGTAAACCCCCCCCCCCCCCCTCCAAATAACCCGATTTAGTTTATTTTTACAACCCATTTTTCTCTGTTTTTTACCACCAAGAATACCGAGTTTCGTTGAAATGTAACAAAAATTACGGCAGGTAGTGGCAAATTGGTAATGTGGGTCCGGAGTAAACCCCCCCTTCTAATGAACTGATTTAGTTTATTTTTACAACGCATGTCTCTCATTAGATAAACATAACAAATACCGAGTTTCGTTGAAATATGACAAAAACTACGGCTGGCATGGTCAAATTAGTGTTTTCGGTCCGGGGTAAACCCCCCCCCCCCTCGTGGACCGATTTTGGTGGTTAACGAACTCGTTCAATCGTTTGCTAAGTCAACGCTATATACCAGGTTTCGTGGAGAAAAAACAAAAGCTCTGGCCGCTATCGCATTAACAGATATATATATATATATATATATATATATATATATATATATATATATATATGTAGATAGATAGATAGATAGATAGATATATGTAAATTTTAAACGGGGGTCATTTTCGGTGTCTACTAGGCAGGATCGATAAAGATTTGAAGAAAGTTTTCAAAAATTCTGTCATGAGTGCAACCTCAATAGCTACTTTCCTTCGGAGGAAAGTGCTAAAACGGGTTGTAAAAATAAACTAAATCGGGTTATCTGGAGGTGGGGGGGGGTGTTTACTCCGGACGAAAAGTACTAATATACTCATACTACAAACATTCTGAGGAAAGTGCTTAGTTATGCAGCTCCTGCGTGACACACTTTTTCTGATTTCTCGGTTATGTGATATTTATTCATAATGTTTAAAATGTCCTTGTAATAGTATAATCCTTTCCTTACTATTTCAGTTAATAATATTTTGGGATACCTAGAATTTGGTAGATCTAAGAGCTTGAGTAAATAATTGGTGTGGACTTTTAAAGTATGGATATAAATTAACTCTAGACGAGATTCGTTATATATTACATAATTTGGTGTGTTTCTGGGAAGTTTTAATAATTTTTTAATAAAAAAAGTTAGTAATTTTTCCACCTTCTTGTACTGAACTCCACCCCAAACCTGTGCGGCGTAACACATCACCACTCGACTTACTGTGTTAAACACTTTAAGCTTTGAGGATATCGAGATATCATTATTCTTGATCAACCTTTCCTATACAGAGTTAAGCCCGCTTTTAGCAACAGAAAGTTTTGTCTGAAAAACGTTTCTCCAGAGATAATTGAGGAGTTACAACTATGCCCAAGTATTTATAATGATTAATTACTTCAATTACATGATCTTCCAAGAACCATTTTTCTAAGTACCCAAACCAAAAACGGTATTCGAAAAATATTTTTCCAATTTTCTCCAAAACGGTTAAAGCTATCGCCTTGAAAATGGTTTCATTCGTTTTCCTAGCCCAAGAAGCCTATAAAACGAGTACTTACAAGCTTATGAAGTCAAAAACGTAAGCGTTACGATTATTTTTCCAAGAACCATTTTTCATTATTTGCCAGTCTACCACTATTTTTAAAGACCATTATTTTTGTCTTCAATAAGTTTATTTCCAAACCCCATAGTTTGCAGTACTTTGAAAAACTGTTGATCATCAATGCTGGACTAGATGCGAGTAGAATTATGCGAGTACGCCAACAGTTTTATTTTTACCCCGTCTTTTACTACCACTCCTCCATCTAAACAGTCTTCCACATCGTTTGAATATAGGGAAAATAATAAAGGACTGAGCAGATTTCCCGTCTTCACATCCATGTTAGTTTCGAAGGAACTCGATAGGGAATTATTGAAACAAATTTGTGAATGAGTGTCAGTGAGTAAATTTTGAATAACCCTAATAATTTTAGAAGACATCCCCAAACTGTACAATTTACAAATTAAGGCTCTTCTGTCTATCCTGTCGAATGCAGCTTTTGAATCAACAAAAAAATCCATATAATTTATTGCCTTTTGTGCTTAGATGAAGTTTAACAATGCTAATAAGAGTAAAGATGTTATCGATTTTAGAGTAAGAAGAGCGGAAACCCGCTTGGAATTCTTTAAGTATTTTATTATCAATTGTCCACTGAGTTAGTCTATGAGGTATCAGACCTGTGAATATTGTACAAATTGTATTTTCGCAGGAAATAGCTCTATAATTTGCAGGAATTGTAGAGTCACCTTTTAGCGCGGTTCCTCCCTCCCTTCATAGGGAGGAACCCCGCATATAAGGTTGATCTCATGAAACAATCCGGAAGTGCCGACTAGAAAATTTTGCGTTTCAGAACCCCTAGAGACCGAAAATGACGGTGGTTCAAATTTGTATATATATATATATATATATATATATATATATTTGTCTGTTCGCGGCATAGGTCAGCGAATAATGGTCCAAGTTTGATGAAATTTGGTACAAAAATCTCTCGTCTAATTTGAAAGGTCAAGTTCGTTAACCAGCAGAATCCGCCCACTGGAAGATGGCGTTTGGGGCAAAATTTGCTCAAAAAAAATCGTAACGCTTTCGTTTTTGAGTTCATAAGCCTGTAAGTACTCGTTTTATAGGCTTCTTGGGCTAGGAAAACGAATGAAACCATTTTCAAGGCGATAGCTTTAATCTTTTTCGAGAAAATTGGAAAAATAGTTTTTGAATACCGTTTTGGCGCGGTTCCTCCCTCCCCCATAGGGAGGAACCCCGCTTATAAGGTTGATACAATGAAACAATCCGGAAGGGCCGACAAGAAAATTTCGCGTTTCAGAACCCCTAGAGACCGAAAATAACGGTGGTTCAAATTTGTATATATATATATATATGTATATATATATATATATATATATATATATATATATATATATATATTTGTCTGTTCGCTCATTTCTGGCTTCCCTGATGGTCCGATTTTGATGAAATTTGGTACAAAAATCTGTCGTCCAATTTGAAAGGTCAAGTTCGTTAACCAGCAAAATCCGCCCACTGGAAGATGGCGTTTGGGGCGAAATTCGCGCAAAAAAAATCGTAACGCTTACGTTTTTGAGTTCATAAGCTTGTAAGTACTCGTTTTATAGGCTTCTTGGGCTAGGAAAACGAATGAAACCATTTTCAAGGCGATAGCTATAACCGTTTTCGGGAAAACTGAAAAAATAATTTTTGAATGCCGTTTTTGGTTTGGGTACTTAGAATCATGGGATTCAGTTGAAACATTTACTGCATCTTCTACTTTCATTAAAACTAGTATGTTGAAATTTTGGTTGCGTTTGGAGTTAAGGAAGGGTTAGAATAAAATATTTTATTAACAGACATAAAAAGCACGACGATGTATCATAAATACGATGTATCTAAGATTGGATAACATTAGCGAGTCTACATAGTTAAGAACCGACGACGGAGGATTACTTCTTGCTATGATTTAGTCTACATATGTATATTAAGTCCTAAATCCAAAAAATAAACTTCACAACGGTTAGATACTATGAGCGAATATGGCGGTTCAATGCCCGTAGAAGCAGAAGGTCCGCAGGAAATTTACCTGCTAAGAGTTAATCCTCAAGAGCTGTAAATATACCCCAGGTATCTGCCGACACAAATACAAAGCCTAGGCGGAGAGCACCCCAAAAACACAGATCCAAACATAGGTTATATACTAAATATTCATAAAGACTACTTAGTTGTAAACCGATTCATCAATTAGCAATCAATAGTTTTCAACAAATGTTATATACTAAATATTGATAAAAAGTATTTAATTAGAAAAAAAAAACAATATTCCACAAGACTTGTTTTTGGCCCATTTGCGTCTACTCCATAGACTTAATTAGGTATATTATTCTATTTTAGTTGGGCAACTAAACTTTGTTTTATTTTGTTAAATAAAGTTTTTTTTCTTGACTTGTTATTCGTCAAGACTTTTATTTGTCCTTGTGTATTAACTAGATAGGTTTTATTCGGCATATTATTCTATATAGGCTATATTAGGCAGGGTATTCTTCTCAATCTTGTGTACTTCTTGTTGATCCTTCTGTACATGGGCGTATATAAAAACAATTTCGGGGGGGGGGGCTGAGACCATTTCCAGGGTATGAAATACTAAATATTTAGAGCTTGGAATAGTTTTAGGCAACTAAAACGCTATTACACGTAAAATAAAATATGTTTTATGAACTAAGTGATCTTATTTAATTTATTTTTAAGGGTTTTACGAGAAGTTTTTATCATCAATTCAAAATTTCGGGAGGGGCTGCAGCCCCCTCAGCCCCCCTCATATACGCCCATGCTTCTGTATCCACTAGAAAGGCTTTATTAGGCATATTTTGTATTGATTTATAGACCTTTGCTTTAGAGTGAGAGCCAGATTCTGTAATTTCCGCTTCTGTGTAAAAGTTAGCTACTGTCTGTGTCCCTGACGCCTTAATATCACTTTTATTCGAGATGTTCGAGAGGATTTTGACAATTTTCACGAGATATATAAAAAAAAAAAAAAATAAGTTTATTTCTTTTCTAAGCTTATCAAATGGCACTAGGGACATGAACGGAACCGCGCTAAGATGCTGCAGCTCCTGCGAGTCGGACTTTTTGTTTTGGGTACTTAGAATCATGGGATTCAGTTGAAACATTTTCTGCTTGTTCTACTTTCATTAAAACTAATATGTTGAAATTTGGTTACGTTTGGAGTTAAGGAAGGATTAGGATAAAATATTTTATTAACAGACATAAAAAGTTTTGCTAACTTTGTATACTTTCCTTGTTGAGAATATTGGTAAACAAAAGAATACCATTAGAAAGCTTATTAAATGCTCTACAAAAAAGGTCCTGATAAAAGTTTTGATTAGGCGATGTAAATCGGAGAAATAAGTGCTCAAAACTTTAAAGTAATTGATTTCGCTTATTCGAACTGTTCTTTTTGTCTCTTTTTATTCCTTGTTATTTTTTAATTGCTTATAGTTGGATAATGTATTTGATAATAAATCAGGTTAAGAAAAATAAGAAAAGCAATTTAATGTTAGAGATATGGATTTCCAAGATTTAGCTTTTCAAGTGCCTAGCGGGGTCCTTCCTAGGGAGGGTTGGTCGACCCACCCAGGTAAGATCGTAAATAAGAACCTTTCTAGAAATGTGGACCCAAAATAATAACAGCTTCTATTTTAATCATTCTAAATGCGTCTAGGGATAAGAAGGGAACCGCGCTAAGATGATGCAGTTCCTGCGAGTCGGACTTTTTAAAAACTTTAATCTCTTCCTTATTACTTCTAGCTAATTCTGTTGTTCCTTTCAGTTCCTCTAAATAATTCATAGTTATTGTTTGGTTATTTGCAACATTTTCTTTTAAATCTGAAAAGCACTTTAACAGTTCGTCAATTGTTTTCTCCATTTTACTAATAAATGTTCGATAATATATCAATATAAAACAAAGAACGCCTGATAAGATATTAATGATTTCAATTCTAAATCCCTTTAAACCTATTTTAAATACCTGACATCAATAGATTACATCAATTACACTACACTTTCATAATACAATAAATATAAATTACTTGCTATATTAAGAAATAAATTAATCAAATGCATGCATATACATACCAACAAAAACTTTTAATTTATTTATTTTTTCTTTTATATTATAACTTTCATATATAGTGTTAAGTAAAGTCTTTCCTATATTGAGAAATGTATTAATCAAATGCATGCATATACATACCAACAAAAACTTTTAATTTATTTATTTTTTCTTTTATATTATAACTTTCATATATAGTGTTAAGTAAAGTCTTTCCTATATTGAGAAATATATTAATCAAATGCATGCATATACATACCAACAAAAACTTTTAATTTATTTATTTTTTCTTTTATATTATAACTTTCATATATAGTGTTAAATAAAGTCTTTCCTTTCTCCTATACATATATATGTGTTTCCTTACTTATTAACCCTGGAATCACACCGTGGGGTCACCCGTGACCCCTGAGTTCTGAAAATATTTGTTATCTCCTACACATTCCAGATGTTAAACATGTCCGATCCTCTACCTTCCTGTCCTGACAAGGTGATCATAATAGAGAGTCAGGCTTTTCTCATTCCTATCCCTGTGAACTTATATAAAGCCTTCGGGTCACGGGCGACCCCACGTTGTGGTTTATGTAATACATATTTGTTTTATCGAATGTAGTATGTCTAACGATTTATTATTTTGCAATGAAGATGAAATTCGCAATGATTTGCTTTGGGAAATTGTTGAAGAGAAAAACAGAGATTTTAACTTATGTCTAAATTTGTGGTATTTTGATGTTTGATTTCCCACTCCCCTATTTTACAATTAAATAAGATTATTTTGTTATAAATTGTTATATTATACTTGGTAGTCATCTTAAAATACCATTTCAGAAACCTAATACCAAATTTTTAAAAGAATTACATAAGACTAGATGGGGTCTTATATGACCCCACGTTGTGAGATATGTAACAGCTTTATCATGTTGTGATTCCAGGGTTAATTATATAGTAAACTAATTACACAACCATTCATTCCGTAAGCTAGGCCCTTGGGTCATAATGTTAACACTTTTTTTTTTTTGTAATAAAGTCAACTGCACAATCTCATTCTCGAACGACAAAATTAAATATATTGTATAAACACATATATGTATATACTTTTTTTTATTATTATAAAGTAAGGGGATAACTATATTTACTATGCTTATTCTTCATGATGATGCCAAGTCCCTTGCCAAACCCCTTCCTGTAATGGTGTATACATAGGAGAAACCACAAATGACATCCACTCACGTCTTACACAACATAAACGAACCATCACTAATAAAGAAATAGATAAATCTACACTTGCTAAACACGCCATTACGCAAAAACACCCTTTTAACTTCGACGACACAACAATTCTTTCTACAGAACGTAACAAAAAAAGACTAAAGATCTCTGAATGTGAAAAAACAATATAAACTACAAACAAGGAATTTCTCCTTTGTACGCTAATATTTTTCAAAAACTCTCCCGACCTCCCACCTAGTATTTTCCAATGCCCCTTGTGTATCCTTCCATTTGGATTGATTCCAACTAGTGAAGTACAAGATTCGCATTCACAAATCCAGTCCACGCACGTGTAGCTTCTGTGCAGGATCCTCAAACAGTATACATGTGGAAGATTTCGTGAGAAATATCTTCAATATTTTTTTTTTTTTTTTTATCATTAACATTTTAAATTCTCGTTTTTGCTTTTTATTTTTGCCTAATGAAGCTTTTCATCTGAGAAACATAAATCTGTGCGAAGAATGTCTGTATAGAAATATCCGCTTGAATGTCTGTAATTTTGGGGAAAAACCCACTTTTTTCTATTCTCGACCTGATATCTCTTTAAAATAGCAAAGTAATATATATTATTGAAGGGAATGCAATGCTCTACAACCCAATATCCGTTATTTTTAGGATTCATCGTTAAAGAGATACCTGGGCAAAACGGGGAAAAAATATGCGGCAAAAGTGTTTTTCCCCAAAATGACTTTCAAGAGCGGATATTTCGAAAACTAAAGATATCTCGAAAACCTTTATTGCATAAATCTTGTAGGAAATTTAATAAGCTTTCATTTGTTATAAAATAGTCATGTCGCTAGGACGCAGGGTTTCCGAGATATAAGTGAAAACCCGAAAAATGGGAACTTGTGAAAGTGGGGGGGGGGGGGTACACTTCCTATCCAGCTCAAACAAAGTTACGAAGTCAAAAATTGTGTTCCAAAAATTTCCATCTATAACTCTTAGTTGCCTGGACTATTATTCGCTAAATTTCAGATTTCATGATGAACACTGAAATTATTTTTACATTTGAAGGAAAATACATAAAATAGCGAAGTAACATATATTATTGAAGGGAATGCAATACTCTACAACCCTATAACCGTTATTTATTTTTTGGGTTCATCGTTGAAGAGTTATCCCGTCAAAAAGGGGAAAAAATATGCGGCGAAAGTGTTTTTCCCCAAAATGACAGACTTTCAAGAGTGGATATTTCGAAACCTAAAGATATCTTGAAACACTTTATAGAATAGAACTTGTAGGAAATTTAATAAGCTTTCATTTGATATAGAAGAGCCATGTCGCTAGGATGCAGGGTTTCCGAGATATAAGTGAAAACCCGAAAAATGGGAACTCCTAAACCCCCCTCCACCCCGGCACAAGGGCTACGGGCGAGGGCTTTTGATATGTTGACCCCCTAAGTAGCCGAAACAAAGTTATGAAATCAAAAATTGTATTCCAAACAATTCCATATATAACTCTTAGTTGCCTGGACTATTATTCGCTAAATTTCAGATTTCACGTTGAACACTGAAATTATTTTTACCTTTAAAGGAAAGTACATAAAATAGCAAAGTAATATATATTATTGAAGGGAATGCATTACTCTACAACCCTATAACCGTTATTTATTTTTTTGGGTTAATCGTTGAAGAGATATCTGGGCAAAACGGGGAAAAATATGCGGCAAAAGTGTTTTTCCCCAAAATGACAGACTTTCAAGAACAGATATTTCTACGGCTACGGGCGAGGAATTTTCATACGTTCACTTCCTATCCAGCCGAAACAAAGTTACGAAGTCAAAAATTGTGTTCCAAAAATTTCCATCTATAACTGTTCGTTACGTGGACTACAAGTAAACATGATATATACATGTTATATACAACCTCAATACATGTAATATACAACCTCAATACATGTTATATACAACCTCAATACATGTTATATACAACCTCAATACATGTTATATACAACCTCAATACATGTTATATACAACCTCAATACATGTTATATACAACCTCAATACATGTTATATACAACCTCAATACATGTTATATACAACCTCAATACATGTTATATACAACCTCAATACATGTTATATACAACCTCAATACATGTTATATACAACCTCAATCCAGTTCCACGGGCATTTTCTTTTCTTTTTAATGACTTATTTCTTAATTTACTTATTCATTCTCATTTCTTTTAATTTATTTATTCCGTTTACTTAATTTATAATATGAATTATTAACACTTTCTTTATTAATATTATTATTTTTTTATTATTATTTATAATTTTGACATTGTTACTAGTTTTTTTATTGTTTTATTACTATTATAGTTGCTATCATTTCTCTACCTTAATTGTATTATTGTCAAACTTTTAAAATTCAGAAAAAATGTAATTATAACATAATATATATTACTTTAATTGTAATGCAGGCAGTATCGACAGATGGCACCTGCAGAATGTAAATAAAGTCCCACAGTATAGGGTTACTATATTGTGGAAAAAAAAAAAAAAAAAAAAAAAGTAAACATGATTTTATAATCACAGAGATAATTAAATTGAAATATTAAAAAAACGCTACGAACTTATTTGACAGGGCTTCTCCTTGGACTAGTGGCTGACGCCTTAGATTCTCATGAAGGAGATGGTGGGTTCGAGTCCCAACCGCCGGTTGCAGGTTTCTGATCTAGCGGTTAGTGTACCGTAAAAAAAAAAAATAAAAAAAAATACAAGAGCTTGCAAAAAAACTGTTTCTTCTACCCGTTCATTCTTTACCATTTCTCAAATCTATGTGTTCAAAGGTAATTCTTTCAGATCTGTTTTTTTATCTATTATATAATGAATTTCTCAAGAGGAAAAAACTCTGGCGTGATGTCTCCTCTTTTTTTTTTTTACTTTTATTTGTAAAGATTATTTTAAAAATAAAACTTCCGAAAAAAAAAAAAACAAGAAAAATGCATGTGTTATATAAAAGAGCATATTATTTTACAACGAAGAGCAAATCATAGCTGCACTCCCTCCTTGCAACTACTTAAGGTATTGTTTCCAGATTTATTACAAATAAGAATAACTATGATCTCATATATATATATATATATATATATATATATATATATATATATATATATATGTATGTATATATCATTTCCAAAAAAGTCTTGAAACCCTAAACAAAACTGATTGATTTATTAAGCTTTTAGATGGTAAACTAAATATTAAATTAGGCATAATTTTGGCTTCTGAAAAATAATATAGAAAACAGAAAATATGCGATATTTCAAGTAGGACAAATTATTACTGATTCAATGATTTCAATTCATTTAGATAACAGTCTGTTTTTCATTGTAATAGCCATTTTTGTGGTATATATATATATATATATATATATATATATATATATATATATATATATATATATATATATAGGGTGGTCCTGATAAGCGGGCCACAAGAGAAATAACTACTAAACGGTTTGAGATATCAACATTTTTGATATACCTCGGAAATGAGAAAATATCACTTCTAAGGGCTGAGATAGGCCTTTGAAGGGAAGGGTTTCCTCTTTACCAATATTTTGTAATATATTTTTAAAATTTTCTAACAAAACAAGGAAGAACCGTGCCAACGGGGTTTCGATGCGTCAAGTATTTCTCTGTAAAGACACGTTTTTATTTGCATGTATTCCTCATCTGAAATGTCAAAGAAAGGCACTTGAATTCATTTAAATAGTATTTTTGTGTTTGAGGAGAATGTGCTGAGTATTGGAAATTGTACCTATATATTGCAAAAAAAAAAAAAAAAAAAAAAAAAAAAATAATCATTCATTATTTATATCTAATTTTGGCAACCCTTATGCCTAAAGTTTCTGAGAAAAGTGGAATCAATGTTTTTGTAAGTCATACTTATACAGATTAAGAATTATCCGCTTCTGTGTAAGTTGGCTACTGTCAGTTTCCTGTGATTTGTGATGGTACGTAATCTATTCCATTTCTTCGAGATGTACGTAACCGCGCTAAGATGACGCAGTTCCTGCGAGTCGGACTTTTGGTTTTGGTACTTACAATCATGGGAGTCAGTTAAAACATTTTTTGCATGTTTGAATTTCATCAAAACTAACATGTTAAACTTCTGGTTCTGTATGGAGTTAAGGAAGGGTTAGAATAAAATATTTTAGGAACAGACATGAAAAGTTTTGGGAACTTCGTATACTTTCATTAATATCTCGAACACGGTTGGGAAATTTTCATAAGTGGATAGAAACTATTTGAAATCTTTCTAAATTCTCTACAAAAAGGATTCTGAAACAATTTTTGATTAGGTGATGTCAATCGAAGAAATAAGTGCTTAAAACTTCAAATACGTCTGTTTAGTTCTTATGAAAGGGTTTTCGTCGTTCTTTTAGCGCGGTTCCTCCCTCCCTTCATAGGGAGGAACCCCGCTTATAAGGTTGATCTCATGAAACAATCCGGAAGAGCCGACTAGAAAATTTTGCGTTTCAGAACCCCTAGAGACCGAAAATAACGGTGGTTCAAATTTGTATAAATATATATATATATATATGTACCAGCAGAATCCGCCCGCCGGAACATGGTTTTTGGAGCGAATGTCGCGCGAAAAAAATCGTACAACTTACTTCATATGCATGCAAGTACTCGTTTTATAGGCTTCTTGGCCTAGAAAACGAATGAAACCATTTTAAAGGCGATAGCTTTAACCGTTTTCGAGAACATTGGAAAAATAGTTGCTGATTAACGTTTTTGGTTTTGGTACTTAAAATCATGGGATTCAGTTGAAACATTTTCTGTATGTTTGGATTTCATCAAAACTAACATGTTAAACTTTTGGTTACGTTTGGAGTTAAGGAAGGGCTAGAATAAAATATTTTATGAACAGACATGAATAGTTTTGGGAACTTCGTATACTTTCATTAATATCTCGAACAGGGTTGGGAAATCGTGATAAGCGGATATAAACTATTTGAAAGCTTTCTAAATTCTCTACAAAAAAGATTCTGAAACAATTTTTGATTAGGTGATGTCAATCGGAGAAATAAGTGCTTAAAACTTCAAATACGTCTGTTTAGTTCTTATGAACGGGTTTTTGTCGTTCTTGTAATTTTTGTCTCTTTCCCTTAGTTTTTTTATTGCTTTTTATTTTTGTAATTTCTTATGTTAGGAAAATGTATTTTTGTGTAAAACAGGATAGGTAAAATGAGACCAATTTTCTGTTGATAAAACTGACCAAAATGTCCGCTTAAGTTCACTCATGCGCAGTGGCCATGTACGAAAAAGAAGGCTGTGCTTTTTTATTTATTAATCATTTTCTAAATCAGCGTAAGCTAAACACCTTCCAGAGAAATGTACTTACTCATGCAGCTCCTTTGTTTACAGTTTTTAACCGCAGAATGTCTAGACTCCTGAGAGTTCTCATCTTCCTGGTATTGCTCATAGCTCCAGCTGTTCTCGCGAACGGGGATAGCGATCAAGATCTTGGAGGACGATCATCCTTGGGTTCAAAACTAATTGGAAGAACAGGAAATGTTGATTACAATCTGAAATCTTCAGAAGAACAGTCAGAATCGGCAGAAGAACTGGCATCGACAAAGAATCTTGAATGGCACCCAACATGGCCTTCGTACAATTATTCGACTTGGGAACCAACCTATCATCGCCCAGCCCAAACCATTTGACAGAGAAATTTGAAATTTTGTACGGATACTCTCTATAGCAAGTAAACACTCCCTAAGAAAAATATTTTTTTTAATATTCAAATTTTTAAGTATTTTTAGAGGGGTTTGAACTTTTAGTTGGTTAGAGCAGGCAAGCCTAGGCAGCATGCGATACTAGGACGATAACAGAACAGCTGTTATTGTGCTGTATCTATTTCATAGTATTATTTTGAATTACGGTTCATTTCAACTATGATGGCAGACCTTGAATTACTAGAAATGGAGTGTGATTTTTTCCCTCATAGAGTTTACCCTATACCTGTTGATGGTCCATCCGAGGTGATAATATCCCGAACCCTTGCACAGCCTCCTCACCCATCAGCATCCCGAAACAGAACACTTCTTGATAATGCTCGCAAATATAATAGGTGTGTCCAAATGACATCTTGGAAAAGAAAATTTTTATTATTGACTACAAATTTTAACCTGTAGTGGTTAATCCCTGTTACTGGTAACCTGAAGAAAACTGGTTATCTATACGTTACCGGTTTGTTGACACTGGTCCGGACCGCTCCAGTGTCCAGAAACATTATACTTTGATTACTTATCAATTAGTGAATAACATATAGTAATGGGGTCTCCCGTAGTCTAGTGGCTAGCGCGCTGGATTCATAAGCGGGAGATGGTGGGTTCGATTCCCACCTCCGGCAGGAATTTTCTCATCTCAAGGCTCGCTGGGAAAATTCCTCGCTGCACCCTGGATGTCGGCGCTAATGACCTAGAAGTAGACGCGCCGTAAAAAAAAAAAAAAAAAAAAAAAAAAAAAAAAAAAAAAAAAAAAAAAAAAAAAAAAAAAAAAAAAAAAACATATAGTAATACGGGAACCGTGCCATAATAAACTGCTAATTATATAGTAGCTTTAATTTTTATGATATATTATTTAAGGCAATAAAATAACTACATTCAGCTTGTAAAAAATAAAAACAAATATTTTAATCATTGACTAAATCTACAAATTACATTTTTCTTCTTTATCTATTTAACGAAGGCGCCTGATTACAATACTTATTTCTTGTAAGAGTAAAATTGGCTGCCAGACTTAATTTCATAGCAACATTAGAAATCTAATGAAATCTCGCCAGTTAATTTTCATAAAGTTTTCACAATTTCAATTCAGATAAATTGTGTTTCATGGATGTTAATTATTTTTCAGGTTCCCCATTATTGAGTATCATCCAGACAGATAAATGGTTAAAGCGTCTCACCATGGACAATGTATCTATGTTTCTAAAAAAGTCCGACTCGCAGGAACTGCGTCATCTTAGCGCGGTTCCATTCATATCCCTAGCGTCATTTTGTAGACTTAGAATAGACACAGTTATTACAGTGTTTAGATCATTCCTAATGTAAACAAATATTAAAAAAAAAACAAAAAACAGGATTTTCGGCTAGGGATGAAACTATCCTACGCGGAAATTACTTTTCCGCCGTCCCAAGTTTCGGTCTACGAAGACTCTACTACGAATATATTTCTAATTTACTTAACTTGCAGTGCTAACATATCCATTTTACTTTTAAATGTAATTAAAAAAAATATAATTGTACAAGAAAATGAGAAAGTAGTGTTATTTTTTAATGAACTACGGCCACATACAACCAAAAAATATAATTATATTTCTAGTATAGCATTTGGCTGCATGACTTCCTACAGGTAAAGGTAACTGTCAGCTGTCCTAGAATGCTTGATGAGAACAATGAATCTTGATTTATGAAGTGCAATAAAAGCCTACCTGAAGCCGGCCTACTACATCGACCCGGACTGATGTCTGACTCTACACGGAGAATATTTACGTTTTCAGTTCTGTTACAGGTTCAGAGAATTTGTATTTATTCCCCTGTTTTATTGAGAAATACATCCTCCTACTAGAAGCAATAACAAAATAACAAGAAATAAGAACACACAAAAAGAACCGTATAAATAAACGAAATCAATTATCGTTTATCAAACTTCTAAGTTTTATGTACTTCTCCGTTTGACATCGCCTAATCAAAACTTTCTTCAGAACCTGTTTTCTAGAGCATTTAGTAAGCTTTCGAATGGTAACCATCCGTTTACCAAGATTCTCAACCGTTTTCGAGATATTAAGGAAAGTATACGAAGTTTCCAAAGCTTTTCATCTCTATTAATAAATTATTTTAATTTAACCCTTCCTTAACTCCCCAAACGTAAGAAAATTTTCAGCATACTAGTTTTGATGAAATTAGAATATGCAGAAAATGTTTCAACTGAATCTCATAATTCTAAGTACCAAAATCAAAGACAAAAAAACAGTTCGAATAAGCGAAATCAATTACTTTAAAGTTTTAAGCACTTATTTCTCCGATTGACATCGCCTAATCAAAACTTTTATCAAAACCTTTTTTGTAGAGCATTTAGTAAGCTTTCTAATGGTAACCTTCCGTTTACCAAGATTCTCAACCTTTTTCGAGATATTAAGGAAAGTATACAAAGTTACCAAAACTTTTTACGTCTGTTAATAAAATATTTTATTCTAACCCTTCCTTAACTCCAAACGTAACAAAAATTTCAACATATTAGTTTTAATGAAAGTAGAACATGCAGAAAATGTTTCAACTGAATCCCATGATTCTAAGTACCCAAACCAAAAACGGTATTCAAAAACTATTTTTACAATTTTCTCGAAAACGGTTAAAGCTATCGCCTTGAAAATGATTTCATTCGTTTTCCTAGCCCAAGAAGCCTATAAAACGAGTACTTACAAGCTCCAATTTGTATGTATTTTCTTTTTTAGTTTACACTAATGGGAATTATTTTGTTGAGTGCTGAACACATTCCCCTATGCTGAATTAGCCTATGCTGAAAATACTATTTAAATGAATTCAAGTGCCTTTTTTTGGAGTTTTAGATGAGGAATACATGCAAATGAAGACGTATGTTTACAGGGAACTATTTGACGCACCGAAACCCCGTTTGCACGGTTCTTCCTTGTTATGTTAGTACATTTTAAAAATATAATGCAAAATATGGGTAAAGAGAAAACTCTTCCCTTCAAAGGCCTATTTCAGCCCTTAGCAGTGTTATTTTCTCACTTCAGAGGGCACCATTTTATAATATTTTAAAACTTTGCTCCTATGAAAAATGTTGATATTTCAAACCGTTTAGTAGTTATATCTCTTGTGGCCCGCTTATCTGGGCCACCCAGTATATATATATATATATATATATATATATATATATATATATATATATATATATATATATATACATATTAATTCTTGTGAAAGATGACCCGATATATATTTTCCACTTTTTCTTGTTTGTTTTTCTGGCAGGGGGTCGATAAAGCAGTACACTCTTTGTTCACATTAACTGCTTTATTTGTTATGTTTCGCCCGACATGTTTCGTGCCTTTTCGCACATCTTCAGGTGCTTTCCTATGTAACAATATTTTTTTAAATCCTAAACTTTAAATTGTTTACACTAATACACATATCCTGTCCCTAAATAATTTACATTTCAACATATAATATTTTAACTTAATCTTAATCCTACCTTATCAAGAAGTCCTCTCGTCATGTTGTCAGGCGTAGTACTGAAAAGTCATCTGTGGTAATTAATATGGCTGTTTGTATCGATTCTTTAGCTACTTTCATGGTATCGATTATTGGTGAAATTTTTTTTGTGAGGTTTAATTTATTATACTATGGGAAATTTGGTGCACATTCTTTAAATCTGTTTTTTTATTTATGGCAGTTTTGGAATTTTTAATTATGTAAATATTTTCTTTGATTTTTCTTTTTAAAGTGTTCCTCTCTTTAAAAAGACATAATTAAAAATTCCAACACTGCCATAAATAAAAAACAGATTTAAAGAATGTGCATCAAATTTTCCATAATATAATAAATTAAACCTCAAAAAACAAATTTCACCAATAATCGATACCATGAAAATAGCTAAAGAATCGATACAAACGGCCATATTAATTACCACAGATGACTTTTCAGTACTACGCCTGACTCAAGCTAGACAACATGACGAGAGGACTTCTTGATATGGTAGGATTAAGATTAAGTTAAAATATTATATGTTGAAATGTAAATTATTTAGGGACAGGATATGTGTATTAGTGTAAACAATTTAAAGTTTAGGATTTACAAAAATATTGTTACATAGGAAAGCACCTGAAGATGTGCGAAAAGGCACGAAACATGTCGGGCGAAACATAACAAATAAAGCAGTTAATGTGAACAAAGAGTGTACTGCTTTATCGACCCCCTGCCAGAAAAACAAACAAGAAAAAGTGGAAAATATATATCGGGTCATCTTTCACAAGAATTAATATGTATATATATATATATATATATATATATATATATATATATATATATATATATATATATATACTGGGTGGCCCAGATAAGCGGGCCACAAGAGATATAACTACTAAACGGTTTGAGATATCAACATTTTTCATAGGAGCAAAGTTTTAAAATATTATAAAATGGTGCCCTCTGAAGTGAGAAAATAAATTGAAATATATTACAAATTAAACCCCCGCTTTCCGATTGACCGATTCAGCTTATTTTTACAACACTTCTTTGTCATGAGTTACCCACGACGTATACCGCGTTTCGTTACAATACAGCAGAAATTACGACCGGTATGAGTATATTAAGAATTTGGGTCCGGAGTAAACCCCCCCTTGTAATGAACCGATTCAGTTTATTTTTACAACACATATTTACCAGTAGATTACCACTACGAATACCGAGTTTCGTCGAAATATACCAAAAATCACGGCTGGTAGTGGCGAATTGGTATTGTGGGTCCGGAGTAAACCCCCGCTTCTAATGAACCGATTTAGTTCATTTTTATATCTCAATTTTCTCTCTATATTAGCACAACGAATACCAAGTTTCGTTGAAATATAACAAATATTACGGCTGCCATAGTCAAATTAGTGTTATGGGTTCGGGGTAAACCCCCCCTTCTGGTGGACCGACTTTGGTGGTTAACGAACTCGTTCAATCGTTTGCTAATTGAATGCTATATACCAGGTTTCGTGACGAAAAAACAAAAACTCTGGCCGCTATCGTGTTAACAGACACACACACACATATATATATATATATATATATATATATATATATATATATATATATATATATGTATATATATATATATAAATTTTAACGGGGGTCATTTTCGGTGTCTACTAGGTAGGATCGATAAAGATTTGAAGAAATTTTTCAAAAATTCCGTCATGAGTCCAACCTCAATAGCTACTTTCCTTCGGAGGAAAGTGCTAAAAGGTAAGTTGTTCAAAATGGAATTGGTACTTGTAGTTTCCACAATTTTTCTTCTATCTCAAGAACGTGTTCTTCTGAAAAGTGTAAATATTGTTTAAGTTAAGCGAAGATATACAGCATTATAAAAATTTGTCCTGAGCTTTGGATTATTGGTCAATCCATCATAATTTGTCGTTTTTTGTGTTTTTCAGCTCTTAATCTCAACATGGCACTTCGCATTGGTACTCTCAACTTGCTGATGTTGCTTCTAACGGCTGCAGTACACGCGGACGGAGAAATGAGACAAAAAATCAGCGATGAAGGTCTAGCCAAGAATCCTAAACAAACTGAAGTAACACCAAATTCCTATTTGAGATTTAGCGATGAAAGTTTGCCAGAATCAGAAGGAATCAAGCCGACCAAAAACGGAATAGTTTGGTTCCCAACTTGGCCTACCTGGTCAACGCATTGGTCGCCAACTTGGACGGTGAATTCTATCAGGAACCCTTCTTCCACAGTAGCTATGTAAGAAAGCAATGTCACCGCTGCTTTGGCTGCCAACTATAACTCATTTCATGATTTGTAGTTGTTATTTGTGGAAAACAACCACCCGATCGACTCCAGACTAAGAAAAATAAAACCGTAGTTTCCTGCGTTACCGGCCAGGACGATAATTCTTGCGGTCGACTCACTCAAAATCAAGATCCTTAAAAACGTTTTGGAAGTCAACGTGTTATATAAGTACAAGTTTGTAAATATACTTATTTTATGTTATTTCAATTTAATCATTTCATTTTTTACAAATTTTTATTTTATACTTTTCAACACACACATATATATATATATATATATATATATATATATATATATATGTTAACTTTCAAGCTGCTTCGCTGAGAATTAGATGTGTTTTCTGCAACTCGACATCTTTCTCCAGCGGTCTTTCTCCTCCTTTCATCGCAATATTTCGCCGGATTCCTCTCCGCAAGATTCCCTTACCAACCAGCAAGGATGAGTGACTGCCAGAAGAAGCCGGAGAGGAATCCGGCGAAATATTGCGATGAAAGGAGGAGAAAGACCGCTGGAGAAAGAAGACGAGTTGCAGAAAACATATATATATGTATATATATATATATATATATATATATATATATATATATATATATACATATATATGTATACAGTATACTCTCCTTAATAAGGCATTGTCGGGACCGGGGTACAGTCGGATTAGAGAAAACACCGGATTAGAGAAATCAGTGAGAAACGGTCACTAATGTATTTGAAAAACCTTATTATTTGAGGATATAGTAATATGTACCATTTTTAATATTGAACATTTAACTAAAATGTAGGTACCGAATTATAAAATGAATTCAAAATATGTAAATCCTTGCTGGCGTATTTTTTATTTTTTTTTTTACGGCGCATCGACAAATCTTGGCCACTAGCCAGGCCCTGAGCGAAATCTCTGCGAGCCCTGAGATGAGAAAATTCCTGCAGCTGGTGGGGCTAGACTACCCCCCCCCCCCCCCCCCCCCCGCTGGTAGCGCGCTAGCCACTAGACTACCCCTTGCTGGTGAATTATTAACAAATGCATATGTATGTAAAATTTTTATGGAATAAAAATATGTAAATAGACATATTCAATTACTAACTATGTCACATATGTATGCATATATTATAACAATATCAAAAACTAGTTGCATGGAAAATCAGATGTTCCAACCGTAGGTGCCTTAGTAGAAAAATTTATTTTCTCAGTAATTCCTGCCTCTAAAGCCAAACATATATTCCTTCTTTGACTTCCATTTAATGAAATACCTCGAAACAAATGTTTGGCTAGCTAGGAAGGGAAGGTTTTCTAGGAAGGCTCGAGCCGTTCTAGGTCCGGCCAATTCCGAGATCCGTCACTCATTCCTCTCGTGACAGCCGTATTAGAGAGAGCGACGGATTAGAGACAGCAGCGGATAAGAGAACGCCGGATAAGGGAGAGTCTACTGTATATTCTACATTTTTTGACAAAAGGGAGCCATTTCATTTGCAGAGATGTAAAGTTTACAAAGTGTAGAACTTTTCCTGTAAGTAGTGAATGTTTTTCTGTGAATCTGCAGTCCTTAGGCCGGCGGACGAAAAAAAATTGCAAGAATCCTCTGATCGAGAAAAACAGTAGTAAAATAATTGGTTATCCAGAAAGTATCTTCTATCAATGAGTTTGGTGAATTTAATCACCATTTTCCTGAAGGTAGTTTTGTCAGTTTTATGACAGCATAATTCTAATTTAATTATCTTAAAAAGTTTTTGAGCAATCCGCTCCCATTCAATACAAAACATGTCTACGTTAAAAAAAAAAAAAAAAAAATTACATAAATGCTTTTCCCTTCGGAATCGGATCATACTTCAAATGAACTTTTTTCTGCCAGCAGCTCTTAAGCTTACAGGTCCTCGTTTTGGAACGCGTTGGAACTTGTTCTGGATGTTCGACATTCATCTAATCTAAGATATTTAAATTTTGGTTGCGTTTGGAAGGAAGGAAGTATCAGAAAAAAAGTATTAATAGACATAATACTTTTTTTTTAATAATACATAAATAATCCTGAAGTCCTCTCCCTATTAAGCGTCACCCACCCACTCTCTCCTCCATGTCGACTCAAAAGACATTGGCCTAGAGATCTGCTGCAGTGACCAAGTGAATTGTTAGCAATGGCTTTCTCTTCCTTCAAGTGCATCAATGTCTGTGGCCCACCGATCTCCCTTCGACTCCAGCCCAGGGCCGCCACATGGGGGGGACAACCGGGTACTGTTGTCCCGGGCCCGGGCCTTTCCTCGCTAATTGGAAAAACATTTATAGGTTATGAGCTTGTAAAAAGTATGGGGATTAGAAATATAGGCGGGTGTAGCCTATATTTATTGGAATGGGATCTATATTTTTTTTAATGTACATGAACGACAAAACAAGTGCAGTCCCAGAATAGTATATTTCGTTAGGAGTCGCAATAAAACTACAAGTACCGAAAGTGACCTTTGCTTCACCGATTGTCGACTTTTATTCTCATTTCGCTCAAAACTCAAGATAAAAGTAATTTTAAAATGCCCAAAGTCCTATAGCAAAGTACTAGAATTTTCATTCTGGCTCTGAGAAGTGGAGGCCCATGATCTGGTGCTGGGCCCGGCTCTGTGACGTGGCGGCGCTGCTCCAGCCACTGGTCGGAGCAGAAGGGAGCTTGTGTAGGCACCTTTCAACGTCATCTGAGCGTCCTTCTGGCGTTAATCGAGGATGAAGTTGGGAGGCCTTGAGCACAGAACCCTCATATTGTGTCATTCATCATATTTATATAAATTTTAACGTCTATTATTATTAACTACGAATTTTTGGACGGGGTATCTATAGGTTACCACCCTTATTCATCATATTACCAGATTTACTTATATACAGGATGTAATAATCAATAAAAAAAATATATATATAGATCTTGGTATATATTCTAAAAAATCTCGAAAAAACGTTTTCGGATCTTCATATATTTTTCGTAAATATCTCGATAACGGTTGGAAATCGTGGTAAGTGAAAGTTTATCATTCGAAAGCTTACTTAATTCTCTACAAAAAAGGTTCTGTTGTAATTTTCGATGGCACGAAATAAGTGCATAAATAAAATGAGAAACGTTGTTTCCAAAAACGAACGTTGAGAAAGAGGTCGGAGTAATTTCCGCTTAGGAACTCCGCTAAGATGACGCAGCTCTTACGAGTTAGAGTTTTTTTTTTTTTTGTTTCCATACTCTACTTCCATAAAAAAAAATCCCTTTATATATAATACAGTGGAATATGGATAATTCGAACTTCGGTAATTCGAAATCGTCTTTAATTCGAAAATTTCTCTCGGTCCCTAGAATTTAGGGCATAAACAATGTAAAAACATCGTGGTTAATTCGAATAAAATTTTGGATAATTCGAGTTTTTTACGAGTCTGTAACTCCAATGTGGACAGAGATGCGGTCGATCTTAAATCATACAAAAGATGAAAATTGTTTATTGTAATGAAATAAGGGACATTAAATGGCGGATTGAACCTACAGAATCACCGAAATTAATTTAATAATTAAATCTACCATCACCTGAAGTGTTCCACGTTCAGATTTACAAGCTAAAGAGGACGAACTCAGTATTGCCCAGATTTCCACTGATAACTGAAATACACAGCATGGAATCGAAAGAGAAATGCCTACAGGTTAACATAATACCCGCTTTGTTATTTGTCAACAAACATTTAATGATTCATCAAATTAATTAAACCTGACATTTCGACATACTCGTATTTGGGATTTGGACTGACAGGCAGCAATATATATAAAGACGATAACAGAATTGTAAAAAAACATTGATTGCATGTATTTAACAAGACTCAATGATAAAAATTGCATTAAGAAACGGAGAATGGCCACCTTCTTTCCAAGCAGAAATGATTACAAAGAATTAAATGCTTAAGTGTAAGTACAGTGGAACATGGATAATTCGAACTTCGATAATTCGAAATCGTCTTTAATTCGAATATTTCTCTCGGTCCCTAGAATTTAGGGCTTATACAATATAAAAATAAGTCCGTCACGCAGGAGCTGCATAACTAAGCACTTTCCTCAGAATTTGGGTAGTGTAGACTGCTTTCCAGAACAATTTGCTTAAAATATCCTACATAAATAAAATAAAAACATGAATAGTTCTCTTTTAATTTTGTAATGAGTAACTGATAAATTATTAATTTGCTTCCAGAGTTATATTTACACATGGTACCTACTACACTACGTAATAAATACAAAAAACCTCATATTATCGTATTTTGATCTAACGCAGGAACCGGATACAGTCCCTCTAGCGCTCCTTGCGGCGCCTTTGTGAACCTATGTCTGGTTGGCTTTTCTATTGAAATATATTACAAAGTAAACCCCCCTTTCCGATTAACCGATTCAGCTCATTTTTGCAACATTTCTTTCTCATGAGTTACCCACGACGTATACCGCGTTTCGTTACAATAAAACAGAAATTAAGACCAGTATGAGTATATTAGTAATTTGGGTCCGGAGTAAACCTCCCCCCCTCCTAATGAACCGATTTAGTTTATTTTTACAACACATATTTACCTGTAGATTACCACTATGAATACCGAGTTTCGTCGAAATATACCAAAAATCACGGCTGGTAGTGGCGAATTGGTATTGTCGGTCCGGAGTAAACCCCCCCTCCTTATGAACCGATTTAGTTCATTTTTATATCTCACTTTTCTCTCTATATTACCACTACGAATACCAAGTTTCGTTGAAATGTAACGAAAACTACGGCTGGCATGGTCAAATTAGTGTTTTGGGTTCGGGGTAAACCCCCCCCTTCCGGTGGACCGATTTTGGTGGTTAACGAACTCGTTCAATCGTTTGCTAATTGAATGCTATATACCAAGATTCGTGACGAAAAAACAAAAACTCTGGCCGCTATCGTGTTAAAAGACACATATATATATATATATATATATATATATATATATATATACATGCATATATATATATATATATATATATAAATTTTAACGGGGGTCATTTTCGCTGTCTACTAGGTAGGATCGATAAAGATTTGAAGAAATTTTTCAAAAATTCCGTCATGAGTCCAACCTCAATAGCTACTTTCCTTCGGAGGAAAGTGCTAAAATCGTGGTTAATTCGAATAAAATTTTGGATAATTCGAATTTTTTACGAGTCTGTAACTCCAATGGGAAGTGGACAGAGAGGCGATCGATCTTAAATCTTCTCAAAATATTCTCCCCTCGGGTTAGAAGGATAGTAAGATACGGATGTAGGAGTTCTGCAAAGTGGTGCGCTTCCTCCCTTCCAGGGGTTGTTATAGTTACATCCTGTCGTTTTATCCTAGAATTCCCTTCCATCACTCAGTCCAAGATTTGTTGTATTGTTTGTACCTTGAATTTCTGGTGTACAGTGCAGTTCAGTGAGTTTTTGATTTAAGATGTCGAAGCCTAGAATTTATAAAACTTTAACGTTGTCAGAGGAAATAGCTGCGATTAAAGAAGTTGAAAAAGAAATAAAGAAAATATCTGAAATTGCCAAGGACATTGGAACTCCTCCTAACACTTTACCAACTTACCTGAAAAATAAAGAAAAAATTCTTGCCCATGAAAATGACTTTTTTTCAAAACAATAGACTTTTATTATTACTTTTTTGATATATTATGTATTACTTATTTACGTAATCATCAATTCATCAAAATGTTAGTTTTTCTTTAAATAAAATGTATGTTTTTTTTAATTAAAAAATGTGAAAATATGAAGTTCGATTTTTTAGCCCTTTATTTTCAAAAACTCTGGTAATTCGAATTTTGGATAATTCGAACTTTTTTATCGGTCCCTAGGGGTTCGAATTATCCAAGTTCTACTGTATATATATATATATATTAACTAATTCTTTCGATAAAGATCAACAGTTTTACATGTTGAACAATTCATTTATATCGAGATAAGAAATTCCTGTCTGGATTGACACGCAGACATTTATAACATGATTAATATGAAGATTAGTGTTACAGCTAAAGAAATGACGCGGAAATCTTATATAAAAATAGGAGAATTAATGAATAAACCAGTCTGCATTTCGGTCAACAACCTCAAGTCTGGTAGCTGCGACTAGTAAGTGAATATTTCAGAGTCTTAATTCATAATTTTCCAAAATATGACAAAATTATAGATATTTCATAAGTGAGACAATATGTGTGTGCATGTGTTAACAAAATAATAGACGACAAGTTTATTGTAGCACTTTCCTCCGAAGGAAAGTAGCTATTGAGGTTGCACTCATAACGGAATTTATGATTTATAACTACGGAGCCAAAGTAGTTATTTGCCAATAACAGTCGTAATTTTTGTTATATTTCAACGAAACTCGGTATTTGTTGTGGCCAACTGAAGAGAAAAATGTGTTATAAAAATAAACTAAATTGGTTCATTAGGAGGGGGGGGGGTTTACCCTGGAGCCAAAGTAGTTATTTGCCAATACCAGTCGTAATCTTTATTATATTTTATTCATCAAGATCAGTAGACGAAAATGTGAAGCTTTGTGTATTTATTCCTTAGTGTAGTACCCCACATACAGAAAACTATTTAATTAATAATTGAAACGGGTGCTCATAATAAATTCAAAAGAGCAGAACTATTTTTATTCTATTTATCTATCTAGGTTATTTTAAGCAAATTATTCAGCAATGCACTCGACACTACCCAATTTTGAGAAAAGTGAATAGTTAAGCAGGTCCTGCGTGACGGACTTTTTTAAATTATGATAGTAGGGGCTCGTGGGCAGGTAATCGAAATACCATGAAGCCTTGAATAAACAAAAGGCGGCCATCTTGGTATGACATAGATTCTAATGGTGTTTCATTGTTTGTTCACATTTATGTAACCTTCATTCCTGTGTGAATATAAACAGCTTGCAACCCATTTTGCCCGAATTTGATTTAATTTCTGAAATTTACTTCAAGAAATTCAGAAGGTATAGATATGGATGAACAAAAGTATATACTGCCACTGAGGAATCTCTTTGGCTATCTAGAAGCCTTACCTAGTTTCAGGTGCATAGTTGAAGATGAAACAATTGTTTAATGAACATCACATTATTACCTGTGGTATTTTTGGGAAGACCTACCAACCTATCTAGTTGTTTCCACTTTGTTTCACAAGTTCAATTAGGAATGGTTATATTAAATTTAAATGAGTGTGGTTTGTTCATATTTGCTCCATATGACTCCAGTTCCATAAATATTACTCTGCCTTTTGATGAAGTATATTCATATAATTTAATTTCAACCTTAATAAACAAATATGTAAATGAAATGGTGAATTTAATATGTGAAAATAAAGCTTCAAAGAAATTTTGAAATATTTTCTCAAATATCAAATTGTTCATGATTTGTTGGTGATCAATAATATGCAATATTTATTATAAAAGAAATTTATAGTATTCAAATCTGTACACAATGGTATGAAATGATATTTACATGAGTCATAATTTGCAAATAATGTAAGAAATAATTAAAATTTGTGATTAGAAACGATTCAAAACTAAAAAAAATTAATGGTGCATTTAATATGTGAAAATAAAGATTTTGAAGTATTTTTTCAATTTTCAAATTTTCATGATTTGTTGGTAATCAATAATGAGCAATATTCATTATAAAATACAGTTATTGTATTCAAAGCTATTCACAATGATATGAAATAATATTTACAACACTTTAGCTTATCTATCACAATAACCAATATAACTAACTGTTAGTCCAATATTCTTACATATATCGTCGACTCAAATGCAAAGTAATGAATGTTAAAAAATGCATCTTTCATTGTCAATCTTTACTAATTTCTGCTGGACTTATGTACAGCAAATTCTTGAATCTTAGCTCACTCTATTTAAGGGAAAGTATTCCACTATCAAAAGGTCAAGTCTGCCGAATATTTGACTGTCCAAAAAAAAGTTATGAATAAATGCTTTTCCACTCTGAAAAGTGGTGATTTTCACAATCGATACTTTGCATTTGTAGCGACGATATGAGTACACAAATGAAGTAGAGCTTTCAAAAACCCTGTTCCTTGATGAAAACACTAATATTAACGTGAAATAAAATCACAAAATACTGGGAAAACTTGTTATCAACAATCAGTATGCAACAAAAGACACAGGTATACCTCCAGTCGACGCCATTTTGACGACAGTCGCGCTGCCATCGGTAATGTTGATTCCCAATAGCGGTTTATAATTAATATAAAGGAGCAAAACTATTTATGCACATTTTGTATTTAAATATATGTTATTTTAGCACATTCCTAAGTAAATCAGCATAGGTAATGTAAATGCATTGCAAAGAAATTTACCTACTTAGCAGCTCCTTTGCTTACAGTTATTAACCGCAGAATGTCTCGACTCCTGAGAGTTCTCATCTCCCTGGTATTGCTAATAGCTCCAGCAGTTCTCGTGAACGGGGATAGCGACCAAGATCTTGGAGGAAGATCATTCTTGGGTTCAAAACTAATTGGAAGAACAGGAAATGTTGATTACAATCTGAAATCTTCAGAAGAACAGTCAGAATCTGTAGAAGAACAAGAATCGACAAAGAATCTTGAATGGGAGCTAACATGGCCTCCGGACAATTCTCCAACTTGGGCACCAACCTGGAACCCGCGGACTGTAACAATTCCAAACCTGTTCAAAGCCATCGAGGTTTGTAGATTTAATTAGCCTTATTATTATCTTCTTATCTACTAATTCTTAGGCTGCAATAGAATATTAATAATGTATGGAAACATTTATAAATATCTAGGCGCACGGTAGTCCGGCCTAAGCATACTGTGTTTATATTACAGGAGGTCTTAGAGCCGATTTTTACCCTCTCATAACTTTCAACCAGGTAAAGATAAAGTTATAACATTTTACACAGGTATTATAAGACTCTGATCTTATAATACCTTTGTAAAATTTCATAACTTTATCTTTACCTGGTTGAAAGTTATGAGAGGGTAAAAATCGGCTCTAAGACCTCCTGTGAGTAAAACTGGAAATCGATTTATCGATTTATATTCACTGACTGACTCATCAAAATTATTAGGCACTTCCCAAGACGCTAGAGTCTTGAAATTTTGTAGGATAATAGATATGAGGGTGTTATTAAAGGAAAAAATCGTAAAATCCTGAAAAGTTGGGTTTGACTCCGCTTCCGGGGGGAGGGGGGTGCCAGTTTTGTACTTCCTTCGGAAACCCATCATTCCGTCCGAAACCCATGATGTGGGGTATCAAATGAATCGTCTCGGTATGAAGAACCTATATTTGATGTTTTAAGAAACATTTAGACGATATAGGCTTAGTAAAAATCTTATACCAGCTGTCTGTCTGTATGTTTGTTCCTTATGCAAATCCGAACCGTTTGACCTAACTTGGGACACAGGTGGGTCTCTTGAGGGGGGGGGGAGAAACTAGGCATCTATTTCACATTTATGTTTTTTTGGGGGATCTCATTACTTTTTTCTAAGTATTAATTAAAATTTAGTTGCCGAATACCTACTGGCTTTTGTTCTTCATATAAAACCAGGGTCTTTGGATTCTGCATAAAGTTCTCCTTACTGCTTGATATTTGATACCAATAAGTAGCATACCTATCTACATCTAATCACTAGACTAGAAAAGTTAGAAGGTCTTCCAGATGACAGTGCTCTAGAGGAAAAATTAATTGCTCTGCTAACTAAACTATTACACTGTAAAACACAGGAACCTTATCCCGAGGATAAAGATCACAATAGGGAAAATGTAGAAGACCTTCAAGAAAAAGATAAGAACAAAGAGGATACGTTTTGGGTTTGTGATCCTGAACTTTGTAATTTATATGACTCGACATTGAAAAACTTAGTATCTGCTTTCAAGTATATTATGCAGTGAACCCCAACGACCTTATTTACAACATTTAAGAAAGAAGTCACACGTGTTGTTGTTAAGATGCATCGAAATGTTTCTTAAAACATCAAATATAGGTTCTCCTTACCAAGACGATTCATTTGATACCCCACATGATGGGTTTCAGAAGGAATGATGGGTTTCCGATGGAACAAAAAGTATAAAACGTCATAGGTAATATGACACTCCCGTATCAAGACCTACCTGCGTGCCAAGTTTGGTCAAAATAGGCCAAACGGTGTGAATTTGTGTAAGGAACGAACATGCAGACATACAGCTGAAAGACCTTTTTTACCTATCCTAGTGCATTCCCCGGACCAAGACCTACCTGTGAGCCAAGTTTGGTCAAATCATGTGGATTTGTATAAGGAATAAACAGTTAGGCAAACAGCTGATAGTCGATATTGAACTAGCCTATGATTCTCCCCGTATCAAGACCCACCTGTGTCCCAAGTTTGGTCAAAATCGGTCCGAATAGGTCAAAATTTTGACCGAGCCTATATGCGCCTAAATGTTTCTTAAAACATCCAATATAGGTTCTTCATAACGAGATGATTCATTTGATACCCCACATCATGGGTTCCAGACGGAATGATGGGGTTATATGATGGGGGGGGGTTTTTGGGGAGTGGGGAGTGTTTCTTTAGGGGGGGGAGGAACTTGGCCTCTATTTCGCATTTATGTTTTTTTGGGGTTGTATTTTACAGTTGGCCAACTATCCTGCATATGTTATTGTTGCGGATCAAGTGGAGAGATAGAGAGAGAATTCACCTACTCTCGCTGTCTGCCTTCTCCAAGTCTCATAAGGGAGTGGCGAGAGCGCATGCGCGACTCCCCACTAACAAAAAAAAAATAGAGGCAGAGGTCTCCAAGCAGCTGTGTAAGTTGCTCCTCTCTCTCCTCTCTCCGCTACATCTCTCTCTACCTCAATCCAATAAACCTGCTTTCTCTCCTCACCTGCTTTCTTATTTACTCTGACCTTCTCCAGTCTCACAGCTGTGTTAAGCGGCCTCCCTCTCCTAGCTCCCCTCGTAGTGCTATGTGAGGTTCTCCCCCGCTGTGTTAATCGGTTTCCTTCTTCTCCTAGCTCCCCTCGCTGTGCTAAGTGAGGTTCTCCCCCGCTGTCTTAAGCGGTCTCCCTCTCCTAGCTCCTCTCGTTGTGCTAAGTGAGGTTCTCCCCCGCTGTGTTAATCGGTTTCCTTCTTCTCCTAGCTCCTCTCGCTCTACTAAGTGAGGTTCTCCCCCGCTGTGTTAAGCGGCCTCCTTCTCCTAGCTCCCCTCGCTGTGCTAAGTGAGGTTCTCCCCCGCTTTGTTAAGCGGTCTCCTTCTTCTCCTAGCTCCCCTCGCTGTGCTAAGTGAGGTTTCCCCCGCTGTGTTAAGCGGTCTCCTTCTTCTCCTAGCTCCCCTCGCTGTGCTAAGTGAGGTTCTCCCCCGCTGTGTTAAGCGGTCTCCTTCTTCTCCTAGCTCCCCTCGCTGTGCTAAGTGAGGTTTCCCCCGCTGTGTTAAGCGGTCTCCTTCTTCTCCTAGCTCCCATCGCTGTGCTAAGTGAGGTTTCCCCCGCTGTGTTAAGCGGCCTCCTTCTTCTCCTAGCTCCCCTCGCTGTGCTAAGTGAGGTTTCCCCCGCTGTGTTAAGCGGTCTCCTTCTTCTCCTAGCCCCCTCGCTGTGCTAAGTGAGGTTCTCCCCCGCTGAGTTTAGCGGCCTCCTTCTCCTAGCTCCCCTCGCTGTTGCAAGTGAGTTTTCCCACGCTGTGTTAAGCGGCCTCCTTCTTCTTCTAGCTCCCCTCGCTGTGCTAAGTGAGGTTGCCCCCACTGTGTTAAGCGGTCTCCTTCTTCTCCTAGCTCCCCTCGCTGTGCTAAGTGAGGTTCTCCCCCGCTGTGTTCAGCGGCCTTCTTCTCCTAGATCCCGTCACTGTGCTAAGTGAGGTTCTCCCCCGCTGTGCTAAGCGGTTATCCTATATCTACCTTCCTCACTGTACTAAGTGAGATATCCTCGACCGCTGTGTTAAGCGGCCGTCTTCCCCTCACCTCTCTTGTCTCCCTATTTCCTTCACCGCAGTGTTAAGCGGTCTCCTTCTTCTCCTAGCTCCCCTCGCTGTGCTAAGTGAGGTTTCCCCCGCTGTGTTAAGCGGTCTCCTTCTTCTCCTAGCTCCCCTCGCTGTGCTAAGTAAGGTTTCCCCCGCTGTGTTAAGCGGTCTCCTTCTTCTCCTAGCTCCCCTCGCTGTGCTAAGTGAAGTTTCCCCCGCTGTGTTAAGCGGTCTCCTTCTTCTCCTAGCCCCCTCGCTGTGCTAAGTGAGGTTTCCCACGCTGTGTTAAGCGGCCTCCTTCTTCTCCTAGCTCCCCTCGCTGTGCTAAGTGAGGTTTCCCCCGCTGTGTTAAGCGGTCTCCTTCTTCTCCTAGCTCATGAACTTCTTCTAAATGTGTTTCATGAATGTTAATTGGTGAATTTATTTTTCAGGTTTCCCATTATTGAGTATCATCCAGACAGAGAAATGGCTAAACCGTCTCACCATGGACAATGGATCTTTGTTTCTAAAATTAATATATTGTTTTATTCTTTCTTTTGCTTTATTTATTGTGACACCATATTTTCCATATTCAGAAACTAAGAAGAAAGTACAACATCAACGAAACAAACTTCATTCAAAACCTTTCACAGTCTGACAGAGAGAATCACTATTCACACGTACGAAGTCGCGGGCACAGCTAGTATATATATATATATATATATATATATATATATATATATATATATATATATATATATAGTATCGGATATTTAGAACTTAGAGAACGATGTTTTTTGGATTCAAAAACAGCCAATTCCGGCTTATTATTAAAAAGTCCGACTCGCAGGAACTGCGTCATCTTCTGCGCGGTTCCGTTCTTATCCTAGTCCCGTTTGGAAAGATTAAAATAGAAACAGTTATTATTTTTGTTCGACCTTTTGTTAAAATGTTTTTTTTTGGCCTTACCTGGATTGGCCTGCCGCACAATCCACATCAAGAGATACTTATTTCAGAGTTGAATTCGTTTAAAAATATCAAAATGTTCCACAATTTCTTGTGTTCTTCAACTACAGTACTAGTTCTACGAATAAATGCAATTGAAAAAAACGATACCAACAGCATAAAGGTAGTAGAAAATATTAAAAAGGTATCTTCGAATCTCTCTCTTGGAAAGCTATATTTCTAGCAATAATTTTTTTTTTCTTATTTTACTTATCCTGTTTTATTGTCAAATACATTCTCCTACTATAAGCAATTAACAAATAAAAACAGTCAAACAGGGCCGTTCAAATAAACGAAATTACTTCAATGTTTTAAGCACTTATTTCTCCAATTGACATCGCCTAATCAAAACTTGGTAACCTTCCGCTTATGAAGATTTCCAACACTTTTCAAGATATTAAGGAAAGTATACGAAGTTCCCAAAACTTTTCTTGCCGGTTAATAAAATATTTTATTCTAACCCTTCCTTAACTCCAAACAAAATTTCAACATATTAGTTTTGATGAAATTTAAACATGCAGAAAATATTTCTGTCGGAAAGGGAGGTTTACTTTGTACTATGTTTCAATAGAATTAGCCCGCCAGACGTAGGTTGGCAAAGTAGCCGCTAGGAGCGTTTTCTACACTCAGCGAAAATATGAAGTTTTTTTTGTATTTATTAACTATTACCATAGATAAACATAACTCTGAATGCAAATTACATTGAACAGTTGCTCATTACAAAAGTAAATGAGAAGAACTATTCATGTTTTAATTTTATTTATATAGGTTATTTAAAGAAAATTCTGAGGAAAGTGCTGAGACAGTATATCTCAAGTTTACTGCCTAAAAACGAATGTAGCCGATTCTCTTTTTTTTTACGACACTTCGATGTCAAGGCCATTAGCGCCGACATCCAGGGGGCAGCTGAGGAATTTTCCCAACGAGCCGTGGGTTGAAAAAATTCCTGCCGCCGCACAGTGGGACGAAACGATTAAAACCGCAGACATTCAATGTTATACCTTTTAACAACTTCGTTTCGGCCTGAAAACTCAAAACCAAATGTTTTCGAGGTTGTAGATCTTAAATCTGTAGTCATTTTATTTTTATCTTGTTGGGATTTTTGGTCAATGAGCTATAAGCCTAAAATTTCAGGTTTTATATTCCATGAAATACTCCCCACGTCACTCTGATTGATAATTTCGGAGCCATTTGAGTGACAATTTTTTTTATTTTACATAATAGACATACTTAACAAAAATGTACACCATTAAATCAAAATAGAAAAAAAAGGTCAGGGAAGCGAAACATTCCTGAACGAAAGTAGAAGTAATTTTTTTTCTCAATCTAATAATAAAAATATATAATGGGAAACGTTTTTGCAAAACAGTATCGTTTGATTCATTGAATCCTACTTAATTTTTACTCTACTTCCATCAGCATGTCCTCTGAACTTACTTCTGGGAGTCCCTGAATACTCTCACTGAATAATCCACGGAGAAAAAATCATGGAAAGCGTTATAATGCCTAAATAGTCCATATCTAGGGACATTTTCAGAAGAATCGCAAGAGGCCTTGAATAACCTCTTGCGATTCTTCTGAAAATGTCCCTAGATATGGACTATTTAGGCATTATAACGCTTTCCATGATTTTTTCTCCGTGGATTAGAACTTTATGAACAGTGGCTGGCATGTAGAGCGAAATCAAACCAAATTTGGACGGTCGATAAAGGCTCCAAAGTTACACATTTACTTCCAATCGGGGTATTTTAACATGTACTGGGCTCGACATTATATGCAAGAAAGTTATGTTTATTTTGAGAACCATTTCTTACAAGTATGATCTAATATAATACAATAGTCATATATATGGTTAGAAAAAGGAGTCTTTCTTCTTTAGAAATGAGGTAAATATTGCATTATCTCAAGGGGAGATATTGAATTTCAAAACTACACTTAAAGTTTTCGCATACAAATTTGTAGTATCTTCCGAAGAGGAAAAAATTATTCGTTCTTCTTTTCGATAATATTTGCCACATCATTTTTGGTGTGAAAAATGTATAATGCTAGTTTACTTAAAAACTTAAACATATTTTTGAATTTATTTGACGAAATATAAATTATTGTTATCGATTGTATTTTTTATTTAATCTACTCTCTAAAACAAACGAATTGGTGAAAAGAATCATGTAGATATCATTTTATAAACTCGTTATATAAAATAAAGCATTTTTAACCTATTTTATTTTATTTCTCCGCTTCTAATATTTTATTTGTGCCGAAATTATTTTTAGAGAGAAAACTAAACATTGCCAAGTTTAAGAATACACCTGGTTGAGGAAAGTGTTATTTTAGTAACTGGATATAAGTATTTTTATTGTTGTTTTTAAAGGTCAGTTGAAGTGTCTTTACTGTTCTTAGTAAGTAACTATGAGGTCTTCTAAGTAATGAACTTGGACATTTCTTTCTTGTATCATCTCTTGTATTGGCAAATATTTTTGGTTGAAAATATGGTACACTTAATACACCAGCTCATACTACTTTTTTTGGAGTGTAGGATGGTAAGGCGTTTTTTGGGGGTTTTAGGAGGAGATGTTTCTCGCTTTTTGGGGGAGTGTTTCTTTGTGGGGGGAGGAACTTGGCCTCTATTTCACATTTATGTTTTTTTTGGGATCCGGCTCTCATTCTAAAGCAAAGCTCTATAAATCAATACAAAATACAATCATGCATGGGCGTATATAAGGAGGGGGCTTAGAGGGCTGCACCCCCCCCCCCCCCCAATCGGTAAAAATGTGTCGTAAAAACCTTAAAAATAACAAAAAGATCACCCAGTTAAGAAAAAAAAATTCTTTTGGGTGTAATAGCGTTTTAATTGTCTAACTATTCCAAGTTCTAGACGGTTAGTATTCCATACCCCCAAAATCCTCTCAGCCCCACCCCCGGAAATTATATTCTATATACACCTGAACATGCTTCTCATTAATTTTTTTTTTTGTAATAATAAAGCGTTTATTAACATCTGCACAAATAATAAAGTACATTGGTTAATTGGTCCCTATAAAGGGAGGGAGGGACCGCGCTAAAAAGAAAAAAAAAGAAGTGAAATGCAAATTCAAAAAGGAATAAATCTGCAAAATATTAATTCAAATTCACAAAATAGTTAGGAAATCCTAAAACTCAATCTTGTTCTTACACCAAATAATTATCCTGAAAAAAATATTACTAAACTGAAAATATTTTTTTACGAACAATAAACTAGACTGATGAAAAGCCATAAAAAATATGAACTTCAGGAAAATACAATGTTTTATCCAATTGAGACTCTTTAACATTTAGCACATTTTGGTGATCGGGGTACATGGCCCTTCTACACATAGAACATAGCGTTTTCTTCTTCCTGTTATCCTTTCTGTCACAATATGAACATCTCACGGGTTTGTCCAAGGTAACGAAAGATGTTGAAGGTCCATCAGGAGTTGATTCATCTCCCAAAGCATCAGTGCCTTCAGTGGTTTTGGTATGTTCTCCAGTTGGGCACTAACTGCCAGAAAAACTTTCATCAGTTGGTAGCCCAAATCAAAGAGAAAATATTTTCTGGGCTGTTTTCAGGGCATTTTGTCACTTGGAGAGCCGTAACATAAAAGTGTTCGACCCGTGAAGACCCATGAGATGAGCGAAAAACGTTAACTACACCGTGGGGTAAAAAACCCCCCATACACAACTCGCGGCCTTCTCATGCAGCTGAGAACTGGCGTTGTTTATTTGAGGTTATACCAGATAATGCACTTCCGATTATTCAGGAAGAAGGAGGGAGTCTCTAAGATTTACAGAAATTTAGAAACACTCCATAGAACAAAGTGTGGGGTATTTTTCGCCACATTTTGTCAATCCATGGATACATGTATAAAATTGCAAATAAAATTTCTCAGTGGATCAACAACAGCCAAGAGAATACAAATTGTCTAGAAAGAACTCTTTTTGCAATTAAACACAAACCTAGATAGGTTAAACAATAACCTATCATAAATATTGATCGTTAGATAAAATGGATTGGATGGCAAAAAGTCCTGTCGTTTTTTTGAAATAGGGTAAAAATAAAGCAAAAAAATATATCAAATAAGACTTACTCGTCGAAATAGTCACCCTCACTCCCCAAAACCTTCTTCCTACGTGCCTCAATGTCACAAACTCCTTTTTTTATAAAACGCAGCTTGTATGGATGAAAAAAAAAATATTCTAAGGTAGTTTTCAAGGTTGTCACATCCGCGAACGTTTTCCCCCCGCTTACGGCTGTTTAGACCTCTGAACAGATGGTGACAAATCAGGGGAATATGGTGGGTGAGGTAGAGTTTCTCAGCAAATCGCTAAGAGTTTGTCCCGTGTGATCTTGCGGTCAGTCAGTTTATGGGGAACCCATTTATCAACTTTTTTGATCTTACCAATTCGATGAAGTTGATTTCTGATAGTTGACTCGGAAAGATTAAGTTGTCCAGCGATTTCAGAGCAAGTCTGTCGTGGATTTGACTCAATGATTTCTGTCAGGGCGTCGTCATCTACAACTTCCGGCCTACCACTTCGAGGTTCATCCATGAGCGATTCCTTCCCTCTACGAAATTTTGCAAGCCAGAATTGCGCCTTCCAATCTGAGAGAGCATCCTCCTCAAACACCTGACGCAGTTTACGAGCGGCATCGGTGGCTTTTAGGCCTAATTTAAACTCGTAGAGTAAAATCGAGCGAATTTGCTTTTCAAGAGAGATCATTCTAAAACTTTTTTCCAGCTCAGAACGTCAACTGGATTAAAGTTAACGTAGTCCAGTTTACTACAAGCATCTTCTAATCCTACAAGGTTGCTCTTTATTTATCATTATGGTAATAAAGTAAGAAATTCGTAAACATGGGATTTAAAAGAAAACGACCGGACCATTTGTGTTGCCTGGTAATATGGATTTCTATTATTTTCCTGAAATTTATATATATAAAAATACTTCATGCTTACCAACATCGCAAAGACCACAAATAAAAATGCATGGTAAAACTACTGTAATAACAAAATAACAAAATAACCCTCTTTAAGGAGTAATACTAGCTTTTGTGATAAAAATCAAAGGCATTTTCTTGAATTTATAAATAACAAATAAATCAATATTTTTCAATTATTTATATCAACCGTTTTATATGGGACGCTAAAATATTGAAACAAAATAACCCTCTTTAAGGAGTAATACTACCTTTTGTTATAAAAATCAAAGGCATATTCTTGAATTTATAAATAACAAATAAATCAATATTTTTCAATTATTTATATCAACCGTTTTATATGGGATGTTAAAATATTCAAACAAAATAACCCTCTTTAAGGAGTAATACTACCTTTTGTTATAAAAATCAAAGGCATTTTCCTGAATTTATAAATAACAAATAAATCAATATTTTTCAATTATTTATATCAACCGTTTTATATGGGATGTTAAAATACTCAAACAAAATAACCCTCTTTAAGGAGTAATACTATCTTTTGTTATAAAAATCAAAGGCATATTCTTGAATTTATAAATAACAAATAAATCAATATTTTTCAATTATTTATATCAACCGTTTTATATGGGATGTTAAAATATTCAAACAAAATAACCCTCTTTAAGGAGTAATACTACCTTTTGTTATAAAAATCAAAGGCATTTTCTTGAATTTATAAATAACAAATAAATCAATATTTTTCAATTATTTATATCAACCGTTTTATATGGGACGCTAAAATATTCAAACAAAATAACCCTCTTTAAGGAGTAATACTACCTTTTGTTATAAAAATCAAAGGCATTTTCCGAAATTTATAAATAACAAATAAATCAATATTTTTCAATTATTTATATCAACCGTTTTATATGGGATGTTAAAATATTCAAACAAAATAACCCTCTTTAAGGAGTAATACTAGCTTTTGTTATAAAAATCAAAGGCATTTTCTTGAATTTATAAATAACAAATTTATCAATATTTTTCAATTATTTATATCAACCGTTTTATATGGGATGTTAAAATATTCAAACAAAATAACCCTCTTTAAGGAGTAATACTACCTTTTGTGATAAAAATCAAAGGCATTTTCCTGAATTTATAAATAACAAATAAATCAATATTTTTCAATTATTTATATCAACCGTTTTATATGGGATGTTAAAATACTCAAACAAAATAACCCTCTTTAAGGAGTAATACTATCTTTTGTTATAAAAATCAAAGGCATATTCTTGAATTTATAAATAACAAATAAATCAATATTTTTCAATTATTTATATCAACCGTTTTATATGGGATTTTAAAATATTCAAACAAAATAACCCTCTTTAAGGAGCAATACTACCTTTTGTGATAAAAATCAAAGGCATTTTCCTGAATTTATAAATAACAAATAAATCAATATTTTTCAATTATTTATATCAACCGTTTTATATGGGATGTTAAAATATTCAAACAGAATAAGTTTGAATTCTTCGGAAAGAAATGGCGGCGCAGTGTCTGACGAAAAGAAACCATCTTTTAGCACTTTCCTCCGAAGGAAAGTAGCTATTGAGGTTGGACTCATGACGGAATTTTTGAAAAATGTCTTCAAATCTTTATCGATCCTACCTAGTAGACACCGAAAATGACCCCCGTTAAAATTTATATATATCTATATATATATATATATATATATATATATATATATATATATACATGCATATATATATATATATATATATATATATATATATATATATATGTGTGTCTGTTAACACGATAGCGGCCAGAGTTTTAGTTTTTTCGTCACGAAACTTGGTATATAGCATTCAATTAGCAAACGATTGAACGAGTTCTTTAACCACCAAAGTCGGTCTACCGGAAGGGGGGATTTACCCCGAACCCAAAACACTAATTTGACTATGTCAGCCGTAATATTTGTTATATTTCAACGAAACTTGGTATTCCTAGTGGTAATATAGACAGAAAAGTGAGATATAAAAATGAACTAAATCGGTTCATTAGAAGGGGGGGGGGTTTACTCCGGACCCACAATACCAATTCGCCACTGCCAGCCGTGATTTTTGGTATATTTCGACGGAACTCGGTATTCGTAGTGGTAATCCACAGGTGAATATGTGTCGTAAAAATAAACTAAATTGGTTCATTAGGAGGGGGGGGGGGTTTACTCCGGACCCACAATACCAATTCGCCACTACCAGCCGTGATTTTTGGTATATTTCGACGAAACTCGGTATTCGTAGTGGTAATCTACAGTTAGATATGTGTTGTAAAAATAAACTAAATCGGTTCATTAGAAGGGGGGGTTTACTCCGGACCCAAATTCCTAATATACTCATACCGGTCGTAATTTCTGCTGTATTGTAACGAAACGCTGTATACGTCGTGGGTAACTCATGAGAAAGAAGTGTTGCAAAAATGAGCTGAATCGGTCAATCGTAAAGCGGGGGTTTAATTTGTAATTTATTTCAATAGAAAAGCCCGCCAAACGTAGGTTCACAAAGCCGCCGTAAGGAGCGCTTTCTACCACTAGAGTGACTGTATCCTGTTCCTGCGTTAGATCAAAATTCGATAATATGAGTTTTTTTGTATTTATTACGTAGTGTAGTAGGTACCATGTGTAAACATAACTCTGGAAGCAAATTAATAATTGATCAGTTACTCATTACAAATTTAAAAGAGAACTATTCATGTTTTTATTTTATTTATGTAGGATATTTTAAGCAAATTGTTCTGGAAAGCAGTCTACACTACCCAAATTCTGAGGAAAGTGCTTAGTTATGCAGCTCCTGCGTGACGGAACAGATGGTGACAAATCAGGGGAATATGGTGGGTGAGGTAGAGTTTCTCAGCAAATCGCTAAGAGTTTGTCCCGTGTGATCTTGCGGTCAGTCAGTTTATGGGGAACCCATTTATCAACTTTTTTGATCTTACCAATTCGATGAAGTTGATTTCTGATAGTTGACTCGGAAAGATTAAGTTGTCCAGCGATTTCAGAGCAAGTCTGTCGTGGATTTGACTCAATGATTTCTGTCAGGGCGTCGTCATCTACAACTTCCGGCCTACCACTTCGAGGTTCATCCATGAGCGATTCCTTCCCTCTACGAAATTTTGCAAGCCAGAATTGCGCCTTCCAATCTGAGAGAGCATCCTCCTCAAACACCTGACGCAGTTTACGAGCGGCATCGGTGGCTTTTAGGCCTAATTTAAACTCGTAGAGTAAAATCGAGCGAATTTGCTTTTCAAGAGAGATCATTCTAAAACTTTTTTCCAGCTCAGAACGTCAACTGGATTAAAGTTAACGTAGTCCAGTTTACTACAAGCATCTTCTAATCCTACAAGGTTGCTCTTTATTTATCATTATGGTAATAAAGTAAGAAATTCGTAAACATGGGATTTAAAAGAAAACGACCGGACCATTTGTGTTGCCTGGTAATATGGATTTCTATTATTTTCCTGAAATTTATATATATAAAAATACTTCATGCTTACCAACATCGCAAAGACCACAAATAAAAATGCATGGTAAAACTACTGTAATAACAAAATAACAAAATAACCCTCTTTAAGGAGTAATACTAGCTTTTGTGATAAAAATCAAAGGCATTTTCTTGAATTTATAAATAACAAATAAATCAATATTTTTCAATTATTTATATCAACCGTTTTATATGGGACGCTAAAATATTGAAACAAAATAACCCTCTTTAAGGAGTAATACTACCTTTTGTTATAAAAATCAAAGGCATATTCTTGAATTTATAAATAACAAATAAATCAATATTTTTCAATTATTTATATCAACCGTTTTATATGGGATGTTAAAATATTCAAACAAAATAACCCTCTTTAAGGAGTAATACTACCTTTTGTTATAAAAATCAAAGGCATTTTCCTGAATTTATAAATAACAAATAAATCAATATTTTTCAATTATTTATATCAACCGTTTTATATGGGATGTTAAAATACTCAAACAAAATAACCCTCTTTAAGGAGTAATACTATCTTTTGTTATAAAAATCAAAGGCATATTCTTGAATTTATAAATAACAAATAAATCAATATTTTTCAATTATTTATATCAACCGTTTTATATGGGATGTTAAAATATTCAAACAAAATAACCCTCTTTAAGGAGTAATACTACCTTTTGTTATAAAAATCAAAGGCATTTTCTTGAATTTATAAATAACAAATAAATCAATATTTTTCAATTATTTATATCAACCGTTTTATATGGGACGCTAAAATATTCAAACAAAATAACCCTCTTTAAGGAGTAATACTACCTTTTGTTATAAAAATCAAAGGCATTTTCCGAAATTTATAAATAACAAATAAATCAATATTTTTCAATTATTTATATCAACCGTTTTATATGGGATGTTAAAATATTCAAACAAAATAACCCTCTTTAAGGAGTAATACTAGCTTTTGTTATAAAAATCAAAGGCATTTTCTTGAATTTATAAATAACAAATTTATCAATATTTTTCAATTATTTATATCAACCGTTTTATATGGGATGTTAAAATATTCAAACAAAATAACCCTCTTTAAGGAGTAATACTACCTTTTGTTATAAAAATCAAAGGCATTTTCTTGAATTTATAAATAACAAATAAATCAATATTTTTCAATTATTTATATCAACCGTTTTATATGGGACGCTAAAATATTCAAACAAAATAACCCTCTTTAAGGAGTAATACTACCTTTTGTTATAAAAATCAAAGGCATTTTCCGAAATTTATAAATAACAAATAAATCAATATTTTTCAATTATTTATATCAACCGTTTTATATGGGATGTTAAAATATTCAAACAAAATAACCCTCTTTAAGGAGTAATACTACCTTTTGTTATAAAAATCAAAGGCATTTTCTTGAATTTATAAATAACAAATAAATCAATATTTTTCAATTATTTATATCAACCGTTTTATATGGGACGCTAAAATATTCAAACAAAATAACCCTCTTTAAGGAGTAATACTACCTTTTGTTATAAAAATCAAAGGCATTTTCCGAAATTTATAAATAACAAATAAATCAATATTTTTCAATTATTTATATCAACCGTTTTATATGGGATGTTAAAATATTCAAACAAAATAACCCTCTTTAAGGAGTAATACTAGCTTTTGTTATAAAAATCAAAGGCATTTTCTTGAATTTATAAATAACAAATTTATCAATATTTTTCAATTATTTATATCAACCGTTTTATATGGGATGTTAAAATATTCAAACAAAATAACCCTCTTTAAGGAGTAATACTACCTTTTGTTATAAAAATCAAAGGCATTTTCTTGAATTTATAAATAACAAATAAATCAATATTTTTCAATTATTTATATCAACCGTTTTATATGGGACGCTAAAATATTCAAACAAAATAACCCTCTTTAAGGAGTAATACTACCTTTTGTTATAAAAATCAAAGGCATTTTCCGAAATTTATAAATAACAAATAAATCAATATTTTTCAATTATTTATATCAACCGTTTTATATGGGATGTTAAAATATTCAAACAAAATAACCCTCTTTAAGGAGTAATACTAGCTTTTGTTATAAAAATCAAAGGCATTTTCTTGAATTTATAAATAACAAATTTATCAATATTTTTCAATTATTTATATCAACCGTTTTATATGGGATGTTAAAATATTCAAACAAAATAACCCTCTTTAAGGAGTAATACTACCTTTTGTGATAAAAATCAAAGGCATTTTCCTGAATTTATAAATAACAAATAAATCAATATTTTTCAATTTTTTATATCAACCGTTTTATATGGGACGCTAAAATATTGAAACAAAATAACCCTCTTTAAGGAGTAATACTACCTTTTGTGATAAAAATCAAAGGCATTTTCCTGAATTTATAAATAACAAATAAATCAATATTTTTCAATTTTTTATATCAACCGTTTTATATGGGACGCTAAAATATTGAAACAAAATAACCCTCTTTAAGGAGTAATACTACCTTTTGTTATAAAAATCAAAGGCATTTTCCGAAATTTATAAATAACAAATAAATCAATATTTTTCAATTATTTATATCAACCGTTTTATATGGGATGTTAAAATATTCAAACAAAATAACCCTCTTTAAGGAGTAATACTAGCTTTTGTTATAAAAATCAAAGGCATTTTCTTGAATTTATAAATAACAAATTTATCAATATTTTTCAATTATTTATATCAACCGTTTTATATGGGATGCTAAAATATTCAAACAGAATAAGTTTGAATTCTTCGGAAAGAAATGGCGGCGCAGTGTCTGACGAAAAGAAACCATCTTTTTTCACGGGCTATAGCCTGCAGGCGACAATTTTTACTCTAGACCAAAAACTAAAATTCTATCAAAAGAAGAAGGATAAATCTAGTAAATACGTAGGATTTTTAAGAAATATTAAAAAAAACAAAAAAAAACAGTAAAATGAATATATCGGTCAAATTTAATTACTGAGTCAGCTATTAATAATAAATTTCTTTTTCGAGAATATATTTACAAGAAAAAATGTTTTTGGTTGAGTCAGCCGGTAAATATAAAATAAAGCAATAATAAAAATTAAATAAAATGTACTTTTTATATTTGGTTACCAGTTAATTTATGTATATTCCTCAGCAATGTGGCATGAGCTAACCAACTTCTTGAGAGTTATGCTGCTCCTGTGTGACGTACCTTTTATTCAGGGCCGCCACATCTGAGAGCCGGGCCCGGGACCAGATCGCGGGCCCCCTCTCCTGAGACCAGACTGAAAATTCTAGTACTTTGCTAAAGGACATTGGACATTTTAAAATTACTTTAATCTTGAGTTTTGAGCGAAATGACAATAAAAGCCGACAATCGGTGAAGTAGTTCTTTTTACAAGCTCATAACCTATACAATATTTCCACTCAGCGACTCAGCGGGACAACTGTACCCGGTCCCCCCCCCCCATGTGGCGGCCCTGCTTTTATTCTGAACATTGGAAAATGGAACATATTTGATTTTGATTTAAGGTTTCTTTATTAATAACAAAGATTTTTTCTTGGTTCCGGAGGTCCACCCAGCCTTTTATTAGTTTAATAATAGGTAGATGCAAAAAGAATACTGGCCACACTATCGTCCTATATATATATATTCTTTCACCTTGAATAGTAGCAAGTAATTTTTATTTTTTTATTTTCATAAATTTATCTATTGTACTTTTCTGTTTATTATGATTAAGATTTATGTTATTTATATTTATTGCGATCCAATGAGAAATGTTTTTTTTTCTCTTTTCATTTATTATTATTTATCTATTATAATGTTTTGTAGCCAGACCCCTGTAACTGTTTTTCAAACAAAATACAGAATTTTATCTATCTATATATGTATATATATATATATATAAATATATATATATATATATATATATATATATATATATATATATATGTATATATATATATATACATATATATATTTAATAATAAGTTGAAATTATTTGCAAAAATAACATAACACGGAAGAGTTAATCCAAAATGATCCTATTAATCATACATGACACCCAGAATGTGATTTGTTTCATGAAACATTTATTCACCTTTTGCAATAATATTGTTACTAATTATTTTCGGGATTATTAATTAGTCATGAGTTTATTTGAAAGTTCAGTAAATAAGGAAAAGATAATAAAACGATTCCAGGTTAAAATATGACGTTTTAAACCTTTCCTAATCCCTTTATGACTCTCTTACCGAGGCCTAAAAATATCTGATTAAAATAATATATAAAGTCTCAGCAGATTAACCAATTCATACTCTACAAAGAAACTTACAACTAGACCCAAGCTAATCACTGGTATGTAATATTTCACTACAATTAATGTAATACTATATTGTGTGGTCCAAAAAAGTTATTTTCTCTAATCAATATTTTTCAATTCTTCATGTCATAAATTTTGTACGGGATGATAAAGTAACCGAAAAAAATAAGTTTTAATTCTTCGAAAACAAAATGGTCTGACGAACGGAAATCCTCTTTTTTCACGGGCGATAGTCTGCAGTCGGCAATTTTTAATCTAGAATAAAAAACTAGAATTGTTGAGAGGAGATGGTTGACCGTAGATGATGCAAGGTAGGGGTTGTCGGGGTTCGGTCACTGCTATTGAGAGGAGATGGTTGACCGTAGATGATGCAAGGTAGGGGTTGTTGAGAGGAGATGGTTGACCGTAGATGATGCAAGGTAGGGGTTGTTGAGAGGAGATGGTTGACCGTAGATGATGCAAGGTAGGGATTGTCGGGGTTCGGTCACTGCTATTGAGAGGAGATGGTTGACCGTAGATGATGCAAGAAAGGGGTTGTTGAGAGGAGATGGTTGACCGTAGATGATGCAAGGTAGGGGTTGTTGAGAGGAGATGGTTGACCGTAGATGATGCAAGGTAGGGGTTGTCGGGGTTCGGTCACTGCTATTGAGAGGAGATGGTTGACCGTAGATGATGCAAGGTAGGGGTTGTCGGGGTTCGGTCACTCCTACTTAATAAAACTACATTTTATCGTGAAAATGGTTTTATTGTGCCGACGTTTCGGCTTAAACTTCAAGCCTTCATCAGGGCTGTAAAAAACAAGTAGGACGGATGTAATACTGAAATATATATATATATATATATATATATATATATATATATACATATATATACATATATGGAAAAAGACAAAAACATAAAATACTAGAACATAATATATAGAAGAACAATGTGCTCTAGAAGTGTTTGGATTATTAGGAGAACAGATATAAGAATAACAGATTACATATTAGATTAGATATAAAAATAACAATATGGGCTTACCGATGGGAAGAAAGAGAACTATTCCTCACAAATGCGGGATCATTTCTGACAGTTAATACAGGGAAACATAGGAAGAAAGGAGTTGGTGAGGGGGGGGGGGGGGGGTTCTGGACCACCCAATGGACAGAGAACATAGAAGATGAAAGAAAGAGCGGCAGAAGCGGCGTAGTACAGTAAGGTGTCATAAAGTATGACATAAATGTATGACATAAAATGTTGTGTTAATGGAAAGGGAGGCAGGTATAACTAAAATTGTTATGAAGGAAGAAGGTTAAATCTAGTGAAGTACGTAGGATTTTTAAGAAATATTCATTTTTTCGAAAATGGTGAGCAGTTTTTCATTTTGTATTTACAAATCAGTCCTAAATTCGTAATAGTTCAATGAATCGGGGTCTCCCGTGGTCTAATGGTTAGCGCATTGGATTCATAAGCGGGAGATGGTGGGTTCGATCCCCACCTCCGGCAGGAATTTTCTCATCTCATGGCTCGTTGGGAAAATTCCTCGCTGCACCCTGGATGTCGGCGCTAATGACCTGGAAGTAGATGCGCCGTAAAAAAAAAAAGAAAAAAAAAAGAAAAAAAAAAAAAAAAAAAAAAAAAAAAAAAAAAAAAAGTTCAATGAATCGAAAATCCCCTACGTACTTTACTAGCAAATATCTTTAGGAAGCTGCAGATAAAATTTGAAGTTTATCGGGTGAAAATGTAAGGTCGGCTGACTTGAAAAACATAATGTTGAGGAAATTTACTTTAAAGGTAAATGTCCTGAAAAGTCTATTTTGTCGGTAATTTCTTGTAACCAAGATAAAATAAAATAGTTTATAATTTTGCAATGTATAGGGACTTTAGTTGAAAAATCTAATTTTTGGCACATTTAAAAACTGTTCCGGCACATAAACACTCTTAGATATCATTTTTAATTAGTTAAGGAAACATTTAAGCCAATAAAAAAGAAAATAAATAAAAAAAATAGTTACGATGTATTACCCCTTAAAATGTTTTTAAATATATATAGAAATTCAAAAGAAATCGTGTTTCATGTTTTATTATTGTGAAATGATAAAAGTGTTTCATATGGCTTAAAAGTGAATGTTCACGAAAAAATTCTGCTCTGCAATTTCAACCAAAATCAGAATCCAGAACTCTTGAAAATTGAAAGAAATACTCTTACTGTAGCATACCAGCATGAGAAGAAGACATTCTATAAGCCAATTAGGTTGGAAATATATTTTTATTTAAATCATGCATAAACGCCATGGGATTTTTTTTTTTTTTTTTTTTTTTTTTTTTTTTTTATTATTGATTATTACAACAATATGAGTTAACATATTTCTAGTAATATTGCTGGTTCAGTTATAATGACATTGTGGGGCTTGATGTGGGAATATGAACAATTACAACCCACAATAGTAATGCATTAAAGAAAAAATAAATAAATAAATAAAAAGATAATATAAAATAATAATGAAACAACTGTAAAGAATTTTAAATGAAAATATAACACACTTTGTGCACTGCAGATGTTAAAGCAAATTGTCTCTAGGCCATCTCCGCTTCAGCCTTCTATGAGGATTTTGTGGATTTTGGAACGAGGATAGAGAATTTATCAAGGGATTTGGATGGCCTGGGAGATCGGAATGGAACTTCTGATAGACTGATTTGGCCAGGGATTGGATAAAGGGGATATTGAAGTCATTATGGAGGGTTAGGTTCGAGACATAGTAAGGAGCATTGGATATTTTTCCAAGGATTTTGGATTGTATTGTTTGTATTCTGTAGGAATTGGAAGGTTTAGTGGAACCCCATAGTTCTAGTCCATAAGTCCATATTGGTCGGAGTATGGTATTGTATATAAGTCGTTTGTTAGTCAATGATAGTTTTGAGCGTTTGTCTAATAAGCGTGATAAAGGCCTAAAACGTCTGTTTAGTTCCTGTCTTTTCTGAGTTATGTGTGGCTTCCAAGTTAAGCGTTTGTCTAGTATCAGGCCTAAGTATTTTACTTGCGATTTCTGCGGGATTATCCATATTCCACCACATCCAAGTGATCCACACGTAAGTCAAGCCATGGGATTAAAATTCGAAAATTACCGTTCCTTTATTCAATGCTCTCTCGCCATGCTTTAATTATACTTTAATAATTGAGGTACTGCAAGTTCAGGCTTTAAAAAGTATGAAGGTAAATGAATCCTCAACCAGTCGGACCGTAGTTTGCCAAATATGTGGGCTAAGCTTTAAGAATAGCCGAGGATTAAAGACACAGTCGCAAAGAAGCCAACCAGGAAAAACTCAAATTGATTTTAAAAACCGAGAATGTGGCAATAGACTGGCAAAATAATATTAATAATGCTTCTTAAGAATTTACTAAAGCAGAGGTGGATAAATGGGCAGAAGTAATGAAGCGTGTACTCAAAAACATCGACGATTTTAATCCAACGGAATTTGACGATAATTATGCAATAATTATATACCGCCAACTAAACACATAATATAAATAAACCATAAAATAATTAAATATTTACAAAAACAAAAGTTTGTAATTCGGTGGATAATGATTTAAAAAATAAACAAACATTTATAATTTTGGATGTTACGATTAAAAGAACTTACGATTAAACAGATACCTTATGACAAGACTAGATAAACCTACATGCAGTATATGTAACAAAGAACTTCCGATTAAACACATACTGACAGACTGCCAAAGACGATGCAACTTGAACATCCCGAATGATATGCAGGAACTCGTAAGCAATGATAGCCAGTACATCAACACTATACTGACCTACCTCAAGAACACAGGACTATACAACCTTATTTGATAGTAATAAGCACTGTTGACTTAAAAATAACATTATACTTCCTTAGATACTAGGTACAATTTAACAGAGAACACAAAGTCTTTTACAGTCAAAATTTTATAAAATTACATTTGTGATGATGAATTCCTAGAATGAACGGTTCAGAGGATACTGTTCTTTGTGTTGATCGCCAATGAAGCGGAAAACATCAGAAAACTAATAATAATAGTAATTTTGGATGTAAAAAAAAAAAAAAAATTGGTAAAATAGTGAGGGAGAAATTTCATTTGGTATGAAACATTAATTCCAGTTGGACTTTATTTTTATATTTAAAATTTGTGTGAAAATCGTGTATGCCAATTGACAAGTCGATTCTTCTCTTTATCTGCTGTCTGTAAGTATGTGCTTAATTGTTAGTGGAACGTTACACAGTGTACACTTTGGTATGTCCTGTCATGAAATAGGAATACGTGTGTGCGTCCAATACGTAGTCTTCCAAGCAAGAATTCTTAAATTCCTATTACCGAAACTCCGGGCTTTTAAAATCAGAATAATATCGCGCATATTGTCGTCTGATCAGTATGTCCAGCAAGTTCACCACTTGTTGATAGGTTGTTCCTCTCGTTACTAATTTTACCTTATTTTCTGCGCCATATTGTCATTCACAGACACCCATACAAAAGTCACATAAAAATAAATACTAAAAGACTGCCTAAAATAAGTTTTTCCCCAAGAAGATTGCGCTGCAAAGTGGCGGAAGAGGACCCATTGACAGGAAGAAAAATTGCCAATAAGGCCAACCTCTCCAAAGTGCTTACTGGTCAAATTCCACTTCCCACCTAGCACTAAAAAAGTTGTTGGCGTTTTCTCTGATAGCTCTATACGTGCTATAAATATGTGCAGGGAATCTAATAGCCACAGTTTCAATAAAATAAAATAAAATTAACCTTTATAACGGTTTTTACTATTTGTATATATATATATATATATATATATATATATATATATATATATAAACAGGAGAAATAGTAACAAAGCATTCAAATGGTTGTGACCCCTTCCACCCAGGATTTCTCATCCGTTATTGAGATATTAAATAAATTATGCGAAAACCCCAAGGCCTAAAACATTTGTTCTTTTTCGATTTGTAAATAAAACTGTTCACTCAAAACTGTACAAGATAAGTTAAATCGATGGTTTCATGAAAAATACTATTGGAATTCCTATTTCTGAACAAGGGTAACTAGCTTTCATTTAACAATTACAATAAAATCATTAAAGTTCTTCCTGCACAAACGATTTGTAATTAATGATATAAAGTAACACAATCTTTACTTTTTAGTGAATACTCAGAATGACTCGAGTAAGCGTCTCGAGATGTTTGGGACTCTTAGCAGTGTTAGCTGCAGCCCTTGTGAATGTGGAAGGAGAACTAAAGGCGGAATATAACGCTGTTAAACAAGGGCTTGAAGAAGACAGATTTTCGCAAGTAGGTGAACTGGACAATTTACAAGATATATGGACTAGACCTCCACCTCCAATTAGAATTCCTCAATATAGAGGGGACTCAAACTGCAGAACGACACCTTCATCACCAAACAGCAATGCCGAACGAGGAGAAGACTCAAATTGCAGACCTAGACCTTCCCCACCCAACAGGAACACCGAAGTCGGAGGAGACCAACCAGACTACAGACCAAGACCTTCCCCACCCAACAGGAACACCGAAGTCGGAGGAGACCAACCAGACTACAGACCAAGACCTTCCCCACCCAACAGGAACACCGAAGTCGGAGGAGACCAACCAGACTACAGACCAAGACCTTCCCCACCTCACAGGATTACCGAAGTCGGAGGAGACAAACCAGACTACAGACCAAGACCTTCCCCGCCTCACAGGATTACCGAAGTCGGAAGAGACAAACCAGACTACAGACCAAGACCTTCCCCGCCACACAGGATTAACGAAGTAAAAGTAGACAAACCAGACTACAGACCAAGACCTTCCCCGCCTCACAGGATTACCGAAGTAGGAGTAGACAAACCAGACTACAGACCAAGACCTTCCCCGCCCAACAGGAATACCGAAGTTGGAGTAGACCAACCAGACTACAGACCAAGACCTTCCCCGCCCAACAGGAATACCGAAGTTGGAGTAGACCAACCAGACTACAGACCAAGGCCTTCCCCGCCCAACAGGAACACCGAAGTCGGAGGAGACAAACCAGACTACAGACCAAGACCTTCCCCGCCCAACAGGAACACCGAAGTCGGAGGAGACCAACCAGACTACAGACCAAGACCTTCCCCGCCCAACAGGAACACCGAAGTCGGAGGAGACCAACCAGACTACAGACCAAGACCTTCCCCGCCCAACAGGATTACCGAAGTCGGAGGAGACCAACCAGACTACAGACCAAGACCTTCCCCGCCCAACAGGAACACCGAAGTCGGAGGAGACCAACCAGACTACAGACCAAGACCTTCCCCGCCCAACAGGGACACCGAAGTCGGAGGAGACCAACCAGACTACAGACCAAGACCTTCCCCGCCCAACAGGAACACCGAAGTCGGAGGAGACCAACCAGACTACAGACCAAGACCTTCCCCGCCCAACAGGGACACCGAAGTCGGAAGAGACCAACCAGACTACAGACCAAGACCTTCCCCGCCCAACAGGAACACCGAAGTCGGAGGAGACCAACCAGACTACAGACCAAGACCATCCCCGCCCAACAGGATTACCGAAGTCGGAGGAGACCAACCAGACTACATGCCATAACCACTGCTCTCTTTAGTCTGTTAGAATAACGTATTCCTGAACTTAGTGTAAAATATATTTGTTGTACTTCTTTACACTGTTTAAATGTGGAGTCTCTTTATAATTTACAATTCAGTGATGGATATATTTACTTTGCTGTTATTTTCATATGAATAAAATTACTCATTATCAATTCTCATTATTGTTAAAGTTGAGGTATTTGCCCGTGAACCTTTTATTGTGCATGCTTGGCAGACATTTTGCAGGGAATAACATGTAATATGAAAATAGAGAATCACAATAAATGAAGCTATTAAAAAAAGCGAGGATGAATAAGATAGTTTAAACAACGATTTAAATAAAAATATTTTAATACAAATTTCGTCATTAAAGTCTTAATATGCTCATAAGAAATTCTTAATGTGCTCATAAGAAAGTCTTAAAGGCAATCCTGATTCACAAGGCCACGTCCTATGAACTCGGATCCCAATGGAAATGCGATTAGTTCTCAGCAGACGCTGGAAGTGTTACTGGGAATGCACTTCCCGGGATATGAGGGGCTGAGAGGATTAGTTGGAGGGAAACTAAACCTGAATGGAGATAGGCTCATAGAATTGTAACGCCTTCAGATGGGCCATAATGTCCTTTGATCCCTTATGGGATATATCCCGCGTTACTGCAGAAATTCTTGATTAGCCCATTAGTTAAGCTATTTAGAGGGAGCTTGGCTTTGAGGTATATCCCTAGCAGGTGCAGTGAGGTTCAGGTGGTGTTTATACCAAAGCCAGGTAAACCCACGTATGAGGATGCGAAAGCTTTCAGACCGATATGCCTTTTGCCATTTCTGTTGAAGACAATGGAGACGCCATAGGGGCTTTCCTGGACATCGTGGAAGCATTTGATTAATTGATGTGGTTACTATTGCTCTAAGAGATTTTGAGACAGAAAAGTGTGTTGTTGAATGGGTAGGATATATGGTAAGCAATAGGATAATATAAGCTGGCGGGGACATAAGAGCAAAAGTTGTCACAGGGCTAAAAGAATTAGCCCGGAATAACAACGTTGCCATCCACTGGGTACCAGGACATCGAGGAATCCTAGGTAACGATAGAGCTGAAAGGTTGGCAAGATTGGGCTCGGAAGTGGCACGATTTGGCCCAGTGCTCTTTGTTGGAGTGTCGGTGGCCAGTGCTAAAGAGGCAATTGCAAGTAGAGCCAAAGAAAAATTTGCTAAACTTTGGGAAGGACAGATATTTGCCCATAAAGAGTCCTTATAGACCTCAAAAGTCTATGCTGGAAGGAGATCCCTTGGGTACGGCCAGGAAAGATTTGCGATTGTGGCGATGGTGTCTGGACATGAACAAGCACCACCATGAATAAGTACATGCACGCCATAAAGATCAGATCATCACCACATCCCTATACAATGTCAAACTGTCGAATTTGCAAATCAGAGCATACTAGGGAACTAACATATTCTATCCATTGACGAAGTAATACATTGAAAAATGGTCTTATTCGACACTTTATTTAAGGCATAAAAGGCTATTCTAAAAGGATTAGAGTTGCAAACATTTGCGACAAGCCGTATCTTCCAAATTCCAAGACAAAAGTCTCGAATTCTCGAACCTGAAAAACGATATTTTTCATATTCCATAGTTTTACATGGCAAGGAAGACCAGTCTGCAGGTGGTGTGTGGAAAAGGATGAGACACCTAAGCATGTTAGATTTGTGTGTTTTGCATTGGAAAGTAGAATATTTCTACATTTCGGGAGCCCCAATGAAAACGAGATTAGAAGGTCACGTGAGGTCAGGCAATAACTGAAGTTCATTAGGATGTTAAGGTAAGGTTGACCAATTTGGGACTCGCACAATAGGACAGATGGCCGATGTGCACCCCGTGAGGCGGAGGGTATGCGTTAATAACTAATTTAATCTAATATATATATATTACTAATATACATGTATATATACTACGGGTTTCATTTATTTCCAGTTTCTAGTAGGAAGGGATCGATAAGGGTTTGAAGACATTTTAAAAATTGTTTTCACGTATCCTCAATAGATTAATTTCCGCAAAAAATTCTATCAGGCTGTACCGTATGAAATGTCAGTTTTGTTTACTTTACGATTTAATCCTTTCCCTTTTTTATTTCATTATTTACAAACATCATTGTAATTCATATAGAATTAAAGCTCTTTTATTCCAATTATTTAATCAGTAACTTGCGTACTGTGTTGTGAGTACGATCCTCTGAGAAAAAAATAAAACTTAAATTATGACTTCCACGGAAATCCGTATTATTTTTCGTTATGAATTTAAGCTCGGTCATAGCGCTGCTGAGGTGTGTATGAACATTAACACGGCGTTCGGGGAGGGAACGGTCAATGAACGAACTGTTTAGCGGTGATTTTCCAGGTTTCGAAGTGGAAATTTTGACCTTGACAACGAGGAGCGAGGAAGGCCAGAAACCAAGCTTGAAAATGACCACCTGAAAGAAAGGGTTGAAGCTCGTCCCTCAAAAGGCACTACGGAATATGCCAAAGAACACGGAGTAGGAGCCACGACAGTTTCAAGACATTTGAAGGAAATACGCAAGTCCAAAACTGACATTTCATACGGCACAGCCTTATAAAAGGGTCGAAATTAAATTAAAAGGGCATCCCGTGAATCAAAACTATGCGACCGAAACTCCTGCAATTTTTTTTTACAAATAACGGTTGACATGCTTATACTAAAACGTATGACCAGAAAAACAAGAATCTTACTCCAGAAAGAATGAAAAAAAAAACAATTAAAAAAATGGGCAAATACATAACAATTAGGATCAACAAGTATATCTGGTAATTACAAACAAGATTTGAAATCTAATCACCGGGCTTAAGATTAACAGGCCACGTAGCATGGAGGTTATCGCCAATTCCAAGAATGGAAGTGTGATTCACATTAAGCCTCGTTTGTGATTCACAAATACCTGGATGTATTCTATAATCAAAACACAAATTAATTAAACAGCCACACACCCACAAAAATAAAGTTCAGACCAAGAGAGCATATGATGTTTACAAAATATTTTTTGGGGTCGCTGAATCTGAATCCGGGGTCAGACAAACCCCTGCACTTTTTGTTTAAGCCTAACCCCTCCCCCCCAATTCTCATAATTAAGGATATTTTACACAATAATCTGAGAGAGATATAACAATAACACGGGATTGAGAATTCGAGTGTTTATATCCCGAAAACAAGTACCTCTTGCCATATCAAACTCTTAACCACAGTATTTGCTTTGTTATTATGTTTCATGTGATAAATTTTCATGAAAATTGTGCAAAAAAATCGCTTTAGCTACGCATAAAATGCGTGTTACGGATACGCCCAGCTTCCTGTTTTCCATGTTAAATAGTGAGTCTTTAAGGCTCGATAGCTCGAAGGCTAGAACCGCTTGGAAGGTCGGTTTTTTTTTTACCAAAGCACAGAGGACAAGAATTATCTCGGTTCAAGAATTACCTCCGAAGGCCGTGGATCAATTTTTGTATAAAAACTCAAAAATTTTTTGCATCAGAAAACGTAATCAATGCCTTAAAATGGGAGTCACATCATTACAGCGCACAGTGGTCAAAAATAGTCAAAAAGCGCTCAAAACTTTATTTTTTTGAAGTATTTTCTCCGAACCTATTTGCCTTAAATATATGTTAAATACCTCGTGAGAGTGCTATTTCTTGAGTTTTAGGCCCCCACCGTTGATGCAGGACGGTGGTTAATCATTGAAGTACTAGAAACGAAGAAAATTTCCCAAATTCTCATGTAACAAAATCGTTTCTTTAACTTTACTTTTTCAGACCGATAAGGTTGACGCATGTTTTTCTTGTTTTAATGGGATGTTCGGAGGGCAAAAAAATATTTTTGTATTTTTCAAATCGCCTTCATGGACGGGGATACAGAAAAAGTAAAAAAATTACACTTATGAAATTTCGTTTTGTCATATAGCTTTTGCGTCTCTCTAATTTCGGGCTTAAATATTCCGTGGGCATGTATAGAAAGATCCCAGACTGAAATTAGCTGCATAAGTCTGCCTACATAGGACAGACGCGCGATATCTCTATGTAAATATTGTAATCAAATCGAAGATGGATTTTATTTTGCAGTACTCAAGTCAGTGTTGAGTGCAAAAAATGTCTGAAGTGATCCGAGTGAAAAATGGTGTCCTAGTTGAAATATTGTAATTTCGGGTTTCTAAATCAACAATATCAAATGTTATTGAGTTTTAAGCGCGTTTGGGCGGGTTTTGACCACTTTGCAGCGTGGAAAACTTTGCAGCGTGGTAAACTTTGCAGCGTGGTGAACTTTGCAGCGTGGTAAACTTTGCAGCGTGGTAAACTTTGCAGCGTGGTAAACTTTGCAGCGTGGTAAACGTTGCAGCGTGGTGAACTTTGCAGCGTGGTGAACTTTGCAGCGTGGTAAACTTGCAACAAAACTATACTGCTTATATATTTGTCTATTTGCATTCTTTGGGCAATGTTCGACTCCTTGATATCAGATAAATGAAACTATTCTAGCTGTATAAGATAATCTTTGGTTTCATCGGCAGACAGGTAACTTTAGCAATGAACGACAGCAAATATTAAAAATTAACCATCAAAATTTCAATTTACTCAATCTGGCTCATTGGGTAATACTTCTTAATGAAAGTGCCAAACACCTTGATGACTGGAATGGTCATGTAAAATAAGCAATAAGTGACATCCATGTTGTTTTCACCAAGCTGTTTTTTTTTTTTTTTTTTTTTTTTTTTTTTTTTTTTTTTTTTTTTTTTTTTTTACGGCGCATCTACTTCTAGGTCATTAGCGCCGATCAAGCTGTTGATCCATATTTCAGTCTGTAAAAACGTCTACCACCTGTCTGTCTGGATATTGAAGTTGGAGTCAGCTGGTAGTTGAGGTGTAAAATCGTCGATGCAAAAGCAAAGTATCGAATATAAAAATCACCACTTTCGAGAGTGAAAATACTTTTATTTATTACTTTGCTTTTGGACAGTCAAATAGCAGGCAGATTCGACCTTCTGACAGTGGTTTCATTCCCCTTTCATTGTGTGAACTTAGATTCGAGAGTTTGACGTCCATCTGTCCAACAGCAATCAGCAAAGATTTAAAACAGGTGTGTTATGTACATATACATGTACTGTGCTGCTAACTGTGAAGCACATCTTGACTAATTGCCGGGCCTATGAGCAACTGAAAGAGCAACACCAACTGTCTGACTCCTTAGATCAAATTCTAGGTGATCATACTAACCAAGTCGAGCGACTCTTTGACTTTTTAAAGGCCGCTCAATTAATGGACAAAATCTAGACAGAACATAAAGACCGAAATGCTCGTTTGTTTATTTCATTTATATATTATTTTATTAACATTATTCTTTTTTTATTTGATTTTTATTATTATTTTTTATTACATTTATTATTATTTTCCATTTTTTTATTCATTTATTTTTTTTTTCATTTATTTATTATTTTTTATTTATTTTTTACAAGCAATTGAGCATTTCTCGATTATCGTTTGAATAAATAAAATCTCCAAGTAGAAATATTATTGATAGCAATTTAATCATAATGTATACATGTTGATACTTATTACCGAATTATAATGAAAATTACTACACACAGGAATGGCGGTAGTGACCTTAAGGGTTGACACGCCATTATAATAATTAAAAAAAAAAAAAAAAAGATTTAAAATGAAAATTGTGTTTTTTCACATTCGATACTTTACATTTGTGTCAACGAAATGTGAAATGGTTCAATTTTTCCAATAAATAAGTAGATCAATTAGGTGTAGTTACTGAATTATAATTTCAGTTTTCCATTGTTCACCGTTCCTTTGTGAATCCGATCTCAATAGTGTTGTGAGGACGAGAAGGTCGATTCTAACATCTTTTTTACAACCCGTAGTTTGAACAGATAACTATTTTGAGGAAAAGATTTTAATACTTTCTTTTTTTTTAATCTATATATATAAAAATCACGTGTCTGTCTGTTTTTCTGTTTGTTTGTTCCTTATACAAATCTACACCGTTTGACCGATTTTGACCAAACTTGGAATAATGGTAGGTCTTGATACGAGAAATCTCCTAGGCTAGGTCAAAAAAATCTACCAGCTGTCTGTCTGTATGTTTGTCCAATACAAATCCACACCGTTCGTCCGATTTCGACTAAACTCGGTACACATGTAGATCTTAATCTGGGGAGTGTCGTAGGCTAAGTCAAAAACGTCTACCAGCTGTCTGTCTGTATGTTCGTCCCTTATACAAATCCACACCGTTCGTCCGATTTCGACTAAACTCGGTACACATGTAGATCTTAATCTGAGGAGTGTCGTAGGCTAAGTCAAAAACGTCCTATAGCTGTCTGTCTGTATGTTTGTCCCTTATACAAATCCACACCGTTCGTCCGATTTTGACTAAACTCGGTTCACAGGTAGATCTTAATCTAGGGAGTGTCGTAGGCTAAGTCAAAAAAATCTACCAGCTGTCTTTCTGTATGTTTGTCCCTTATACAAATCCACACCGTTAGACCAATTTTTACGAAACTTGGTATACATGTATGTCTTGATACGGGGGGTGTTATAGGTTAGGTCAAAGTCGTCTAGGACTCACAGTTGGGAGGCCACGGGTTCATAACAGTTACAGATTCGTGTTATTAGATTTTAATAATACTTATTTGGTTTCTAATTTATTTAGGCTTTTCTATGTGCAGAAAGTAGGTGTAGCATGGCACGCCGGGTAACGGCTAGTATTCCATACGTTTCCTTGGAATATAATAGAAACCGGATTTATTACGAATGACAATATAAAGAACGATATAGCTTCACTATTATCATCATTGAAGACATTGTCAAGTATTTTATTACACACACTGCCTTGAATAGACAATTTGATGCATTTATATATAAAGAAACTACTAATGCACTTGTTGTACACAGGTCTCCAGAGCAATATGCAGAAATCTTACATCTTTGCAGTGTGTAAGTAGTAGACATTTTCTAAAGGATTTTACAGGCTTAGTGGTAGTTAGGTTTTTAGTGCTAATTTCAACAAAGTGGTAAATTTTTAAAATATACATATGTATACTGGGGGTTTACTCCACAAAAAAAAGTCCGACTCGCAGGAACTGCATCATCTTAGCGCGGTTCCGTTCTTATCCGAAGTGCGATTAGTAAAGGAATAGTAGCTGCTATTGGTAGGTTTTGATCTTTCGTTGAAAATATAAAATAAAATCTCAAAGAGAAGGAAGCTTAAAGCGCCACATATGGAAACTGACAGTTTTCTAAGCGGATGGGACTCTCCCGTCATCGCGACGCTCAGTCTAGGAAAACTCTATTACCAATATGATTCTTATTTTCTCAGCTTTAATGAAATACTCATTCCACCGTTAAATAAACTTAAAAAACAAAAGTGAGGTAAACAGTGACAAAACCCCGTTTAAAATAACAAAACTAACACTTTCGAAGTTTTAAACACTTACTTCTCCGACTGACATTGCCCCATCGAAATTTGCTTCAGAATCTTTTTTTTAGAGAATTTAGTAAGCTTTTGAATGGTTACATCGTACTTCCCACGATTTCTTAACTGTTTTGAAGATATTAAGGGGGGGAAATGGTGCTAATACCTACCGATAGCTGCTATATTCCTTCACTAATCGCACTTGAGATAAGAACGGAACCGCGCTAAGATGAAGCAGTTCCTGCGGGTCGGACTTTTTTTTTGTCAGACAAATTAATGTGTTATGTTTATATTATAATATAAATATTATGTTTATAAGAAGAGCAAATCACTTTAATGGTGTAAAATATTGTTGCTAGCTAAATCTAAGTATTATATAAGCTCATAAGGAAAAAATGGTGCTAATGGCTCAGATTTCGATACACCATAAAAGAAAAAAAAAATTAAGGACAATATACAAAGATTCCGAAGTATTTCATGTCTGTTAATAAAATATTTTATTCTAATCCCAATAACGCAACACTTATACACAAATAAACTTTTTTTAGGTATCTATTTAATACGTATAAAATAAGATTATAATGAGCAATCCGCTGTGGCATACACCAAGTACTACCACCGTGTGGAGTGCAACTAGTATAGACCGGTACGTCAGTACCACTGTGGTATGTAAAGAGCGGCTGTTCTGATACTGGCAAAAATTAGAAATCCTACATTCCTACAGTTGTTTGGAGGCTTATCTTTATGACCCAAGAAAGGAACTTACAGATGACGAGGGTCCACTGGGCGATACCTGTACTGGGAATGCACTCCACCCTAAGCCTCCTAGCTCCTCACCTTTGAATTCATATGATTTCGTTCAATGAATTTAAAAAAAAAAAAAATTAATAAATAGATAAAAACTTCTGAAAATAGGGAATACCAAAAACAATTCTAAAGAACGAAATCAACACCAGTACAGTAATCTAGATATTCATAGGGCATCTTCGAATTCCAAGATACCGTTGAAACAAAATATTGTTTCTATATATACGTATCCTGTTTTATTGACTAATACATTTGACTACTATAAGCAATCACAAAAATAACGAGCAGTGAAAAAAAAAACTGTAGGAAACACACAAAAAGATTCGTTCAAATGAACGAAATTACCTATGTTTTAAGCACTTATTTCTCCAAATAAGACCATCCCATCGCAAATGTCTTCAAAACATTTTTTGTAGAGAATTTAGTAACCTTTCGAATGGTAATCTTTTGCTTGCCAAGATTCCAAACCGTTTTCGTGATATTAATGAAAATATACGAAGTTCCCAAAACTTTTCATGTCTAAAAATGAAATATTTTATTTTAATCCTTCCTTTACTCCAAACGTAACCAAATTTTCAACATATTAGTTTTAATAAAATTCAAACAAGCAGGAAATGTTTTAACTGAAGCCCATGATTCTAAGTACCAAAATCAAAGACAAAAAGAACAGTTCGAATAAGCGAAATCAATTACTTTAATGTTTTAAGGACTTATTTCTCCGATTGACATCGCCTAATCAAAACATTCATTAGAACCTTTTTTGTAGAGCATTTAGTAAGCATTCTAATGGTAATCTTTTGTTTACCATGATTCTCAACCTTTTTCGAGATATTAAGGAAAGTCGGCGCTAATGGCCAAGATTTGTCGATGCGCCGTAAAAAAAAAAAAAAAAAAAAAAAAAAAAAAAAAAAAAAAAAAAAATTAAGGAAAGTATACAAAGCATTTAGTAAGCTTCCGAATGGTAATCTTCCGCTTCACAAGATTGTCAACGGTTTTCGAGATACTAACGAAATTATACAAAGTTACCAAAACTTTTCATGTCTGTTAATAAAATATTTTATTCTAACCCTTCCTTAACTCCAAACGTAACATAACTTTCAACATATTAGTTTTAATGAAAGTAGAACATGCAGATAATGTTTCAACTGAATCCCGTGATTCTAAGTACCCAAACCAAAAACGGTATTCAAAAACTATTTTTCCAATTTTCTCGAAAACGGTTAAAGCTATCGCCTTGAAAATGGTTTCATTCGTTTTCCTAGCCCAAGAAGCCTATAAAAAGAGTACTTACAAGCTTATGAACTCAAAAACGTAAGCGTTACGATTTTTTCTGCGCGAATTTCGCCCCAAACGCCATCTTCCAGTGGTCGGATTTTGCTGATTAACGAACTTGATCTTTCAAATTGGACGACTGATTTTTGTACCAAATTTCATCAAAATCGGACCATCAGGGAAGCCAGAAATGAGCGAACAGACAAATATATATATGTATATATATATATATATATATATATATATATATATATATAAATATATACATATATATATATACAAATTTGAACCACCGTTATTTTCGGTCTCTAGGGGTTCTGAAACTCGAAATTTTCTTGTCGGCACTTCCGGATTGTTTCATTGTATCAACCTTATAAGCGGGGTTCCTCCCTATGGGGGAGGGAGGAACCGCGCTAAAAAGAGGAGAGCTTCAGACTGTAGTCATAACGGTGCACGGAGGTTTAACAATAATAAAAATTTAATATATATATTTTCTATTGTTCTTTTGATAGTGACAGTACTCTCGGTCGCCTTGGCAACCCCATTAGCTCATTCAGGATCACAAGACATAACCTCCAGGACTACATCGCAAATCCAAGATGGCGATCTACAATCAGCTGAGCAAGGTAACGTTCATATCTGGGCTTTAGAATATATTAGAAAAACAAATTACTGAATTCAGAATTACAGGAAATTTTTAGTTTATGTGTGTGTGGAGGAATGCATAATTGTTCGCACAATATCTAGGAAATATACTAAAAATTGGTGTATTTTACCAAAAACACGCTTTTTATGCTAAAATTAAATATAGTAAAACAGCTGAATCTTACTAAAGCAAAGAGTTTTTGCACAAATTTGTAGTACTAGGTTTTCAAGTGGTAATCTTCAGGGAAAAATTGGCTGTAAAAATAAACTAAATTGTTTCATTAGGAGGGGGGGGGGGGGGGTTACTCCAGACCCAAATTTCTAATGTACCCATACCGGTCGTGATTTCTGCTGTATTGTAACGAAACGCGGTATACGTCATGGGAAAGAAGTGTTGTAAAAATTAGCTAAATTCGTGAATTGGAAAGGGGTAATGTATTTCAATAGAATTAGCCCGCCAGACGTAGGTTCGCAAGGCCGCCTCAGGGAGCGCTTTCTACTACTAGAGGGACTGCATCCCCTTCCTGCGTCAGATCAAAAGACGAAAATATGAATTTTTTTTGCAATAATTAAATAGTGTAGTACCATGTATAAACTTAACTCTGAAAGCAAATTAATTACAAAATTAAATCATGACAGACTATTTACAGCCCTTCCAGCCCCTACCTACCCCTCGACAGCCCACATAGCGGTACCTTGTCGTCTTACGGTACCTAGCGTACCCAAACTCGCCTCACCCTCTGAAGCGTTATCAGTGATTTCCTTCCACAGAAGCACATATACCTTCAACAATGTTCGTAAAAAATTCGTATATCTATATGAAATACTATTGCTTGTTACTTTATCTTTCTAGAATATGTCGCTAGGATGGTATTGATAATTGTTGAGACGAAAGTATGGGTTTTGTGCTGTAGTGAGACAGGATATGCATAAAATATGGATATTTACACCGGGAAGAGCAAGAAACCACATCCTAATTTAGGCCTAGGAGAACGGATTGTTTTTATCACAGTTTATTTATTTCCTTACTGCATTATGTAATTATAAATGTCTCAAAGAGTGGAAATATTTCTTCGAAAATTTAAATTTGAGTAAACGGGCTAATGATGTAATGTTATAGAAATTCAGGTAATAAGTAAGCAAAGAATCCAGAGACCAAGGCAACTAACACAGCTAAGAAATACCATTATAAGCGTTAAAGATCTCGGCCGCAACGTGAGAAATGCCTAGACCTGTGTCATGCGCAAGTACACATCACATAGACCCTTAAAGCGCACAAACGGCTCAGGCTGTTTTAAAGAAAAATTAAAAAGTTTGATTTTGCAATAAATGGGCTTTGGGGAGTGTTTGAGCAACCAAAAGGAGTCTTTGGTGTTTTTTCACTAGGTATGTAATCACTAGGTGACAATAGAATCACATGTTAATAATGCAATTTAAATTAATTTATATTTGCATTAACGAAGTAAAAAAGACTCCACTTTTCTATATTCCCATACAAAAGATTTGTAATAATACTTAAAGGTCAATTTGAACTTTAATACCATACCATAAAGTGTTAGTGGAGGGGTTCTGGGAAGGCAAAATAATTGTGTGACATTAGTATCGTATAAATATTAATGTCAATATTTATTCGATGGTAACATTACTCAAAAACAAATTTACTATGGTAAAATGTAAATTGTCTGTGGTAAAATGTCACTTGAAATGTAAACATCTCTTTGCTGTGCATCTATAATATTACTAAATCTAAAAGCCATAAATTTCTATAAAATTACTAAAGTGTTGTGTGTTTGTGACTTACTAAATATGCCTCCTATAAGGCGGCGGGCAAATTTAGGCAGAAGAACCCGAAATGCTACGCATCAGATTAATTATCAATCTAATCGTACTGCCCAGGAACGTGAAGATCGCAATGAACGTGAAAGAATTCGGTTAAGACAGACCCGTGAAGCGTGACATTCGACTAATAATGGTGCAAGTTTGAATCGAGCTGCTGTCAATTCATTACAGTGCCTACACTGGAGGGCCAGTATAGTCGGAGGAAGGTCCGAGTGAACCTCGCTGAGCTGTAGGAGGTAGGTGTGGTTTTTAATTAGGGGGTATTTATGATTTGTTAGCAGATTTTATTGATTGTTAGTGCTATTAAATTTTATAAATGTTTAATGTTGGCCTCCTGGCAACGATTGGTTTAAATATTACTTTTTGGGTTATTTATAATTGTACAGTATATTATTTTAATTGTTTTTAGTTGTTTTTAATTAATTATTGTATAATGTGACTTACCCATGTGATTTAAGTTGAGTTATTTTATTGTAATGATGCCTTTGTTGATGGGTGTTAACAGGGCACTGAAGATGAGGTTCTGACCTGTTAAAAATAAATGAATAAAACCGTGGAGGTGTTTGGCCAGCTTTGCATCCTATTTACTATGATGAACCTTCACCAGCCAACAAACCACAATTGTAGTTATTGAATTATTTCTTCAAAATAAGTGAAAGGTTTTGTTTAAAGATATATTTTTTAATAAAATATATTTTTTTATAATTAAATAAATTATATATTTTTATTAAAATATATTTTATAATATTTTAATAAAAATCACTTCAAAACCTTCATTTCTGTAAGATAAGTTGTAAAATAGAAAAAACGTTAAAAAAAAAAACAAAAAAACATTTAGACCAAGAAAGTTAGTTTCGAACTTATACTTTTTAAAAATTAAAATGAAAGTAAAAGTTTAAAAAATACCTTTTTTTTAAATAAAAGTTAACAATTACTCCCCCCCCCCGGGTCTCCTGTGGTGGGGCGCCTTGGATTCATAAGCGGGAGATGGTGGGTTCGATTCCCAACCTCCGGCAGGAATTTTCTCATCCCACGGCTCGCTGGGAAAATTCCTCGCTGCACCCTGGATGTCGGCGCTAATGACCTAGATGTAGATGCGCCTAAAAAAAAAAAAAAAAAAAAAAAAAAAAAAACTTCCGACCCCTGTTTATGGTCACGATCGAACTTCTATCGTAATAACCCATGCGATACTGGTCGAGCCATGGAGACGATCTTCCTGCGCATATCTTGTAGTACGTCCAAGCAATGGCCTCTAACTAATTCTTTTGTTGAACCCTTTAGGGGTTCCATCATTTCCCTGCATTGTTCAAGTAAAAGTTCTACCGCTTCCACTATTTTCCCTACTTGAATCCGTCGTTCCAATAATAACACTTTGTTGTAGAAAGATGTGCCAACGCTTCTGTCGTCTTCTTCAGAATATAAAAATCTCTTGTTGCGCCCTGAAAAAACAAACCTGTTTAGTTGGCTGTTTAATGATAAATAAAAATCAATTTTTCAGTTTTTTGAGCTTTGGCGGATCTATATCCTCCGAAATTATTTTCTAATAATTTAACCCTTTAAGGCGCAATCATAGGAAAAAACACCAAAGACTCCTTTTGGTTGCTCAAACACTCCCCATAGCCCATTTATTGCAAAATCAAACTTTTTAATTTTTTTTTAAACGGCCTGAGCCGTATGTGCGCTTTAAGGGTCTATGTAATGTGTTCTTGCGCACGACACAGGTCTAGGCATTTCCCACGTTGCGGCCGAGATCTTTCACGCTTATAATGGGATTTCTTAGCTGTGTTAGTTGCCTTGGTCTCTGGATTATTTACTTACTTATTTCCTGAATATCTATAACATTACATCATTAGCCCGTTTACTCAAATTAAAATTTTCGAAGAAATATTTCCACTCTTTGAAACATTTATAATTACATAAAGCAGTAAGGAAATAAATAAACTGTGATAAAAACAATCCGCTCTCCTAGGCCATATAAATTATTGTTAAACGATTAAATTTTTCCTTTAATCCACTCTATAAAACAAATTAATCGGTATAAGAATCACGTCGATATCATTTTCTAAACTGGAAACATAAAATAAAGTATTTTCAAACAATTTTATTTTATTTTTCGTGTCCTAAGGCGCATTGAACGAAACGCTCGGACGCATGTCGACTATTTTTCGACGCAGGATCGCCGGAAAACAATGGACCAAATCGGTGACACCACCACTTTAGCTATGATATTAAACATACCTTGATGAGCTGATTGCAGTTCGCCATCTTGGATTTGTGATGTAGTCCTGGAAGTTATGTCTTCTGTTCCTGAATCGTGATTGGCTAATGGGGTTGCCAAGGCAACTGAGAGTACAGCCACTATCAAAAGAATAACAGAAAACATATTTATTAAATTATTATTAGTAGTAAACTGTTAGAAAGCAGAAGAATATTAGTATTTCAAATCAAGCTATGTTCCATTCAAAGTGATTAATCATAACTTGAAAATTTCTGATAAAGAATCCTGAGTAGATAGACAAATTTAATTGTTAAAATTCTAATAATATTAACCTACTATATTATAAAATTTGGAAGCTTGAACATGACAGTAGATTTATACTGTTTTGAAAAACATCAACCTAGAAAAATGCAAACAGGTAACATCCACCATCAACCGGAGATCATGCCCTTCTGTCTACCTCAAAAACACTCCACTTCCAGTTTCTAACGAGGTTCGATATCTAGGATTATACCTTGACAGCCGACTGACATGGAACACACACAGGACTGAAAAGACAAGAATTGAACAAAAGATACGGACTACTTAGTCGACTCCTTGGACCCTCATCTAAATTATCAATACAGAACAAACTAACGATATACAAAACAATCATTCGGCCCATTTGTACATACGGACTTGAGCTCTGGGGATCGGCAAAAACATCAAACATCAACAGAATAAAGGCGTTCCTGTCCCAAGTTCTCCGTAAAATTGTCAACGCACATTTCTACGTATCCAACAAAACCCTACATAATGACCTTAACATTCCATTCTTCCTCGACCTTGATAAAACCCGTTTCATATGTTCCATTCCAAATTGTCTCATCATCCTAATCCTGAAGTTCTATCCTAATCTTCACAATCCCACCCAGGCAATCCTCCCAGGCGGCTTAAGAGACAGTGGCCCCGAGATAAGTTACTTACCTGATCACTCTGGAATCATTTAAATATTTAGTTAAACAACTAGTGAAGTGCCAACAATGGTAGGCTTCTTCCAAATTTTATTATATTTTAATTTTTTCCGTTTTGATCATATGTACACATCATATCTGCATCAACATACTTAATCATTGTACACTTTATAATTTGTACAGAGTTCAAATAAATAAATACATAAAAAGAAGCACAAAAAACCTTTCTACCAATAATCCTGTAAAATCTTTAAGCATAGTTAAGCTACTTACAGACAGCAAATACGTACGATTTCTGCATATTGCTCTAAAAAACTGAATACAACTGGTGCATTTATGGTTCCTATATATATATGTAAATGCATTCAATTCCTAATTCAAGGCAGTTTCTGTAATAAAATACTTGCCAATGCACGAGACGAAGATAATATCGCTGCCATATTGTTCCGTTTATTGCAATTCGAGAAAATGAAACCTTAAAATGCTAATAAATCTAGTTCCTATTATATTCCAAGATTATTGATGGAATATCTAAGGAATCGAAATTACTGAAATATTTTACTATTAATGAGGATTTTTTTTTCATAACAAAATTTGAATTGTTGAGTTGGCTAGAGTAATATCCCAAGAGTCAAAACCCGCTAGTATATAATATAAGGAATCTGAACCTAATATTCCTGCTTTGGAAAATTAATACAAAAAGGACCTTCGCTCCAGCAATATCTTCACGCAGGACAGAAAACAAGCACATTTTTGAACAAACTGGAATCAACTCTTAAATGTAAATAAAAAAGTAATTGTTTTTATTAGAATACTAAATAGTTTTATAGAAAATAGTAATAATTTATTAAACTGATGTGCTTTTTTTTCAAAATTTAATTTTTGATACATAAAATTTTCCAAAACCCATTTGAAATTGATAGCACGGCGTTTCATACCCCGTGGCCTTATTAGCACTTTCCTCTGAAGGAAAATAGCTATTGAGGTTGGACTCATGACGGAATTTTTAAAAAAAATCTTCAAATCTTTATCGATCCTACCTAGTAGACACCGAAAATGACCCCCGTTAAAATTTATATATATACATATATATCGTGTTATGGCTAACACGATAGGAGCCAGAGTTTTTGTTTTTTCTTCACGAAACTTCGTGTATAGCGTTCAGTTAGCATACGATTGAACGAGTTCGTTAACCACCAAAATCGGTCCACGGGGAGGGGGGGTTTACCCCGGACCCAAAAAACTAATTTGACCATGCCAGCCGTAGTTTTTGTTATATTTCAACGAAACTCGGTATTCGTTATATTTATCTATTGAGAGAAATACGTTGTAAAAAATAAACCAAATCGGTTCATTAGGAGGGGGGGGGGGGGTTTACTCCGGACCAACATTACCAATTTGCAACTACCAGACGTAATTTTTGTTACATTTCAATGAAACTCGGTATTCGTGGTGGTAATCAACATAGAAAAATAGGTTGTAAAACTAAACTAAATCGGGTTATTTGGAGGGGGCGTTTACTCCGGACCTTAAGCACTAATATACTCATACCGGTCGTAATTTCTGCTGTATTGAAACGAAACGCGGTATACCCCGTGGGTATCTCATGAGAAAGAAGTGTTGTAAAAATGAAGTAAATAGGTCTATTGGAGAGGAGGGTTTACTTTAAACTCTGTTTCATTAGAAATGTGAACCGCCAGACGTAGGTTCCCAAACCCGCCGTGATGAGCGTTATCTACGAAAAGGGGTACTCTATCCTGTTCCTGCGTCAGATCAAAAGACGGAAAATGAAGTTTTTGTGTATATATTAAGTAGTACAGTATCATGTATAAACATAACTCTGGAAGCAAATTATTTACAAAATTAATAATTGAACAGTTCTCATAAGAAATGTAAATTCACATTTTTATTTTATTTATATAAGTTATTTACAGCAAATTATTCAGTACTGTAGTCATAAATAAACACTACATAAATTCTGAGGAAAGTGCTAAGTTATGCAGCTCCTGCGTGACGGACTTTTGTTACTTTTGAGACAAGGCCACTTCTTAACTTCGGTACTGAAAACTGCCACTTTGAAGGCTTTTGCGAAACCTAGTGGTAGGTTTTGTAGCACTCTTGTTTCTGCTAGAAGATAAAATCTTTAGTCCTCCCGATTTTTGAACTCTAGGCCTCTAGAAATGGTGCTCAGCAATGGCGACATACCTTATACACACAGAGCATAGCGTTTTCGTCTTCCTGTCATCCTTTCTGTCACAAAATCTAACTAAGGTAACGAAAAATGTTGAAGGTCCATCAGGAGTTGATTCTTCTCCCGAAACAACAAGCATCAGTGTCTTCAGTGGTTTTGGTATGTTCTTCAGTTGGTAAAAGTTGTTGGTAGTCAGTACCACATGAACTTTCACCAGTTGGTAGCCCAAATCAAAGAGAAAATGTACAATAACATCACATAACTAGCTCTTCCTATTAAAATGACATCTTCAATACGTTAAGTACCCTCTTTGGTCTTACTTTCACAAGGTGTCAATGACCCAGTGTGGTTGATATTGGCCTTAATACAAAACAAAAAAAGAAAAAAAGAGAGAAAATGTTTTCTCGGCACTCCTCAGGCCATTTTGGCTGGTTAAAATTTCGAGAAAATTGGAAAAATAGTTGCTGAATACCGTTTTTGGTTTGGGTACATATAATCATGGGATTCAGTTGAAACATGTTCAACTTTCATTAAAACTAATATGTTGAAATTTTGGTTAGGTTTGGAGTTAAGGAAGGGTTAGAATAAAATATTTTATTAACAGACATGAAAAGTTTTGGTAACTTTTGTAGCGGGAGCTACCTTCATCAGCAAATAATCGCCACTGCTTCCCGTACCTCTTTGTAAGAGACTGAGGAGTAAGGTTTGGTGTTGCGTTGGAAAAAGCCGGTAAGCCTTGCTTCTCGGGTTCTGGGAATCGCACGGTGTGTAGCTTTTTTAGTTTGTTGCTGGAGTAATATAATTTGTGAATTATACTGTGCGGGGCGAAGTTAAGTGCAATAAAAACCTCTGAGGGCATGCCCAAGCAACTTTGATTTATGGCCATTAGTTAGTAAGTAATATTAAATGAGTGCACTCCTTTTAGTAGTATTTTTTATAAGCAAGTAAAGCATGTTATTTATTATTATTTTATTCTGAAAATGCTCTTTTATTAGTTTTGCATGGCATGTTGTACTTTTTAGTTTCAAGTAAAAGAATTTATTTTTACAACCTTGTATTTATTGAGTGATTGTTACTTCCCTTTCCGGTAACTGTTATCCAGGAACAGGTACCTGATAACTGTTACGATATTGATACTCAAGTAACACTTTCCTGAATATCTCGAAAACGGTTGAGAATCTTGGTAAACGGAAGATTACCATTAGAAAGCTTACTAAATGCTCTACAAAAAAGGTTCTGAAGAATGTTGTGATTAGCCGATGTCAATCGGAGAAATAAGTGTTTAAAACTTTAAAGTAATTGATTTCGCTTTTTGAACACTGTTCTTTTTGTCTGTTTTTATTCCTTGTTATTTTTTAATTGCTTATAGTTGGATAATGTATTTGAAAATAAAACAGGTTAAGTAAAATAAGAAAAACACTTTAATGTTAGAAATATGGATTTCCAAGATATAGCTTTTCAACTGCCTGGCGGGGGCCTTTCTGGGGTTGGCCGACCCATCTAGGTAAGATCATAAATCAAGACCTTTCAAGAAATGTGGAACCAAAAGAATAACTGTTTCTATATAAATCATTCCAAATGAGACTAGGGATAAGAACGGAACCGCGGTAAGATGATGCAGTTCCTGCGTGTCGGACTTTTGAGTTCATATGCTTGCAGGTACTTGTTTTATAGGTTTCTCACCATAAGAAAACGAATGAAACCTTTTTTAAGGCTATATCTGTAACCGTTTTTGAGAAAATTGAAACAAATGTTTTTGTAAGTCATTATATTTTTGTGAGTACTTAGAATCGCGGGATTCAATTGAAATATTTTCTAAAACTTGGAAATTAATACCAGCTAAGATGTTTAAATTTTGGTTATATTTAGAGTTAATGAAGTATGTGAAAAAAATGTTATTAGTAGTCATAAAGTTTTCGGATCTTCGTACATTTTTCGTAAATAACTCAAAAACGGCTGGGAAATTTTGGTAAGTGGAAGGTGAATATTCAAACGCTTGCTAAATTCTCTACAAAAAAGTTTCTAAAGCAATATTCGATGGGGCCATTGTCAATCAGATATAGAAGAGCTTTAAACTTAAAAAGTGTTGTATTTGTTCTTTTGAACCGGTTTTGTCTTTATTTAACTCACTTTTGTAATTGGTTATTTTTGTTTTAAATTGCATTTATCAATAGAATTAATATTTTAGTAAAGAAACCTATGAAACGGTGAAAAGAATTGGTAATACGTTTGGAATGGATGTGGTAATCAAGATGGCAGTGGCTAATCATGATGACGTATGCATAGTTTGTTTTGAATTCTCCTATCTATTTAACCTTCCTCATAGCCTCCAACTGAAGTTATCGTTATTTCTTATTTTATAGAAAGATTTAACCCACGAGAGAATGGAATTTCATTCGCCATGAAGCACATATTTACAGTTGATTATAACAGTAAAACGAATTTGCTACTAAAACAAGATACTTAAAATGAAAAAGAATTTTTGGTTGTTTAGAATAGAGCCTTCTCAGCAGTAGTCGAAGAGTAAGTACGCTTTCAGTTCATAATTCTATTGACTTATTCAGCCTTCCTCAAGAATGAGGATTAAGAATTATCCGCTTCTGTGTAAGTTGGCTACTGTCAGTTTCCTGTGATTTGTGATGCTAATCTATACCATTTTTTCGAGATGTACGGAACCGCGCTAAGATGATGCAGTTCCTGCGAGTCGGACTTTTTTTTAAGGAACATTATGCCCACCTCTGCAGCCCGGACCCTAGTTCCGAAGCTATTCTCGCCTACCTCTCTACCTGTGTGAAAGCGTTCGTATAATTTCCTCCCTTAAAATTTCTAATTGTAGGAAAACAATATTTTATTATTTATATACTTGTTGGAGCATGTTATTATACGTTCCAATACATTTGTTTGTAGTCTATATTATTTAATAGAAAATTTTTTTTTTTTATGATATAGGTACTAATCAATGAAGCAAAATAAATAAATAGCCTCTTTTTTGTTAAAACCAAAAACAAATCCATCCTTTTTTTTCGATTTGGATCGAGTCGGATATAACTCTGGTGTAATTATTTTTTTCGTGCTGGAACCAGGTACCCATAATCCGTAGCTCTCTAGTCACAAAGACTATAGTCACTTCGTTTTCGGGCCCAGGCTGCCCTCGACGGTCGAAGGTCGAGACTCGACTGGAAGTCAAGTCCTTCGTTCCAGGGGCACGGCAGCCCACTACTGCTAGTCTAGTCCTTCGTTCCAGGGGCACGGCAGCCCACTACTGCTAGTCTAGTCCTTCGTTCCAGGGACTCGGCAGGCCTCGACTGCAAGTCAGGTCCTTCGTTCCAGGGGCACAGCAGCTATCGACTGCTAGTCAAGTCCCCCGTGCCCGGGGCACGGCAGCCCTTGACTGCTAGTCCAGTCCTTTGTTCCAGGGGCACGGCATCCCTCAACGGCTAGTCAAGTCCTTCGTTCCATGGGCACGGGAGCTATCGACTGTTAGTCAAGTCTTTCGTTCCAGGGGCAAGGCAGCTCTCGACTGCTAGTCAAGTACTTCGTTCCAGAGTTACGGCAGCTATCGACTGCTAGTCAAGTCGCCCGTTCCAGGGGCACGGCAGCCCTCGACTGCCGGTCAAGTCCTTCGTTACAGGGGCACGGCAGCCCTCGACTGCCGGTCAAGTCCTTCGTTCCAGGGGCACGGGAGCAATCGACTGCAAGTCAAGTCCTTTGTCCAGGGGCACGGCAGCCCTCAACTGCCGCTCAAGTCCTTCGTTCGAGGGACACGGCAGCCCTCAACTGCTAGTCAAGACCTTCGTTCCTGGGGAACGGCAGCCCTCGACTGCTGGTATTCTAAAGAAGTCTAAAGTAAGGAAAGGTTTAATAATATTGAAGTTTACAATAAATATAACAAGATATTCTAATTCTCAATTTATTTAATATGTGACATATTCATTACCCTATCCAAGCGGGTTCAATACATTCCTTCTGTTATGTGGAACTGATTCGCCCTTTGCGAATTTTATGTTAATTCATTCAATGTATTAGACGTCCATTTCCTCTTCCGTCCAACTTGGTATGTCCAAGATATGTTGAACCGCCATCCACAATCTGGTGATTCTGCTGCAGATCAAATGGGCATTTCCCATAGGTTTTCCATCTGCGAGTTTTTCTTTTAAGCACTTATGGAACGAGAATGATGAAGTCGAACCCAAATTTCGATACGGACTCCACTCCAGGGCGTACCTTCTCATTATTCCATCGTCTTCATCAGGATAAGAAAATCTCCTGTAACCCCCTAGATAACAAAATAACAAAATTAAAATTTATTATTGGAAATATATGAAGACATAATATTATTATCCCAATAATCATATTAAGGGAGTAAGTTTCAGCTTACTTCGTGGGATTTATATCTAAAAAAAAAAGTCCGATTCGCAGGAACTGCATCATCTTAGCGCGGTTCCGTTCTTATCCGAAGTGCGACTAGTAAAGGAATAGTAGCAGCTATCGGTAGGTTTTGATCTTTCGTTAAAAATATAAAATAAAATCTCAAAAAGAAGGAAGCTTAAAGCGCCACATATGGAAACTGGCAGTTTTCTAAGCGGATGGGACTCTCCTGTCATCGCGACGCTCACTCTAGGAAAACTCTATTACCAATATGATTCTTATTTTCTCAGCTTTAATGAAATACTCATTCCACCGTTAAATAAACTTAAAAAACAAAAGTGAGGTAAACAGTGACAAAAACCCGTTTAAAATAACAAAACTAAAACTTTCGTAGTTTTAAGCACTTACTTCTCCGACTGATATTGCCCCATCGAAATTTGCTTCAGAATCTTTTTTGTAGAGAATTTAGTAAGCTTTTGAATGGTTATATCGTACTTCCCACGATTTCTTAACTTTTTTGAAGATATTAAGGGGGGGGGGGATGGTGCTAATACCTACCGATAGCTGCTATATTCCTTCACTAATCGCACTCGAGATAAGAACGGAACCGCGCTAAGATGATGCAGTTCCTGCGGGTTGGACTTTTTTTTCAGACAAATTAATGTATTATGTTTATATTATAATATAAATATTATATTTGTAAGAAGAGCAAGTCACTTTAATTGCGGTGTAAAATATTGTCGCTAGCTAAATCTAAGTATTATATAAGCTCATAAGGAAAAAATGGGGCTAATGACTCAGATTTCGATGCACCATAAAAGAAATTAAAAAAAAATAAGGACAATAATATACGAAGATTCCGAACCATTTCATGTTTGTTAATAAAATATTTTATTCTAATCCCAATAACGCTACACTTATACACAAATAAATTTTTTTTAGGTATCTATTTAATACGAATAAAATAAGGTTATAATGAGCGATCCGCTGTGGCATACACCAAGTACTACCACTGTGTGGAGTGCAACTAGTATAGACCGGTACGTCAGTACCACTGTGCTATGTAAAGAGCGGCTCTTCTGAAACTCGCAAAAATTAGAAATCCTACATTCCTAAAGTTGTTTGGAGGCTTATCTTTATGACTCTAGAAAGGGAGTTACAGATGACGAGGATACACTGCGAGGTACCTGGGGACAGGGAAAACGCCCCCCTCCCTAAGCCTCCTAGCTCCTTACCTTCGAATTCCTATGATTTTGTTCTATGAAATTAAACAAAAAAATTAATAAATAGATAAAAACTGCTGAAAATAGGGAATACCAAAAACAATTCAAAAGAACGGAATCAATACCAGTACAGTAATCTTGATATTCATAGGGCATCTTCGAATTCCAAGGTGCCGTTGAAACAAAATATTGTTTCTATTTATACGTATCCTGTTTTATTGACTAATACATTTGACTAATATAAGCAATCACCAAAATAACGAGCAGTGAAAAACACTGTAGGAAACACACAAAAAGATTCGTTCAAATAAACGAAATTACCTATGTTTTAAGCACTTATTTCTCCAAATATGACCATCCCATCGCAAATGTCTTCAAAACATTTTTTGTAGAGAATTTAGTAACCTTTCGAAGGGTAATCTTTTGCTTGCCAAGTTTCCGAACCGTTTACATGATATTAATGAAAATATACGAAGTTCCCAAATCTTTTCATGACTAAAAATGAAATATTTTATTTTAATCATTCCTTTACTCCAAACGTAACCAAATTTTCAACATATTAGTTTTGATAAAATTCAAACATGCAGAAAATGTTTCAACTGAATTCCATGATTCTAAGTACCAAAATCAAAGACAATAAGAACAGTTGGAATAAGCGAAATCAATTACTTTAAAGTTTTAAGCACTTATTTCTCCGATTGACAACGCCTAATTAAAACTTTCTTCAGAACCTTTTTTGTAGAGCATTTAGGAAGCTTTCGAATGGTAACCTTCCGCTTCGCGAGATTGTCAACGGTTTTCGAGATACTAACGAAAGTATACAAAGTTACCAAAACTTTTCTTGTCTGTTAATAAAATATTTTATTCTTACCCTTCCTTTACTCCAAACGTAACCAAAATTTCAACATATAAGTGTTGATAAAATTTGAACATGCAGAAAATGTTTCAACTGAATCCCATAATTCTAAGTACCAAAATCAAAGACAAAAAGAACAGTTGGAATAAGCGAAATCAATTACTTTAAAGTTTTAAGCACTTATTTCTCCGATTGACATCGCCTAATCAAAACTTGCATCAGAACCTTTTTTGTAGAGCATTTAGTAAGCTTTCTAATGGTAATCTTACGTTTACCAGGATTCTCAACCTTTTTCGAGATATTAAGGAAAGTATACAAAGTTACCAAAACATTTTATGTTTGTTAATAAAATATTTTATTCTAACCCTTCCTTAACTCCAAACGTAACAAAAATTTCAACATTTTAGTTTTAATGAAAGTACAATATGCAGAAAATTTTTCAACTGAATCCCATGATTCTATGTACCCAAACCAAAAACGGTTAAAGCTATTGCCTTGAAAATGGTTTCATTCCTTTTCCTTGCTCAAGAAGCCTATAAAACGAGTACTTTCAGGCTTATGAACTCCAAAACGTAGGCGTTACGATTTTTTTTGCGCGGATTCTGCTGGTTACGAAATGAGATGAAAGATTTTTGTACCAAATTTCATCAAAATTGGACCATTCGTCTAGGAGCTAGAGAGCGAACAGACAAATATATATATATATATATATATATATATATATATATATATATATATTTATATATATATATATATATATTTATATATATATATATATATATATATATATATATAAATATACACAAATTTGAACCACCGCCATTTTCGGTCTCTAGGGGTTCTGAAATACGAAATTTTCTAGTCGGCACTTCCGGATTGTTTCATGAGATCACCCTTATAAGCGGGGTTCCTTCTTATGGGGCAGGGAGGAACCGCGCTAAAATGTGGCGTAAACACCTTAAAAATAACAATAAGATCACTCAGTTCAGAAAAAAAACAATTTCTTTTGGGCGTAATAGCGTTTTAATTGTCTTACTATTCCAAGTTCTAGATTGTTAGTATTCCATAGCCCCAAAATCTTCTCAGCCCCCCCCTGAAATTCTCCCAGCCCCCTCCGAAAATATTTTCTATATACGCGTGAACATCCTACTCATTTACTAGCCTTGTTTTTTTTTTAAAGAAATGCAATCAAAATAACAGCAACCATTAAAAAAATAAGGCGTACTTCAACATGATTAAAAATAAATAACTGAGGTAAACAGAGACAAAAAAAGAGGAACTACTTCAGGAGTTTAATATTATTAAATGTCAAGCAGGCCATTTTGCGAGATTTACGGCTGGCTGTAACGGTACTTATTGTCAGGACCTTAGAAAGAGGACCAGGTAGCATAAGTATTGTTCCTTCGACAAACTTCTTGCGGAGTCTGGCATATCATGTTGAATAAAACTAAAGATAATTCTGGAATCGCCTTTTCTCAGAAATGGTTAATCTAATGAAAAAAAGTGTGAAGACAAGTTTTGTACATACTTGCAGTGATTACAATTTTATTCTGAACTATTTTTACCATAAAACAAAACGTTTTGCTGAAAATTCCTAAAACCCTTTTTTTTGCAAACTTACCCCGGATTGTCTTCTCACCTCCTCGTACATCCTACACTCTGTTAATATATGTTTGACAGTTATAAGGACACCACAGGTTCTACATATCGGTGGCTCATCTCGTGACATATTATAACCATGAGTGAGGCGAGTATGTCCTATCCGGAGTGTAGTGAGGATTACCTCTTCTCGTCTGATCGTTCTATAGGAGGTCTGCGAAGGTCTAGTTTCATCTTTCACTTCGCGTAACTAATTTGAAATGGTCTGCCGCCAAGTTATCTCCCAGTAAGCTTTGACCTTTTCTTTGATCCAAGACTTAAAATCATTTTGTTGCACCATTGCGAATTCAGTACCGTCAGTGGTTGCTACTTTCGCAGCTTTGTCAGCCTGTTCGTTTCCAGCAACAGCGCAATGACTTGGTATCCAAACAAGGTTAATAGTATTATTATTTGTGTTATTTACATCTATAACCTGTCTTATTTTAGTTACAAGAGGATGTCTGGAGAAGGTTTTTGAAATTGCATCTAGAGAGGAAAGGGAATCCGAAAATATGGTAATACCGTCCTCAGATGGCGTAACTATGCTCAAGGCCTTGTAAATCGCAAGTAAACCGAACAAATAGAATTTATTTTGAACCTATATGATTGTCCGTTGACAACAAATGTTGCACCAACCTCTTCCTGGAGTTTGGATCCCTCAGTGTAGACGTTTGTTGCTGAACCATGCATATCAGCTATTGGTCTGTAATCTGAGCAAAATACTTCAGGGATTGTACGACTTTTTTTTAAATTTTGTAAGAGTTAGGTTTTTTTTAGGAGGAATCATTAACCAAGGTTCCTTTGCAGGAATTTCAACTTTGAGAATGGAGGGAACTGTTAAATTATAAGAAAGTATAAGTTCGTTAGTTCTATATTTGAAAGGTTTCTTCTTAACATTTCTAAACAGAGGTGTTAGCGGAGCATTGAAATAAATATGTAAAGGATGATTTGTTAATGAAAGGACAGAACTGTAATAATTTAGCGTCAACAAATACCTGCGATATCTGAGAGGTGGTTCTCCGCATTCAGCACAGATACTATCCACTGGGCTAGATCTAAAGGCCCCTGTGGCTATCCTTAAGCTTTGATGGTGTACGCTATCTAGCATTTTCAGGGTTCTCTCCGATGCCGAGCCATAGATCATACAACCATAATCAAGTTTGGAACGGACTAAGCTTCAATATAACCTTAACATACTTAGCCAATCTCCACCACAAGCAGTGTTAGTTAACATTTTAAGTATATTTATAGCTTGTTGACAAGAACTTTTCAGCTGCTTAATATGGCGACGCCAATTTAGATTTCTATCGAAAAGAAGCCCAAGATACTTTACACAATCCGTGTATGTGATAGGATTACCGTTAAGATATAAAGGCGGGGGTTCATTTACTCGCCTAGTGGCAAACATAATACATTCTGTTTTTGTGGGAGAGATGGTAAAGCCTCGATCTCTTAACCAATTCCATAAAGTGTCTATGGCTTCCTGAATAGTGGATCTAAGTCTATCACTATTAGCACTTTCCTCCGAAGGAAAGTAGCTATTGAGGTTGGACTCATGACGGAATTTTTGAAAAATTTCTTCAAATCTTTATCGATCCTACCTAGTAGACAGCGAAAATGACCCCCGTTAAAATTTATATATATATATATATATATATATATATATATATATATATATATATATATGCATATATATATATATATGTGTCTGTTAACACGATAGCGGCCAGAGTTTTTGTTTTTTCGCCACGAAACTTGGTATATAGCATTCAATTAGCAAACGATTGAACGAGTTCGTTAACCACCAAAATCGGTCCAACGGAAGGGGGGGTTTACCCCGAGCCCAAAACACTAATTTGACCATTTCAGCCGTAATATTTGTTATATTTCAACGAAACTTGGTATTCGTAGTAGTAATATAGAGAGAAAAGTGAGACATAAAAATGAACTAAATCAGTTCATAAGGAGGGGGGGTTTACTCCGGACCGACAATACCAATTCGCCACTACCAGCCATGATTTTTGGTATATTTCGACGAAACTCGGTATTCATAGTGGTAATCTACAGGTAAATATGTGTTGTAAAAATAAACTAAATCGGTTCATTAGGAGGGGGGGGGGGGTTTACTCCAGACCCACAATACCAATTCGCCACAACCAACCGTGATTTTTGGTATATTTCGACGAAACTCACTATTCGTAGTGGTAATCTACAGGTAAATATGTGTTGTAAAAATAAACTAAATCGGTTCTTTAGGAGGGGGGGTTTACTCCGGACCCAAATTACTAATATACTCATACTGGTCGTAATTTCTGCTTTATTGTAACGAAACGCGGTATACGTCGTGGGTAACTCATGAGAAAGAAGTGTTGTAAAAATGAGATGAATCGGGGGGTTTACTTTGTAATATATTTCAATAGAAAAGGCAGCCAGACGTAGGTTCACAAAGGCGCCGCAAGGAGCGCTAGAGGGACTGTATCCGGTTCCTGCATTAGATCAAAATACGATAATATGATGTTTTTTGTATTTATTGCGTAGTGCAGTAGGTACTATGTGTAAACATAACTCTGGAAGCAAATTAATAATTTATCAGTTACTCATTACAAAATTAAAAGAGAACTATTCATGTTTTTATTTTATTTATGAAGGATATTTTAAGCAATTTGTTCTGGAAAGCAGTCTACACTACCCAAATTCTGAGGAAAGTGCTTAGTTATGCAGCTCCTGCGTGACGGACTTTTTTTTATCAGTTGCAAAGAGTTTTAAATCATCTGCTAACATACTCGCCGAAATGCCTGGAGGCAATACTCTTATGACTCTACTGAAGGAGAGAATAAATAGCAAAGGGCTTAATACAGACCCCTGGGGGACACCGTTTGCCTGATTGTATGTGTCTGAAACTGCCTTCCGATTCTAATTTTAAATTTTCGATTGTTGAGAAATGTTTGGATAAAGTTAAAAACACGACCAGATATTCCGATTCCGAGTAGAGGTTCCATTATTTCCCGCCTCCAAAGACAGTCGAATGCGTTTTGAATATCGACAAAAACTGCTAATAATTTTTCTTTCCGAGCGAAGGCCTCATGCACTTTAGATTCAAGTAGAATTAGGTTGTCTCGAGTACTCCTACCTCTTCTAGAACCACTCTGCCATTTCTCGAGAAAGCCTTTACTTTCTATATACCAATACATCCGGTTAGAAATAAGCTTATCTAGCAGTTTACATAGGGAGCTTGAAAGAAATATTATTCGGTAACTAGAGACATCATCCTGGGGCCTGTTTTTCTTAGGTATTGGAACACCAATTGATTCCTTCCAAATACTCGGAATATATCCTGAAACGAATATTTTGTTCAAGAAAAATAAAATTTTGAATTTGTTATTGAAAGACAGATGTTTTATAAAGCTAATGTATATATTGTCTGGTCCGGGGCTGGTACCTTTCCTGGAGTCAAGTGCCTCTTGAAATTCAGAGAAATTGAAAGGGAAGTTCAAAGGATTTTAGGGGTCAAATTCATTGAGTAGAGGTTCGGAATCTTTGTTTCCTTTTATGGTCTGGAATTCTTGTGAGTAATTTAGATCGGAATAACACCTTTGAAAATATTCACCAATATAGTTTGCGATTTCTAGAGGTTCGGTAATGGGAATTTTATTGACTTTGATGAAGTTTATACTATTACTTCGCCGGTAGCGACCCGTGATTTTCCTTACCGTGTCCCACACTTGAGTGGGTGGAGTGAGGGAGTTTATGTTGGATAAAAATTCTTGCCACGACTTTTTTTTAGCGCTATTTAATATCTTTGTCTTATTGCGCCTTGCTGCAAAGAACTCATCCTCATGTTGAAGGGTGACGTAAAAACCTAAGTAGTACTCTCTTACAAGCTCCTCTGCAGTTATTATACCTTTAGAATAGTTCAAAGACCGGTGTAAAGAAAAATTAATGGGATAGTTTTCATAACTTCGGATATTTTTAAGATTAATATAATTCTTCTCGAGTGAAACCTCCAAAAGAATTATACCAGATCTCAAGAATTTTATTTTGGTCTAGGCGCATAACTTTTAATAATGATAATTTAAATGGGCTAAAGCTTTTATTTTCACTTTTTGGGGCTATGCTCATGACAATAAATTTTTTACACCACTTCCCTCGTGGCAATTCAAAATTAAATCCTGGATCAGGCGGTTTGGGATCCGGAGAATTTGAAACCTCCATGAAGTCGCTTGAAAGTCAGGCAAAAGGATAAAGTACAAGTTTAAATCAAAAATACTAGGGAAAATACCCAGTATTAAGAGTAAATTAAATGAAAATATAACAAATAAGGCTTAAATTAGTTTGTACTCCCTGATAAGGTAAGCAGGTAGAGCCAGTCTTAGGCAATTCTTCGGGAATTGGACCCTCAACCTCAATGTGGATATGTCCTCACATCTCGGAAGTCAAACCTAAGACTCTGTGATATTTTTCTTCCAAAATGCTTTGAAAAATCTTCAGAATTCTTAAATAAACTTCAAGAGAATTGTTATATAGGTTAACTGTATTTTATCTTTGAAGTGAAGTTTCTGACTTGTTATAAAGTCCAGATGTTAAGCATACCTTGATCAGCTGATCGTAAAACGCCATCTTGGAAATGTGATGTACTTCGTGGAATTATGTCGTGTGGTCCTGTATCGTGACTGGCTAGTGGTGCTGGTGTTGCCAAGGCCACCGAGAGTAGAGATACTATCAAAAGTGAAATTATATAAAGTTATTATATATTAACAACTCATTATTATGAAATGTTGTATATTTACTGCCGAAAAAAAACCAGTAAAAATACAACATTTTATTATAATGGAAATTAACCAAATAATGCAAAAATTGAAGAAAACATTTTATTGTTATTTATTTATTGAATCCTTTCTCACTTTTTGTGATAAAAGATTAAAGATATTTAAAGTATTAGATTAACGATATTAAAGTCTTAGAATTCCTTAATGATGTGACCTCATTTGACGGTATACAAGGGTTTTCTCTAGTTAATGACAATACTCCAGCGGGTACAATTATACAAAAATTTGTAGCACAACTCCAATTTTTTAAAATAAAAAAGTCCGACTCGCAGGAACTGCATCATCAAAGCGCGCTTCCGTTCTTATTCCTAGTCTAATCTGGAAAGATTAAAATAGAAACAGTTATTACTTTGGTCTACTTTTTTGAAAAGGTTTTATGGTCTTACCTGCGAGGGGAACCCTAGAAAGGCCGATGCATAGAGGCACAACCTCTCCTGTAATCTCTCTCTTCAAAAGCTAATTTTCTAACAATAAATTCTTTTTCTTATTTTACTTAACCTGTTTTATTGTCAATTACATTATTCAACTGTAAGCAATTAAAAAATAAGAAGGAATAAAAACAGACAAAAAGAACCGTTCGGAAAAACGGTAAGAACGAACGAAAAAAGATTTAAGCACTTATTTCTCCGAGTGACATCACCTAATCATAATTTGTTATAGAATCTTTTTTGTAGAGAATTTAGTAAGCTTACAAATAGTTTCTATCCACTTATCACGATTTCCCAACCGTGTTCGAGATATTAATGAAAGTATACGAAGTTCCCAAAACTTTTCATGTCTGTTCATAAAATATTTTATTCTAAGCCTTCCTTAACTCCAAACGTAACCTAAGTTTCAACATATTAGTTTTAATGATATTCGAACTTGAGAAAAATGTTTCAACTGAATCCCATGTTTTTAAGTACCCAAACTGTAAAAGTTATACAGCAACTATTTTTCCAATTTTCTCTGAAATGGTTAAAGCTATCGCCTTAAAAATGGTTTAATTCGTTTTACAAGCCTAAGAAGCCTTTAAAACGAGCACTTACAAGCATATGAGCTCAAAAACGTAAGCTTTACGTTTTTTTGTTGTTGCGTGGATTTCGCCCCAAACGCCATCTTTCAGTGGGCGGATATTGCTGGTTAACGAACTTGACCTTTCAAATTGGACGACGGATTTTTGTACCGAATTTCATCAAAATCGGACCATTAGGGGGGCCGGAAATGAGCGAACAGACAAATATATATATATATATATATATATATATATATATATATATATATATACAAAATTGAACCACCGTTATTTTCGGTCTCTAGAGGTCCTGAAACGCAAAATTTTCTAGTCGGTACTTCCGGATTGTTTCATGAGATCAACCTCATAAGCGGGGTTCCTCCCTATGAAGGGAGGGAGGAACCTCCCTCAAAGTACAAAATGATTTTTATCATCCATGCTGGCAATATTTGCAGCCATTCCGCGACCGGACGAATATTTTTAACCCCCCCCCTTTTTTTTGTTTCTCAATTTCATTCAACAGCAGCGTTTCTGCGGTATTACAACTCAAAAAGTCCGACTCGCAGGAACTGCATCATCTTGCGCGGTTCCATTCATATCCCTAGTGTCATTTTGTATACTTTGAATAGAAACAGTTATTACTTTGTTTAGATCATTCTTAATGTAAACACATATTCCAAAGAAAAGCAAGATTGTCGGCAAGGCACAAGAAACTATCCTAAGCGGAAATTACTCTTTCCGCCGTCCCAAGTTTCTCTCTACGAAGACTCTACTAAGAATTTGTTTCTAATTGACTTAACTCGCTTTACTAACATATCCATTTTAGTGTTAAATGCAATTAAACAAAATAAAATTGTACAAAAAAATGGGAAAGTATTATTATGTTATTTTTTAATGTATTACGCCACATACAACCACAAAATATAATTATATTTCTACTATAGCATTTAACTTTATGACTTCCTACAGGTACAATATCTGTCATCTCTCCTAGGATGCATCTTGATTTATGAAGTGCAATAAAACCTACCTGAAGCCTGCCTAGTAGCTCGACCCGGGCACATGTCTGACCCTACACAGAGTCTAAACATTCTCTTTCTGCAGGAACTGCGTCATTTTAAGACGCATCCATTCTCATCCATATTGTCATTTCGAAAGTTTAAAATAGAACTAATCTTTTTTTTTTTTTATTATTATTTCATGAAAACTGTTAACACCCACAGGTTAGAAGTGGAAATTCCTCAATCTAAAGCAAGACTCTCAAAGTCAATTCAAAATACAAACACGCTTCTCAATTACTTGTCATGTTTTATTGAAAAAAAAAATGCAATCAAAATAACAGCAAGATATTAAAAACTAAGGCAAACCGAGAAAAAAAAAACAATTAAGAACAAAGGTAAACAGAGATAAAAAAAATCTCTTTCTCTTGGCAAGCTATATTTCTAACAATGAATTGTTTTTCTTATTTTACTTAATCTGTTTTATTGTCGAATACATTATCCAACTATAAGCAATTAAAAAAAAAAACAAAACAAGGAATAAAAATAGGCAAAAAGAACCGTTCGAATAAACGAAATCAATTACTAGTAGATAGAATACACGGGTTGAGAAGGGAGTAAGCTGTCCGAGCCTCTATAATTGGTTCCCATAATGTAAAACTGGCCGGGGTTTTGGTTATACTACGCCCGCAACACACGGCTGACGTAGTCCTCTGACGTCATCGCATGACGTCATCCCTCGGGCATCGCTCTAGGCTTCTAACAGACCGGTTTCGTCGGTTCAATGCTCAGTATTCAATATAGAATGGACGTGTTAAGAACTCTAAAACAAAACGATCTCTTTAGACAGTATTTGAAAGATTATCCGCAAGTCACATTGAGTCAATCAAATTGTCAGCTGTTCATCGACATTCAAAAAGAAGTAGATAATCTGCAAAAGTATATTAATACTGTTAAAACAGAGTCAAAAATAAACGGTCATTATGAGAGTTGTGTTTGTACTACAGGGAATGTCGGTCCTGACACGTGTATCTGCTGTTTAATTGCCATGTCCGAGCATTGCATAAGGGTAAAACTGTCTGATTTGTACGGACGAGATGTATGTGGATTACACATGTAATAATAAAAAAAAAAAAAAAAAAAAAAATAAGCAATTAGACCAGTTCGCAGGATGAGAGATTAGTCTTTCTTGAGCACGAGACGATAGTGCTTCGCTCCATGGAGTTGATCACGGATTATAATATAAGTTGTAATAAGTTGATTCGAGCAGGTCTCTACAATCAAGTGCCAACTATTGCAATTTATGAAAAAAAGTCTTTTCTCTACTTGGATGCTGAAGAATGGAATTATATCGAGCGTTTCTCATCGAGGATATTAAACTATTTTGACAACAAGAAGAAAAAGGACATAGGGAACGAGGTGGTGGAGGAGCAGGTCAGATTCAAAAATGTAGTACTGAATTTTACTAAACGTGGAAGGAACAGAGTGGTGAGGTTCGAGCACGCATATCCATGGTTTACTATAATGAATCACAGTCCGTCTCCACATCTGACAATTACCTCCTATATATAAAGACTTTTGCTAGTAGAGCCCCAGTAGTAGTAGTAGGAAGCTCTCCTGATTCTGCATAAAGGCTGTTTACGGGACTGGATCTAAATGCTCCTAAGGCGATCCGGATTCCCGTATTATGCACTGTATCTAACGCTTTCAGAGTACTTGAACTGGCAGATGAATATACTATAGAACCATAATCCAGTAGCGACCTGGTAAAGGCTCGATAAAATCTAAGCATGGTACATTTGTCAGCTCCCCACTTAGTGTTACTAAGAATCCTCAATAAATTTAGCGATTTGTTGCATTTATTGAGGAGTCCTTGTATATGGGGTACCCAAGTTAAGCGTTGATCGAATGTTACTCCAAGAAATGTTAGTGTTCGTGTTTGTGTTATTTGAGTATTGTTTAAAGTTAAATTCGAATTTTGTATGTTATGTTTTTTTGTGAATATGATGTACTTGGATTTATCGTCTGAAAATTTGAATCCAGTCCTAGTACACCAGTATTCTAGAGAGTGTATTGTGTCCTGAATCGTTTCTAATGCAGTATGGTAATTGGATGATGTGACATACAATAATAGATCGTCAGCATATTGACAGTATGATACTCCTTGCGGAATAAAGCGTCCAACGGAATTAATAGCTATATTGAAGAGTGTGGTACTCAGAACACCACCTTGAGGCACTCCATTTTCCTGGAGAAAGTCATCAGAATATACTGAGCCTATCCTTACCCTGGAACGTCGATTACACAAGTATTGAGAAGTATACCGTAAAATACTTCCCTGCATACCCCAGTCGTTCATCTGTTCTAAAATTAACCTTGTCCAGAGACGATCGTATGCTTTCTCCAGATCTAGGGCAAGAACTACAGTTGATTGTTTCATTAAAAATCCATTTAGGATGTCATTCTCCAGGCGAGCTATGTGATGTAGTGTGCTATGGTTGGGCCTGAAGCCACACTGAAACTGTGACAGGTAACTTTCTTTTTCAAGATACCATACAATTCTTTTGTTTACCATCCTCTCCATGACTTTGGATAGGCAACTGGTCAAAGAAATCGGCCTGAAACTTGAAGGAGTTCGCTTGTCTTTTCCAGGTTTAAGAACAGGAATGACTACAGAATCGTTCCAGGCGTGAGGATAGGTACCAGACTTAAATACCTCATTATACAGTTTTAGAAGAACTACTAGGCCGGATTTCGGTAATTTTTTTATCATTTCATAAGAAATGTTGTCAGGCCCTGGTGTAGTGTTTCTGGTGTTAGAAAGTGTCAAGTCTAATTCTTGCATTGTAAAAGGGTCATTTAAAGGGTGGTCGAAGTTAGTTAGTATAGGTATTGGAGTCCGTTCGACATATGTTTGTATGTTTGAGTGTGTGTGTGTGTGTGTGTGTGTGTATGCGTGCATAAGAGCGGCTTCTGTATACAATGTCCTTACATTAAATCCCTCAAGACATAGAATAATGATTTTTATATTGTAACAAACTATCAGACACTCTATTATTTATTTTTTCCTACAATATTTCGGTTATTGTTTTGTTTGAAGTTTTTATTTATTTATTTTTATTTTTTTTTTTATTTTCTTTATCCCTCTTTTTTTTTTTTCTAATGATTTTCTATGCTTTGTCTTTTTGTGTTTATACTTTATAAATTTAAAAATTTTTTTTTTTTTTTTTTTTTTTTTACCTATTTGCTTAATTTTATTGAATTAATTTTCACGCAGTATGCGAGCATATCACCTTGCTGTTGTGGTGCTCCGTAACAAATAAACATTTCATGGAGCCAATCGCCTACGTTACGTAGCTCCTTAAAAGAATAAATAAATAAATAAATATTTTAGTAGTCATATAAAAACTAACTAACTTATTGTTAGTGTGTGGGGATTTGGTCTATGACTGAAAGAGGAATGAAAGACCTTGTAAACATTTTTGGTTATTCACACGTGGAGCTGAATTAATTGTGTATTTTTATAATATACTTTCCGCAACATTAAAATGTATTTATTAATATCAAACGTAATAATAAGCATACCTCTTTATTTAGGAGAACCTAATTACAACACATTTTAAAGAATAATTTAGAATATTTACGCTACTTACAGACAGCGAAGATGTACGATTTCTGCATATTGCTCTGGATATCTGCATACAACTGGTGTATTTACAGATCCTTTATATATAAATGCATCTAATTCCCAATTCAAGAGAGTTTCTGTAATAGAATACTTGGCAATGCACGAAACGAAGATAATAGCGCAGGCATATTGTTCCGTTTTTACGATTCAAGAAAATTGTATATTTTTCGATTAATGACGAACGTGTGTTACATAAAATTAAACCGAATCGCAAAATCTCCGACGTCTTGGCTGGTTTTCGTTTTTATTTATTTAAATTGTAACGCCACTTATTATTGACAAGGACTTTTACAACGGGTTTTCTATAGGTTACCACCCTTTACTAGTCAGGTTAGGGCTAGTACCGTTTCTTTTTTCGAAAGAAAAGTCCATTTTTTTCCTCCCTTCATAGGGAGGAACCCCGCTTATAAGGTTGACCTCTTGACGCAATCCGAAAGTGCCGACTAGAAAATTTTGCGTTTTAGAACCCCTAGAGAACCAAAATAACGGTAGTTCAAATTCGTACATATATATATATATATATACATATATAATTTTTTTTAATACATTTATTTATGAGCACCCGCAACTAAGGTGATGTCATCGAAGCAAATATACAGATACATTTCTAGTTGTAATTAAAAATTAAAAATAAAGAAGGAGTAACATAAGAAGTTGTATAGCACTGTTGTTGATACTGTGAATAAGGTATATACAAGATTTGATATTGAACAATATTACTAAACAACGCAAGAATCGGGAAAATGAGAGAGGCAGTAACTCTTGGGAGGGGAAAATGTATTAGTAACAGAAAATGTGAAAAAATAAGAAGAAAATTAATAAAATAAATATATAAATGAATAAATATAATATTAATAAATTAAAAAAAAATAAATAAATAAAAATAATAATAATAATCTCGACCAACGGGCTCATTCCAAAAACGACGATTGCCGCAAATACCTACTTGAAACTGCCGGAGGATCTAATTAAAAATGCCCAACAAGCGGTACTGCTTGATACCGCCAGAACAGTTCGGAAATTTTTAAATGAACGCCCGTAAAAAAAACAAAACAAAAAAATCAATAAAAAACAATTCTTTCGGTTGGCAACAGCCCCCGAAAGAATTTATCCCAGGTGACTGAGGAGAAATCCCTAATAATAATAATAATAAATATATATATATTTATATTTATTAATATTATATATATATATATATATATATATATATATAATATTAATACATTTATATATATATATATATATATATATATATATTTATATATAAATATTTATTAATAAATATATATATATATATATATATATATATATATATATATATATATGGTGGAACGATGAATGTAAACAGGCAGTAACTGATAGGAAAAAGGCACTCCGGTTATTTAATACTAATACTTGTCAGGAATATTTCATGGATTATAAACGTAAGAAAGCAAAATCCCAATATATAATCCGGCAAAGTAAGAAGGAATGCTGGGCAAATTTTGTAAGCTCCATTAACAGGAATACCCCTCCGAGCAAAATATGGTCCATGATCAACTTAATTATTCATAAGAAATATAAACCCCCAATTTCGGCCCTAAAGGAAAACAATATCGTAATTACTAATCCCCAAATTATCTGTAACATATTTGGCCAACAATTTAGTTTTATATCAAGCAATGAAAGACTACCAGTAGATTCACAACAACTCAAAATTAATTTAGAAAGTACTCCTCTTCTCATAACCCCAAAATTTAAACATCCCTTGAATGAACCCTTGACATTACAAGAGCTGAATCAGGTACTTTCCCAGGTAAAATGCACTTCGCCAGGTAAAGATGGTATTTGCTATAAAATGCTTAAATGTCTTCCAAATGCTGGAAAGTCTGTCTTGCTAAAACTATATAATAATGCTTTCGAAACTAGCAATTATCCACCAGCAAGGAATGAGGCAATTATTATACCAATCCAAAAGCCCAACAAAGATGCTTCATCAGCTGATAATTATAGACCGATAGCTCTGACAAGCTGTACATTTAAGATTTTCGAAAGAATATTGAATAAGAGGCTACTATGGTTCCTCGAACAGAATCAACTCCTTTCAGAGTATCAATGTGGCTTCAGATGGAATCACTCGACTATAGACCACATAGTTACTTTAGAAAGTGAAATATTAGACTCGTTCATTAATAAGGAATCTGTTCTAGCCGTCTCTTTCGATATAGAAAAAGCTTATGATACAGTTTGGCGCCGAACTATCCTTTCTAGACTAACCGAATGGAATATTCAAGGAAATTTCTTTAATTTTGTACTAAATTTCCTTTCGAATAGAACATTTCGTGTAAAAATCGGGACCACATTATCCAACATATTCCGACAAGAAGACGGGGTGCCTCAAGGCAGTGTTATAAGTACTACGCTTTTTAAAATAGCTATGGACACCATCCGTGGGCATATTACCCCACCAGTCAAATATTGCCTGTATGTGGATGATTTGCTCATCTATATCCGAACAAAAAATGTAGAAAATGATTCTAAGCTAGTGCAAAATACAATAGAAAACCTTGAGAACTGGAGCGTTACTAACGGACTTCACTTTTCAACACAAAAAACACAATGTATACTGTTTACTAAAAAGAGACAGAGACCAAATATTCATCTAACTTTAAGAAATACTCCAATCACACTGACTAACCAAATTAAATTTTTAGGACTTTCTTTTGACTCGAAGCTTACCTGGGTTCCCCACTTAAAGAGTCTCGTTGATAGATGTAAAAAATCTTTACATCTTTTGATGATTCTATGCAATACCAAGTGGGGTGCAGACAGAAGTGTAATGCTGACACTATACCGTGCATATACCAGGTCCCTTCTGGACTACGGAAGTGTTGTGTACTCATCTGCCAAGCCCAGCGTTCTTAAGATGCTAGACTCGATACAGAATACAGGTTTACGCATTGCAACTGGAGCTTTTAGATCAAGCCCAGCCAACAGCCTGCACGTGGAGTGCGGAGAACCTCCACTGGAGTTCAGACGTATGTTCAACTGCTTAAAATTTGCATTAAAAGCCACATACATGAACTGCGCCTGCGTTCCTAGATCTGCTGACGAAATAATGCTACGCAAATATCAGACGCAACCATCTAGACAACGGCCATTATTTGTAAGATGCATCAGTTATGCACAAAATACCAATGTACATCTACATGAAGTATACGCAAGACGTTCACCAACTTACATACCATGGACTATACGAAATTTAAAACTTGACATAGGACTAACAAAATTTAAAAAATCATACCCCTTATCTACACATACGTACAAACACATCTTCAAAGCACACCTTGAACAAAACAAAGATACATTATTCATTATCACGGACGGGTCTAAGACTTCACAAAGCACTGGCGCAGCAGCTGTGATTGATAATAATATTGTTAGTATTAGATTGCCAAGAATCACAAGCAGCTATTCAGCGGAACTTCATGCCATCTCGCTTGCCTTAGACAATATACAGGACGTAACACAGACTAAGATAACAATTTGTACTGACTCACTTAGCGCAATACTAGGACTACAGAACCCGTACAACCTGAACCCACTTAACATACAAATACTAGAACAGATTTACCGGACAAATAAACGGATAACAATATATTGGCTCCCAGGACATGATGACATAGAACAAAATACAAAAGTTGACAAAATTGCTAAAAATACAACAAGACAACATTACCTGGACGTATACAATACTACATACCAAGACATGCAAGCAGAAGCCAAAAAGACCATCAGCGAAAAGTGGCAAAAATCTTGGCACGCGATTACGGACAACAAACTAAGAGAAATTAAACAAACAGTCGAAGAATGGCCTTCAAGCATAAGGCAAACTAGAAGAGAAGAAGTTGTCTTATGCCGCTTAAGAATAGGTAATTCCCGGCTGACACACTTACATCTCATGACGAGACAGGACAGTCCGACATGCGAAGTATGTAACACTCCACTGACAATAAAACACATATTGACAGAATGTTTACTGAGGCAGAACTATGACTTACCGGACAACATGACTGAGTTACTCCCTGATGGGAGCCAATATAGAGACAAGATTTACAATTACTTGAAATACAGAAACTTATTTGACCGAATATGACGACAATATAATATTAATTAATTCTTCATTGTAACTATCTGAAATTGAGTAATATATACAATTAAGATTTATACAATCATATACTACTCCAACTCACTGACTACATGTAAAACTAAATATTAACATAAACAGTACAGATACACTTTACAAATTCTTAATTCATCACGACTGATTTTATTATTGTTTTTTTTTTTTTTTTTTTTTTTATTTCCTTTAAAGAACATTTTAATTGTGTTATCGCCTTTCAGCGTTAAACAATAAATAAAAAAAAATAAATCTATATATATATATATATATATATATATATATATATATATATATATTATATATATATATATATATATATATATATATTTATATATATATATATATATATATATATATTTATATATATATATATATATATATATATATATATATATATATATATATAGCCGAAGTCTGGGGGAAAAAAAAACGTATTGAGCATTTTGGTATTAAAATCGATTCTTATATACGGGTAAATTTGTATTATAAACACAAGAATATTACTGTATAAAGGTTAGAGATGAGGATCCTTTAAAGTAACGAAGTGTTATATTATTTTATTTTATTTTTAACAGTGTACTTGTTAAATTATATGGCGTATGTTTATGTTATGAAAATGTTGTAATACGGTTTTAATATGTGGGCTGTTTTCCGTTAACAGTTCTTGAATGTCATAAGGTATGTTTAGTAGATTTCTCTGTCTGCATTCTGTAAGTATATGTTTTAGCACTTTCCTCCGAAGGAAAGTAGCTATTGAGGTTGGACTCATGACGGAATTTTTGAAAAATTTCTTCAAATCGTTATCGATCCTACCTAGTAGACACCGAAAATGACCGCCGTTAAAATTTATATATATATATATATATATATATATATATATATATATATATATATATATATATATGTGTGTCTCTGTTAACACGATAGCGGCCAGAGTTTTTGTTTTTTCGTCACGAAACATGGTATATAGCATTCAATTACCAAACGATTGAACGAGTTCGTTAACCACCAAAGTCGGTCCACCGGAAGGGGGGGTTTACACCGAACCCAAAACACTAATTTGACTATGTCAGCCGTAACATTTGTTACATTTCAACGAAACTTGGTATTCGTAGTGGTAATATAGAGAGGAAAGTGAGATATAAAAATGAACTAAATCGGTTCATTAGAAGGGGGGGTTTACTCTGGACCCACAATACCAATTCGCCACTACCAGCCGTGATTTTTGGTAGATTTCGACGAAACTCGGTATTCGTAGTGGTAATCTACAGGTAAATATGTGTTGTAAAAATAAACTAAAACGGTTCATTAGGAGGGGGGGGGGGGGGTTTACTCCGGACCCACAATACCAATTCGCCACTACCAGCCGTGATTTTTGGTATATTTCGACGAAACTCGGTATTCGTAGTGGTAATCTACAGTTAAATATGTGTTGTAAAAATAAACTAAATCGGTTCATTAGATGGGGGGGGGGGGGTTTACTCCGGACCCACATTCCTAATATACTCATACCGGTCGTAATTTCTGCTGTATTGTAACGAAACGCGGTATACGTCGTGGATAACTCATGAGAAAGAAGTGTTGTAAAAATGAGCTGAATCGGTCCATCGGAATGCGGGGGTTTAATTTGTAATATATTTCAATAGAAAAGCCCGCCAGACGTAGGTTCACAAAGCCGCCGCAAGGAGCGCTTTCTACCACTAGAGTGACTGTATCCTGTTCCTGCGTTAGATCAAAATACGATAATATGAGGTTTTTTGTATTTATTACGTAGTGTAATAGGTACCATGTGTAAACATAACTCTGGAAGCAAATTAATAATTGATCAGTTACTCATTACAAATTTAAAAGAGAACTATTCATGTTTTTATTTTATTTACGTAGGATATTTTAAGCAAATTGTTCTGGAAAGCAGTCTACACTACCCAAATTCTGAGGAAAGTGCTTAGTTATGCAGCTCCTGCGTGACGGACTTTTATTTTGTAGATTTAGTAATTGTGTAAGTATTTGTGTTATTACTGGGTGTGTATATGCTTGCTATCTATAACTAATATGTTGAAATTTTGGTTACATTTGGAGTTTAGGAAGGGTTAAAATAAAATATTTTATTAACAGACATGAAAAGTTTTGGGAACTTCGTATACTTTCATTAATATCTCGAAAACGGTTGACAATCTTGGGAAGCGGAAGGTTACCATTAGAAAGCTTACTAAATGCTCTAAAAAAATGTTCTGAAGAAAGTGTTGATTAGGCGACTTCATTCGGAAAATAAGTGTTTAAAACTTTAATGTAATTGATTTCGGTTATTCGAACGGTTCTTATTGTCTGTTTTTATTTCTTGTTATTTTTTAATTGCTTATAGTTGGATAATGTATTTGACAATAAAACAGATTAAGTAAAATAAGAAAAATAATTTATTGTTAGAAATATAGCTTCGAGAGAGATTCAAAGACATTGTGACAATTTTCAAGTGCCTCGCGGTGGCCTTTCTTGGGTTGGCCGTCCAATCCAGGTAATATCATAAATCAAGACCTTTCAAGAAACGTGGAACCAAAACAATAACTGCTTCTATTCTAATCTTTCCAAATGAAACTAGGGATAAGAACGAAACCGCGCAGTTCCTGCGAGTCGGACTTTTTTGTCTTTGTTTATCTCACATTTAATTGGTTGTTTTTTGTTTTAAATTGAATTTTTAATCTAATTTATTTAATTTTCATTTTGCCTCTATCCTGTAGGATCATTGGCGATTGCATGGTAAGAAAATAAATAAAAAACATATTTTATACTAAAGTGGTAATGAACATACAATAATAATATATGAAAATGTGATAATTGTAAGCAGGGAATTGATGTATGAATAAATGAAAATAATATTACATAAATAACTTATAATAATAATTATGATAAATGATTCAAATATAAGTTAAGAAATGCTAATAATACATGATTATAAATAATTACAATTTTAGTGGATTTGTTTTTTAAAACAAATAATAATAATAAATAAAAATTAAAATTTTGAATACATATTTGAATTTTTTAAAAAAATAAAAAGTTTTTGTATGTCTTCTTCTTTGTCGCCAAGAATTTTTGCAAGAGAAGATCCAATTCCAATGGATTTTCTCAAGGAAGTGTAGTTTCTGCATGATATCAAGAAATGCTCCACCGTCCATTGTTGTCCTATATCACAGCTGCATGTAGGTGGATATAGGTTAAGGAAGAGATGTTCATGGCTGAGGAGACAGTGGCCGATTCTTAATCTGCACAGGACAACTTCTTCTCTCCTTGAAGAACGTTCACTTGTCTGCCATCGCTTCGGAATGTCCTTTATTTTCCTGAGTCCTTTCTCCTCCATTTCAAGCCACTTATTGGTCCAGAGTCTGTAGAGGTTTTCTTTTACCAGGGTTTTCCAGTCTAAATAGGTTATTCTATCAATTACTTCATCATTGGCTGATAATGATGATGCAAGTTTGTCGACTTCTTCATTACCTCTTATGCCGCTGTGTGATGGAACCCACATGAATGCCACCGTTTGATTTGCCTTCTTTGCTTTGTTTAAAAGATACTTGCATGAACGAATAAGACCTTCAGTGGATTCCCTTTCTTGCAGGGTACTTAAGACACTCAATGAGTCTGATATTACGACAGTTTTTGGAATTTTATTAGTCGTTACATAATTGATCGCTTCATAGATAGCAACTGCTTCAGCAGTAAACGAGCTGCATTCCATTCGTAGAGCAGTGACTTTTTGAGTTGATCTTGTTATAAAGGCAGATCTTACTCCATTTGAAGACTTGGATCCATCTGTGTAGATTGGTTCATAGCCCAAATAGTTTGTAAGGTGTGCTAAAAACTCAGCAATGATATTTGGTGGGTTCTCCTTTTTATTTAAATTTAGCATTTCTTTGTCAATATGTACTTTATCAGTGTCCCACGGAGGCTGTACTGTTTGATTGGATTGCCAAAACTTAGGAAGTTCTAATTCTAGGGAATTTAAAGTTTTCCTCATCCTACAACAGAAACTATTACTTGCCGGTAGTTGTTGAGTTTTTATGGTTTCACAAAGAAGTCTATGTGTTCCTCTTGAAAGAAGTTTGCCTAGGAAACAAAGTCCCAAGAAATTTCTCCTATTGTATAGAGAAGGTTCTGCACATTCCATTTGAAGACTTTTGATCGGTGATGTTCGGAATGCTCCAGTACTTATCCTCATTGCTTCGTTATGTACAACATCGAGCATCCGGAGAGCTTTTTGATTACCGGAGGAATAGATGAACGACCCGTAATCGAGTTCCGATCTTATGAGGACTCTGTATATTCGTAAAAGGGTTGCTCGATCGGCACCCCAATTGGAATGCGCTAAACACTTTAGAAGAAAAAGCTTTTTTGAACATTTGTTTCTCAAATCTTTGATGTGCTCGATCCAGTTTAACTTCTTGTCGAAGGTCAAACCCAAGAACTTCATTTTGTCCACATAATCGATTGGCTGATCGAATATAGATATTGGTGGATTGTAGTGGCAAACTTTTCTGCAGAAATGTAGAGCTCGGGTTTTCGTAGTTGAGAAAGAGAAGCCTGTTTGTCGGGTCCATCTTTCAAATCGGAATATAGTTTCTTGGAGCCTCCATTTTATGAATTCCAATGAAGAGGATCTCACAAAAATAACTAGATCATCTGCGTACAATGTATATCCGACAGGTCGGCTTATTAATTCTGATACAGAATTGATAGCTATCAGAAAGAGAGTTACACTTAGTGTTGACCCTTGGGGTATTCCATTTTCTTGAATGAATTTCGCAGAGAGTCGATTTTCTACTCGAACTTGGAAGGTTCGGTTTGTCAAGAATTCTTTCAAGAAGGACCAGATTCTGCCTTTAATACCCCACTTCAGAAGAGTTTGTTTTCATGGACATTGAAAAGGCTTACGACCGAATTTGGAGATACCTGGTGCTACAAACTCTTTAAATTGAATGTATCATTGAAATTAGTATTTTAGTAAAATAAGCCAAGAAACAGTGAAAGGTATTGGTAATAAGTTTGGAGTGGCTGTGGTAATTATGATGACGTATGCATAGTTTGTTTTTAATAACCTTCCTCATAGCCTCCAACCGAAGTTATCGTTATTTCTTATTTTATATAAAGATTCTACCCTCGAGAGAATGGAATGTTATTTGCCATGAAGCACATATTTACAGTTGATTATAACAGTAAAATGTATTTGCTAGTAAAACAAAAGAAACTTAAAATGACAACGAAATAAAGTTCGAAATAGAGCCTTCTGTGCAGTAGTCGAACAGTGAGTATGTTTTCAGTACATAATTGTATTGACTTATTCAGCCTTCCTCAAAAATGAGGATTAAGAATTTTCCGTATTATTCAGTGTAAGTTGGCTACTGTCAGTTTCCTGTTATTTGTGATCCCTAATCTAATCCATTTCATCGAGATGTAGGGAACCGCGCTAAGATGACGCAGTTCTTGCGAGTCGGACTTTTTGCATTTGCGTCCTAGGAAAATCAGTATGGATCAGCAGGTCGATGAATTATCTGCCTTCGGTGGGATATTCCTGTCTCTATAGGACACTATAGTAACGAAATATTAAGCTGCGTTCTAATGAGTTGGTCTGTGGTTAGAGTATTTTTCACCTTTATTCCAGTTAGGGTGGGTTTACACTTGCTAGTTATTGCAGGATATTTATATCGGAGAGAAATTGCGACTAATGAAAACCATGTAAAATGTATGTCTGCAATAAATTCTACCATGAGCAATTTATTGCAGACATACATTTTACATGGGGTTTCAATAATCGCAAATTCTCTCTGATATAAATATCCTGCAATAACTAGCAAGTGTAAACCCACCCTTATAGGTTGTCTGTACTTTTTGTGTTGGATTTTTGCGATTTGTTGCCAGATAAGTTGTGGAGGTGTATGTCTGTTTAGAGATGTTAAAAATTCTTTTTATCTTTTTAAAAAAAGACTTTTTCTTATTCTCAATGATAGCCCTCCGAGACAAAGCTTTTGTATTTTTGTAGTCTATTAAGGTTTCTGTAGATGGACTATTTCTGAATTTTCTTAATGCGATACTGCAGGCCTTGACTACAAGTTTGCATTCTTCGTTCCACCAGGGAGCAGGTTTTTTGTGAAAATGCGAGCTTAAGGGGATTGAGTTGCTAGCGCCTGATAGTATTAAGTTGTTAAAACTTTATATTGTAATAGGAGTAGAGGAAATATGATTTTTAAATTGTATCCAATCAGCTTTTTTCAAGTTGTATTTTGGTGGATTTTGGAAGGGATTGGTTGGAGCATCAGCTGATAGAACGAGTGGGAAATGGTCACTATTGAAGCTATCAGCTAATACTTCTATGGTTAGACGGGTGAAGATATCTGGAGAGCATGCAGCTATATCTATATTAGTGAAGGTCCCAGTTCGCGGGCAGAGGTGGGTTGGATTTGCACCATTGTGCGTTGGAAAAAGGGCAGAAGGTCCCACTTTTCTAATGCTTCTAAGACTTTCTTTCCTCTTGAATTATTAGTCGATGCTCCCCAGCATTTATCTTCTCCATTTAAATCTCCGACTATTATTGATGGTCGAGGAAGTTGTGAAAACAAGTCATCTAGGAGAAGAGGGTTAATAGGCTCCCCTGGTGGAAGGTATATGTTACAAACTGTAATTCTATAGGGGATGTGTACTCTAACAGCTACTGCTTGAAGGGTAGTTCGGAGAGGAATTGCTTCACTGAAGAGTGTATTACTGACCAGTATGACTACCTCTCCCGAAGCTCTACCTCCGAGTGTATAGTCTCGCCTGTATGTGGAAAACCCAAATAGTGTTAAGTTGGTGTTTGGTCTATTGTGTGTTTCTTGCAGTGCAATGATGTTGGGTGCTTTTTCTCTCAATAGTCATTTCAAGTCTGCAAGGTGTCTAGAGAAGCCATTTATATTCCACGATATTAAATCCATTTGGAGGTTGATTTAATGAATAATTTTACACAATTAGTAAGAGAAGCTATATGATGACAGGCCGCATTAAGAATTTTGCTGGTTAGAAATTTGAATCTACAGTAGTTGACAAGGTAATAAATAGAGATGTATTGAAAGAGGGGCATCTGATTGAAGGAGGTTAAAAAACAAGGCTTGATCGAATTGTTTAGATTATTGGGCACGCTTTGGTTGAACTGAGAGAGCATCAACATTCAACTCTTTTGAGTGTCTTTTTTCCCTCTCGTGCTTCGTTTTTTAACCTCCGGGGGTTTTTGTTATTTTCTGGGCTATTTATGTTAGGACTTAGATCAGTAATATTTACTCTTTTCCTGGTAGGCGAACTAGCAGGCTCTTCTGAAGATCCAGGTTCGACACCTTTTTCTGCAGTTGGTCCATCAGCTTGAACTCCATGTTCCGCGGTTGGTAGCTGACGTTCTAGCTGTCTGCTTCCTCCTGCTTGCTTCAGTTCCAGAGTTTCGAGTCTCTTAAGGATTGCATGGAAGTTAGCTATCAATGTTCGAAGAGTAGAGTCTTCTTTTCTCGAGGCTTGAGTGTAGGATGTTTCACAATTCTTGTTAATTATTTTCTTTCTGGCTTCCCAATATGATGATTCTTCTTATGTCTGTTTCTTCTTTATATTTTTTACATTCCATACTCCGAGTTCGGTGTGGCCCACTACACGTAGGGCAATGGAGATCGATTAAAAAAAAATCGATAAATCGTGTTAAAAATATCGATCGTTCGAAAGATATATTCAGATCACCCATCTCTGGGCTTAGTCTAAGGAGTACCAACGATTTTTTATTTTACATAGATTTAATAAATGATAAATTGATTACATTAATCACTTATATTCTAGGAATCGAGAGAGTTATTTTTGTATAGAAAAAAATAAAATATAAAGCTATTAGAAAAAAACTTTATTTTAAAAGTTAAAACATAACAGTTTATTTAGTAAAATTTATTAAGGAACTTCTAAAATTAGGTACATGAATATAAAAGTTAAACTAATACTTTCATTTTTTCAATGTGAAATAAATGTTTTAAGTATTTTAATCAAGAATTTTACTGTTTTGTTGGCTTACAAAACTTATTGGAATTTTATTCCAATTGGAATTGGGCCCAGCCACTCAAGCAAGTGTTGAAAGAGCCTTTTCAAACCTAAAGTATATATTAAATTATTATTTATCCATTTACATTTAAACGTCCATTATAATTAACTACGAATTTTGGGACGGGTTATCTATAGGTTACCACCCATTTCTAGCCAGGACAGGGCTGATGCCTTTTCTTTTTTCGGAAAAAAAGCCACCACCCCCAGTGGGAATCGAACCCACGACCTTTGGCACTGAGTGTTAAGTGCTATTAAATGATTATAGATATACTCTAAATTACACAAACTTACAGGATAAATTATTATAACAATTGAATTATTTCTTCAAAATAAGTGAAAGGTTTTGTTTTAAAAAAATGTATGTTTATTTACTGAAATATATTTGTTGAAACAAAAAAATAAAATAAAATAAACATTATTAACTTTAATATATTCCTTTAAAATTTTTCCTATTAAGTATTTTAATAACAATTACTTCAAAACTTTTATTTTTTAAGTTGTAAATAAACATTTAGACCAAAAAATTTATTTTCGAACTTTACTTTTTAAAAATTAAAATAAAAGTAAAAGTTTAAAAAATACCTTTTTTTAAAAATAAAGTTAATTACTTTCGACCTCTGCTTATGGTTATGATCGGACTAGGGACCTTCTATCGTAATACCTGCTTATGTCTCGTAGTATGCCCAAGCAATCTGCTCTAACAGATTCTTTTCTTGGACCCTCTAAGGCTTTCATCATTTCCATGCAATCATCAAGTATTATTTCTACCACTGCAGTCAATTTTCGTACTTGAATCGTTTGTGGTGACTTTTTGAACTGTTTATTGTAGAAAGATGTGCCAATGCTTCTGTCATCTTCTTCAGAATGTAAAAATCTCTTGTAGCGACCTGAAAAACAAACCTGTTCAGCTGGCTGTTTATTGATAAGAAATAAAAATCACTGGAAAACAAAATATTATAATTTTTCAGATTTTTGAACATTGACGCATCTATATCCTCCGAAGTTATTTTTTAATAATTTAACCCTTCAAGGCACAATCATTGGAAAAAACATCAATAATCAAGTCATGCAAAAAAAAAATAAAAAAAAAAAAAAAATGACTCCTTTTGGTAGCTAAAACACACCCCATTGCAAAATCAAACTTTTTAATTTATTGTTTTTTTTTAAACGGCCTGAGCCGTTTGTGCGCTTTAAGAGTCTATGTAATGTGTACTTGAATGCAAACCCGCACGACACAGGTCTAGGCATTTCTCACGTTGCGGCCGAAATATTTCACGCTTATAATGGGATTTCCAACCTGTGTTAGTTGCCGTGGTCTCTGGATTCTTTGCTTACTTATTTTCTGAATTTCTATAACATTTCATCATTAGCCCGTTTACTCAAATTAAAATTTGCGAAGAAATATTTTTACTCTTTGAGACATTTATTAATACATAAAGCAGTAAGGAAATAAATAAACTGTGATAAAAACAATCCGTTCTCCTAGACCTAAATTAGGATGTGGTTTCTTGCTGTTCCCGGTGTAAATATCCATATTTAATGCATATCCTGTCTCACTACAGCACAAAACCCATACTTTCGTCTAAGCAATTCTTTCCCGCCATGAGGCCGATTTGGGTCCAATAAATCCAGAAATCCCGAAAAAAACCTTGAGGCCAAGCAGGCCAATGTGTCCGGCTGCGTGTTGACAGTACTCCGTGTGTGGGCGAGGCTTCGCTGTAGGATATCGCGGAGGTTTTTTCCTTGAGAATTTAAAAAACGGATTTAAGATTTGTTTTTAGCACAATAATAAAAGGTCAAAGTTCATACTTTGAGAAGATTTCAAAAATGAAACAATTTCGCTATGGCCGTGCCCTTAAACTTTTCTTACAGATTCAAAAAATCTGTCATATTTCAAAGAACATTATTCATTCTCAGACTAAGCCCTGAGGAAGCTGGGAGTATGACTAGCGAAACGTCGGCAAAGAAGTTTGTGACACGGTAAATACCAGAAGACTATAATATTTGTAATGACTCGGACCGTGGAAGCCTACGAGTTATATTTTATTTTATTTCTCGGCTCCTAATGCGTATTGGACGGAACGCTCGGACGCGTGTCGACTATTTTTCGATGTAGAATCACCGGAAAATAATGTACCAAATCGGCGACACCTCCACTTTAGCTGAGATATTAAACATACCTTGATCAGCTGATTGTAGATCGCCATCTTGGATTTGTGATGTAGTCCTGGAAGTTATGTCCTGTGTTCCAGAATCATGATTGGCTAATGGGGTTGCGAAGGCAACTGAGAGTACAGCCACTATCAAAAGAATAACAGAAAATATATTTATTAAATTATTATTAGTAGTAAACTGTTAGAAAGCAGAAGAATATTAGTATTTTAAATCAAGCTATGTTCCATTCAAAGTGATTAATCATAACTTGAAAATTTCTAATAAAGAATCCTGAGTAGATAGACAAATTAAATTGTCAAAATTCTAATAATATTATCCTACTTCAACATTATTCTAACAAAGTCCGACTCGCAGGAACTGCGTCATCTTAGCGCGGTAACAAACATCTCGAAGAAATGGAATAGGGAGTAACCGCGCTAAAAACATATAAATAAATTTTATCGGATTGACTCTGTTAACTATTTATCTTCACTGATGGTTTGTAATCCTGTACCGGAGGAATTGGTGAAGAATTCCATGGTCTAGTGGCTAGCGCCTTAAATTCATAAGCGGGAGATGGCGGGTTCGATCTCCACGTGCGTACAGGAATTTTATCATCTCAGGGCTTGCTGAGTAAATTCCTGGTTGCACCCTGGATGTCGGAGCTAATGGCCGAGATTTGTCGATGCGCGAAAAAAAAAAAAATTCTCCGCAAAATTGTCAACGCATCTTTCTACGTACCCAACAAAACCCTTCATAATGACCTTGACATCCCATTTGTCCTCAAACTTGCTAAAACCCTTTCCAAATGTTCCTTTCCAAATTATCTCACCATCCTAACCTGAAGGTCTATCCTTCACAATCCCACCCAGACAATCCTCCAGGCGGCTTAAGAGACAGTGGCTCCGAGATAATTTACTTACCTGATCACTCTGGAATCATTGAAATATTTAGTTAAACAACGAGTGAAGTGCCAACAATGGTTGGCTTCTTTCAAATTTTGTACTTATTTTAATTTTTTCCGTTTTGTTCATATGTACATACTTTGATCATCTGTATCAACATACTTGATAATTGTACACTTTATAATTTGTACAGATTTCAAATAAATAAATAATTAAAAAGAAGCACAAGAAACCTAACTACTAATAATCCTGCAAAATCTTTAAGCATAGTTAAGCTACTTACAGACAGCAAATACGTACGATTTCTGCATATTGCTCTAAAAAACTGAATACAACTGGTGCATTTATGGTTCCTATATATATATGTAAATGCATTCAATTCCTAATTCAAGGCAGTTTCTGTAATAGAATACTTGACAATGCACGAGACGAAGATAATAGCGCTGCCATATTGTTCCGTTTATTGCAATTCAAGAAAATGAAATCTTAAAATGGTAATAAATCTAGTTCCTATTATATTCCAAAATTATTGATGGAATATCTAAGGAATAGAAATTACTGAAATATTTTACTATTAATGAGGATTTTTTTAGCACTTTCCTCCGAAGGAAAGTAGCTATTGAGGTTGGACTCATGACGGAATTTTTGAAAAATTTCTTCAAATCTTTATCGATCCTACCAAGTAGACACCGAAAATGTCTAGTCATATTGTGAGGGGTGATAGAGGACCCTTAGGGGAACAAAAAATGTTCTATGACGATTTCCCGAATTCTCGCCTATAAAGGAGAAAACGTCATTTTATTGTTTTTTCAATACAAACGTGGTTTTTAGAAGAGTAATCGTTGTAGCTCCGTCCCAAGTGGTACTACTAGAAAGGGAGTGAAACCAATCGAAAGCTGAGTAAATTTACTATAAAACTAGTTGGGAGTAAACGTAAAAATGAATGAATGTAACTATGTCTATCTTACCAAAAGAAAGCTATTCTAAATTTCCTGACATTTTATTGATATTTCTTTCCAGCGTTACTCCTCAATGGGCAGGATCTGAGATTTCCGGATTTCAGAAAAACTTCCTCATTTAACCAGCTTTCCATTCATGTATCAGGACCCTGTGTTATTGAAGTATTTGATTGGTTTAAGAACAAAAGTTTAAAAAAAAACATGGATCTGTGAAAAGAAAATTATATTTTTTTCTTTAGTTTATTCAAAAAGCTGAAGAGAAATATTTATTTTTATAAATGTTTACATAAATGTTAAGTAAATATTTACTTAAAACAAAAAAAAAATTACTTCCACGAATATAAAAAAAAAAATCTTAAAACAGTAAATTTATAAAATACACATTTATTTTGAATTTATTAATACAGGTAACTAATACTGGGTCCAGGAGGTGGCCATTAATGAACCCGAACCATACATTAACCTCAAAAATTACTATTTTTACCTATATCAAGCATTTGAACACATTTTTACAGGTATTTATATTTAGAAAACAAATGCTTTACCTTAAATTGATACTGATGGCTACGCTTGTAAGACTCACTGGGATTCTCGTGAGCCCATGAGTGTTTGTTTTGGTAATTAAATATCCTATCCCTCATAAATAAGATGTACATAGTCCTGTAAAAATGTGTTCAATTGCGTGATCTAGGTAAAAATAGTAATTTTTGAGGTTAATGTATGGTTGGGGTTCATTAATGGCCGCCTCCTGGACCCAGTATTAGTTACCAGAATTAATAAATTCAAAATAAATTTGTACTTTATTTATTTACTGTTTTAGGATTTTTTTTATATTCGTGGAAGTAATTTTTTTTATTGTTTTAAGTAAATATTTACTTAATATTTATTAGGAGGCCCGGTGGCCGTGAGTGTTAAGGCGTGAGCACTTAACATTTGGTGCCAAAGGGTCGTGGGTTCAATTCCCACTAGGGGTGGTGGCTTTTCTTTAGAAAAAAGAAAAGGAATCAGCCCTATCCTGGCTAGAAAAGGGTGGTAACCTATAGGATAATCCGTCCTAAAATTCTCTGTCAATAATAAATGGGCGTTAAAATTGAATAATAATAATAATATTTATGTAAACATTTATAAAAATAAATATTTCTCTTCAGCTTTTTGAATAAACTAAAGAAAAAAATATAATTTTCTTTTCACAGATCCATGTTTTTTTTTAAACTTTTGTTCTTAAACCGTACAAATACTTCAATAGCACAGGGTTGTGATACATGAATGGAAAGCTGATTAAACGAGGAAGTTTTTCTGAAACCCAGAAATCTCAGATCCTGCCCATTGAGGAGTAACGCTAGAAAGAAATATCAATAAAATGTCAGGAAATTTAGAATAGCTTTCTTTTGGTAAGATAGACATACTTACATTCATTCATTTTTACGTTTACTCCCAACTAGTTTTATAGTAAATTTACTCAACTTTCGATTGGTGTCACTTCCTTTCTAGTAGTACCACCTGGGACGGAGCTACAACGATTATTCTTCTAAAAACCACGTTTGTCTCGAAAAAACAATAAAACTACGTTTTCTCCCTTATGGGCGAGAATTCGGGAAATCGTCATAGAACATTTTTTGTTCCCCTAAGGGTCCTTTATCACCCCTCACAATATGACTAGACATTTACGGGACACCCTGTATATATATATATATATATATATATATATATATATATATATATATATATATATATATATATATATATATATATATAAATTTGAACGGAGGTCATTTTCGGTCCCTACTAGGTAGGATCGATAAAGATTCGAAGAAATTTTCCAAAAATTCCGTCATGAGTGCAACCTCAATAGCTACTTTTCTTCGGAGGAAAGTGCTAAAAGTATCTTTGCAGCAATTGCGTGATCCAGATTGCATATATATATATATATATATATATATATATATATATATATATATGTTTGTGTGTGTGTGTGTGTGTGTGTCTGTTAACACGATAGCGGCCAGAGTTTTTGTTTTTTCGTCACGAAACTTGGTATATAGCATTCAATTAGCAAACGATTGAACGAGTTCGTTAACCACCAAAGTCGGTCCACCGGAAGGGGGGGGGGGGGTTTACCCCGAACCCAAAACACTAATTTGACTATGTCAGCCGTAATATTTGTTATATTTCAACGAAACTTGGTATTCTTAGTGGTAATGTAGAGAGAAAAGTGAGATATAAAAATGAACTAAATCGGTTCATTAGAAGGGGGGGTTTACTCTGGACCCACAATACCAATTCGCCACTACCAGCCGTGATTTTTGGTAGATTTCGACGAAACTCGGTATTCGTAGTGGTAATCCACAGGTAAATATGTGTTGTAAAAATAAACTAAAACGGTTCATTAGGAGGGGGGGGGGGGGTTTACTCCGGACCCACAATACCAATTCGCCACTACCAGCCGTGATTTTTGGTATATTTCGACAAAACTCGGTATTCGTAGTGGTAATCTACAGTTAAATATGTGTTGTAAAAATAAACTAAATCGGTTCATTAGAAGGGGGGGTTTACTCCGGACCCAAATTCCTAATATACTCATACCGGTCGTAATTTCTGCTGTATTGTAACGAAACGCGGTATACGTCGTGGGTAGCTCATGAGAAAGAAGTGTTGTAAAAATTAGCTGAATCGGTCAATCGGAAAGCGGGGGTTTAATTTGTAATATATTTCAATAGAAAAGCCCGCCAAACGTAGGTTCACAAAGCCGCCGCAAGGAGCGCTTTCTACCACTAGAGTGACTGTATCCTGTTCCTGCGTTAGGGTCTTTTGTATAATAAGCATACACTTTTCAAGAACTAGTAACAGTTACTCATTTTATTATTATTTGGAACATATGATTCACCTCTAACCTAATTCTGTATTTAAACGCATTCATTTATCAGATTTATATGAAAAACACTAACAATGAATTTGCTTAAGTTAAGCCAGTTAATATCAATTGAGAATTGAGTCTTTGTGGGCTAGTTTGAAGCGAAGGAACAAGATTGAATGCGGAACAAGTAGGGCATTATTGGATTCATATTTGTGTGGAGAAGAAGATATGAGAAGGAAGACCGATTTCATAAAACATTGCATTCAATGTTTGAATATTGGCCACCTTCAGCATGATTTATTTTGTTCAGTATTAAATAAAGTTATTTTCTTTTTTATAAACAAGCATTTATCTTGTTTTGTAAACATAACCTAGAGTTTAGTAAAGTAACAGTAGAGTAACTGTTACTAGTTCTTGAAAAGTGTATGCTTATTATACAAAAGACCCCTGCGTTAGATCAAAATACGATAATATGAGGTTTTTTGTATTTATTTCGTAGTGTAGTAGGTACCATGTGTAAACATAACTCTGGAAGCAAATTAATAATTGATCAGTTACTCATTACAAATTTAAAAGAGAACTATTCATGTTCTTATTTTATTTATGTAGGATATTTTAAGCAAATTGTTCTGGAAAGCAGTCTACACTACCCAAATTCTGAGGAAAGTGCTTAGTTAGTACTTTTTTTTTTCATAACAAAGGTGTGTATCACCAGCTTAGGGCGTTTCCACCTTATTTCTACTGTCGCACAGTGGGGCGGAACCGCGCTAAAAGCTGGCCGAAAGTCGAAAAATAAAGTTCCTAGCTTGAGAATTTGAATTGTTGAGTCGGCCAGGGTAATATCCCAAGGGTAAAAATCCGCTAGTATTAGGTTCAGACTCCTTATACCTACATTGAGCTCAAGTTGGTTCTGAACAATTTTCAATAGGACCACCTTGTTGGTTTTTTCATATTCCGAATTTTAATTAACAGTAACAACGATAGAGAAACACCTGTGAGGCCAGCTCCTGAGAAATGTTCGAGGGAACTGGCTATCTAGTGTGGACGCGATACATAGTTGTGGAACAGCCCCGAAACTGCCACGCAACAATGTTGCGCAACTTTGAGTCTCAGTGTTTACTAGGCTTGGATCAACAACTTGGACAACGCTAAGCATGCAATGGGTAATAAAAAACACTATTTCTATAAATGCCTTAAGCACATTCTCGAAACCAATAAGAACAAAAAAGGATTTGTGGCAACCACATATGCCCCAAGATTAGCCAAGTGCAAGGATAGCCGAAACATCTGTTGTAGGGACTCCTACAGGTTGGATCAACAACTTGGACAACACTAAGCATGCAATGTGTAATGAACAACACTATTTCTATAAATGCCATAAGCACATTCTTGACATCATTAAGAACAAAAGGATTCTTGGCAACCACATATGCCCCAAGATTAGCAAAATGCAAGGATAGCCGAAACATCTGTTGTAGGGACTCCTACAGGTTGGATCAACAACTTGGTCAACGCTAAGCATGCAATGGGTAATAAAAAACACTATTTCTATAAATGCCTTAAGCACATTCTCGAAACCAATAAGAACAAAAAAGGATTTGTGGCAACCACATATGCCCCAAGATTAGCCAAGTGCAAGGATAGCCGAAACATCTGTTGTAGGGACTCCTACAGGTTGGATCAACAACTCTGACAATCCTTAGCATGTAGTATGTAATAACCAACACAATTTGTATATTTACCTTATGCCCATTCTTGACACCATCAAGAACAAATGGATTCTTGGCAACCACATATGCCCCAAGATTAGCAAAGTGCAAGGGTAGCCGAAACACCTGTTGTAGGGACTCTGACAGGTTGAATCAACAACTCTGACAACCCTTAGCATGTAGTATGTAATAACCAACACAATTTGTATATTTACCATATGCCCATTCTTGACACCATCAAGAACAAAAGGATTCTTGGCAACCACATATGCCCCAAGATTAGCAAAATGCAAGAGTAGCCGAAACACCTGTTGTAGGGACTCTGACAGGTTGAATCAACAACTCTGACAACCCTTAGCATGTAGTATGTAATAACCAACACAATTTGTATATTTACCTTATGCCCATTCTTGACACCATCAAGAACAAAAGGATTCTTGGCAACCACATATGCCCCAAGATTAGCAAAATGCAAGAGTAGCCGAAACACCTGTTGTAGGGACTCTGACAGGTTGAATCAACAACTCTGACAACCCTTAGCATGTAGTATGTAATAACCAACACAATTTGTATATTTACCTTATGCCCATTCTTGACTCCATCAAGAACAAAAGGATTCTTGGCAACCACATATGCCCCAAGATTAGCAAAATGCAAGAGTAGCCGAAACACCTGTTGTAGGGACTCTGACAGGTTGAATCAACAACTCTGACAATCCTTAGCATGTAGTATGTAATAACCAACACAATTTGTATATTTACCTTATGCCCATTCTTGACACCATCAAGAACAAATGGATTCTTGGCAACCACATATGCCCCAAGATTAGCAAAGTGCAAGGGTAGCCGAAACACCTGTTGTAGCCGTTCGATCGATTTCGTTCATGCGCGAAACCGCTCACCCGGAGTTAGTTGTGCTCCGAACCTCGGCCGTAGTAAATCTTTATAGGAAGGTATTTATTTTATTGTATTTGTAATAATTTCTGTAAAATGTGGAATTAACTCGGAACAAGATTTTCTTGAAATATTCAGAAATATGTCGAATTCCTTTGGACCAAGGGATTTTCCTTGATAAAGAATAAAATATATATACGAGCATAGATGTTTTCCTTAAGGAACTTATCAAGGTATTAAATGCTTTAAAATCTAATTACAATAATTCGAAAAGTGTTTTTAAATAAATAAAAAACGTTAACCCTTATTTATTGAATGACCAATTCAATAATATGAAATTTTAAAGTTATTCCTGAATAAAAAGGTTCGTTCCGCAACTTGGACACTACTCATACAGTTAATTATTTCACAAAATATTGCAGACAAATGTCTTTAAATTAAATGTTATATATTTACAAAACGTTTATCTCTTTTAAATTTTTTGCATCAGCAAAAATATTTTACAGTAAATATCTTTATTTACTTCTTATTTTCCAATACTATTTTTTTTTTTTTTTTTTTTTTTTGTGAAAGGAGAACGAAAATGTATTTGATACTAGGAGGTGTCTGAATTATTTAGAAAAATAATTTGGTCCATTAATAATCTCCAAATATACTGATTTTCCTTTTAGTTTTCCAATACATGGTTGTCATAAGTTTTATAACAGATAGTTGTCATAATTAGTTTCATAATGTATGTATACCGATTTCCCAGTTAGGAGGTTAATAGAGTAGATTTAGAATAATAATCCCCCCCCCCTTATAAATTTTTCAAATTCATCCTATCATATATTAAGGTAATACAATAGGTATAACACGTTATATATATAATTATATATATATATATATATATATATATATATATATATATATATATATATATATATATATATGGCCCAGAGAGACGGACACTGGAGAGCTATCTGAGTCATCACCATAAGGCACATTAGGGAGTTAGTGTGGTCTGTACTATAATCCGGTCGGCTAATTTTCCCCCTTTACAGTGACCCATTTATAGTTTGGCCTAAGGACGGTCAAGGGGGCCGAATCAAACCCACGAACGAAGACACTAGAAGATAAAAATCTTTAGTGCGTGCTCGGGATTTGCACTCAATTCTTACATCATATTATTCCAATGCTCTACCACAGAGTTAACCTCGTCCCATATTTTATACATATATGAATATATATTTCTATCTCTTCACATATTCTTATTCGTTCGTACTATTTTCTCGATAATCCTGATTATTATAATTTTCAATTACTTGGTTTAGAAAAAAAAATAATCACATAAACTAATAAATAAAGAATAAAATAAGTCAATAAAAATTCCGTCACGCAGGAGCTGCATAACTAAGTACTTTCCTCAGAATTGGGTAGTGTCGAGTGCATTCCTGAATAATTTGCTTAAAATAACCTATATAGATAAGTAAAATAAAAACATAAATTGTTCTACTCTTTTGCATTTTTTATGAGCAGCTGTTTCAATTATTAATTTTCTAATTAATTTCCTTCCAGAGTTTTGTGTATGCGGGGTACTACACTACATGCAAAATACACAAAGCTTCACATTTTGATCTATTGATGTTGATGAGTTTCGCGGACCTCCGTTTGGCGGAAGAATTCAATTCAAACAGTGAAACCTCCCTTAACGGACACATCCCTACAGCGGACACCTCTATTAACGGACATTTTCTCGCAGTCCCGAATTTTTCTATAGGTAAAATAAACCTCTATATTGCGGACACCTCTGTACAACGGACACGGACAGAGAACCCTGATTTTTTACCTCCTTACTACGGACAATTACAGCTAATGTAAGTTATGGAAGCGTTCCCATCGGTGTAGGTTTCCAGTAAAATGCGTTAACAATAACAAACTCTTTGTAAGAATAAGATATATATATATATATATATATATATATATATATATATAGAATAGTGACTAGTAATATCTTCCTAGGAGTTTCACAACAGGAACCTCTTCCTTTTCAGCAGAAGCATATGATTTTCCCGCTGGCAGATTACTCTTGTTTTGCCTACGAGGTATCACGGTTCCGGGAATATTCCAAAACCCTCATTCCGTTCACATTCCCAATATCGGGCTTTCTCTTCAATATGTCTAATCGGAAATCTCTGACACTTAAAGAATAAATTGACGTGATAACATTTTCTAATCGCGAAAAATGTGGTGTGCGTAAAGTTGCCGAGTTTCTTAAGATAGGGAAAACACAAGCAGCAGAAATATTAAAAAAGAAAGATGAAATTTTGCAGAAATGGACGGAAAATTGTGACAAACGTGTTGTCCAAGAACTAAGAACTGGAAACGGATTTACAATCGATCTCGCTACACTGGAATGGTTTAAAAGAGTGCGTGTTCAAAACATTCCCATATCAGGTCCTATGATCCAGGCAAAAGCACTAAAGATAGATGGACAATTGGGCTATTCTGAATTTAGAGCTTCCAATGGGTGGCTGGAAAAATTTCGTGGCAGGTACAAAATTTCATTTAGAGACATTTGTGGAGAATCGGCATCCGTGAATGCGGAAACAGTTACTCAGTTGGAATCCAAGCTTCCATCATTACTCTTTGGATATACGCCTGAAAATATTCTTAACTTTTTTTTTTTTTTTAAATTTTTACTTACTAAACTTCTTTCTATATACTTAAAAAAAAACTTGTGATGGGTAATTATTAGATGGTTAATTAAAACATGAATTAAATGTACAAATTCGGTACGTATCCATCTCGACCAACACCTCTGTATAGCGGACACCTCTCTATAGTGGACAACTTTGGTTCTCCCAGAGGTGTCCGCTATAGAGAGGTTTCACTGTACAAAGTAACACCCCCCCTCCCTTCGAATAGACCGATTTAGTTCATTTATATATCACTTCTTTCTTATTAGATACCCAGGACTTATAAAGAGTTTCGTTACAATACAACAGAAATTACGACCGGTATAAGGAAATTAGTCATTTCTGTCCGGAGTAAACCCTCCCTTCTAGTCAACCGATTTAGTTTATTTTCATAACAAATTTTGCTCTTCAATTGACCACAACAAATACCAAGTTTTGTTGAAATACAACACAAATTATGGCTGGTATTGGCAAATAACTACTTTGGCTCCGGAGTAAACCCCCCCCCCCCCCCTCCAGATGGACCGATTTTGGTGGTTAACGAACTCGTTCAATCGTTTGATGGAAGAATACTACATTCCAAGTTTCATGGCGAAATAAAAAAAACTCTGGCCTGTATCGTGTTAACGGACACACACACACACACACACACACATATATATATATATATATATATATATATATATATATATATATATATATATATAAATTTGAACGGAGGTCATTTTCGGTCCCTACTAGGTAGGATCGATAAAGATTCGAAGAAATTTTCCAAAAATTCCGTCATGAGTGCAACCTCAATAGCTACTTTTCTTCGGAGGAAAGTGCTAAAAGTATCTTTGCAGCAATTGCGTGATCCAGATTGCAAAAATATTTAAAAAAGTCCGTCACGCAGGAGCTGCATAACTAAGCACTTTCCTCAGAATTTGGGTAGTGTAGACTGCTTTCCAGAACAATTTGCTTAAAATATCCTACATAAATAAAATAAAAACGTGAATAGTTCTCATTTTGTAATGAGTAACTGATCAATTATTAATTTGCATCCAGAGTTATGTTTACACAAGGTACCTACTACACTACGTAATAAATACAAAAATCCTCATATTATCGTATTTTGATCTAACGCAGGAACAGGATACAGTCACTCTATTGGTAGAAAGCGCTCCTTGCGGCGGCTTTGTGAACCTACGTCTGCCGGCTTTTCTATTCAAATATATTACAAATTAAACCCCCGCTTTCCGATTGACCGATTCAGCTCATTTTTACAACACTTCTTTCTCACGAGTTACCCACGACGTATACAGCGTTTCGTTACAATACAGCAGAAATTACGACCGGTGTGAGTATATTAGGAATTTGGGTCCGGAGTAAACCCCCCCTTCTAATGAACCGATTTAGTTTCTTTTTACAACACATATTTACCTGTAGATTACCACTACGAATACCGAGTTTCGTCGAAATATACCAAAAATCACGGCTGGTAGTGGCGAATTGGTATTGTGGGTCCGGAGTAAACCCCCCCTCCTAATGAACCGATTTCGTTTATTTTTACAACACATATTTACCTGTGGATTAGCACTACGAATACCGAGTTTCGTCGAAATATACCAAAAATCACGGCTGGTAGTGGCGAATTGGTATTGTGGGTCCGGAGTAAACCCCCCCTTCTAATGAACCGATTTAGTTCATTTTTATACCTCACTTTTCCCTCTATATTAACACTACGAATACCAAGTTTCGTTGAAATATAACAAATATTACGGCTGACATAGTCAAATAAGTGTTTTGGGTTCGGGGTAAACCCCCCCTTCCGGTGGACCGACTTTGGTGGTTAACGAACTCGTTCAATCGTTTGCTAATTGAATGCTATATACCAAGTTTCGTGACGAAAAAACAAAAACTCTGGCCGCTATCGTGTTAACAGACACATATATATATATATATGCATATATATATATATATAGATATATATAAATTTTAACGGGGGTCATTTTCGGTGTCTACTAGGTAGGATCGATAAAGATTTGAAGAAATTTTTCAAAAATTCCGTCATGAGTCCAACCTCAATAGCTACTTTCCTTCGGAGGAAAGTGCTAAATAAACAAGAGAGGTAACCTATAGATAACCCGTCCTAAAATTATTAGTTAATCATAAATGGAGGTTAAAATATAAATAAAATTAATAATCATTCAATTGAATTTCTAAATTCACTTATCAGATTTTGCCAGTGTTGTAATAAATCTTTCCTTTCCCTTAACCTTTTGAAGCTAAATCAATGATGTTTATATTTTGTTTAGGTTTGGAGTTAAGGAAATATTTGACATAAATATTTTATCCACAGCCATAGAGACTTTGGCCCCGTTACGAGCTACATAACAGCAGTTAAAAACAGCCAAAAAGTGTTTAGATCTATTAGGAAGTGCCGATAATGTTTGGCTCCTTCCATATTCTGTTCATTGACATGTTTACTTAGGACAGCACAATTAATTATTGTACTTATAATTGTACTGATTATAAATAAAAATGAATTTAAAAAAAAAATTACAGCCATAAAAAGTTTTGGGTTCTTCCTGTATTTTCTTAAATAAGTAGAAGAGAATGAATCATAAGCTCTGTAAATTTTCTACAAGAAAGATTCTCAAGCAATATTCGATTGGGTGATTCGGAGAAATAAGTGGTTAAAACTTTGAAGTTGGTTTTGTTTAGTTTAACAGCAATATTCGATTGGGTGATTCGGAGAAATAAGTGGTTAAAACTTTGAAGTTCATTTTGTTTAGTTTAACAGTCATTTTTGTCTGTTTCCCTTATTTTTTTGTAACTGCTTATATTAGGAAAATATATTTGTCTGTAAAACAGGATACGTAAAATGAGGACTATTTTTCTGTTATAAATAGAGCTTTCCGAGAGCAATTGGTAGATGCTGTATGAGTATTGTTTAGTATTCTAATGTTTCTTGGTTGCTTCTTTTGGTTTTTAATGCTTTTTTTTATTTTTAATATACATTGAACAGTGAAATAAGTATTTCTAGTTTTGTATTGACTTATAGAGCCCTTCCTAACCTTGAAAGGCCTTGCATAGCCATATGGCAAGGGTTAATAAACCTTTTCACCTGGAAAGAACCAAAATACCCTTCTATCGTTTAGTTGAGGGTTGAAGCTTTTTGTATCTGTTTACAGCTGTTAAGCAGACCCATGGGCCCACGTTGAAGAGCACCGTTCAATGCTCCCAGTTAGGTGACCAGTGTTACATGAACCCATGTAGAAAAACACCGCTCTTTGCACCCACATAAAAGAGCAGCGTTCCAAGGACCCAAGTAAGATAGCACCATTCCATAGGCCTAATTAGGGGATTACCTTTTCATGGACCCACGTAGAAAGGCACCTTCTATGGACACGCCGGAGGCCACCATGCCATGGATCCACGTAGGAGCGCATCGACCCATGGTCCCAATTAGGTGGGCATACACCCATTGACCCATGTTGGAAAGCACATTATCATTGACTGACGAAAGTGTTCACAAACCCATAACGTTTAAGAGCACCGTTCTAAGGGCCCACGTAGGAGGCCACTGGTACATCGACCCACGTAGGGGACACCGACCCACGAGCCCACACAGGAAATCACTACCCATGCACCCAAGTGGAAGAGAACTCAGCTTATTGACCCAGAGAAGTGTTCGCAAACTCCTATTCCTGCGCATGAGAGCAGCGACCGAGCGTTTAGCAGAAGAGGGACACTGGCTACGTTAGAGATCGGCTGGGCGGTAATTTCTTTTAGTCTCGGTCATCGCATTGGTTTTTTTAATTAAAATTTTAATTAAAAGAATTAATATTTTAAATGATTAGTAAATAAAAATATCTTACCTTCCATGTTTAATGCGTTTCCAACCTCTTCTCATAGTTACTTGGCTATGATTTTATTTTTGAAATCCCTGCGTCTGTCACTACATACTTTGTACTTTCCGAAATTAAAAGCTCACATTCACTATCATACAATTTACTCTTTTATTAGCATTCATATTTTAAAATTATTTATAAGAAAGGTAGCTAGAAGGTTATAAGCATTGGAAGGTTATAAACATCTTTCCAGGTAATTTAATAAACAAGGGAAACAAAAGCAATAAATTAGAATTGAAAAAGTTCTACATTTTATTAGCTTTCATTTAAAAAAAAGAAACGCATTGAAATCGGTTAAGATTTAGAGGCTGTAGCCTTTTTTGAAGCACGCAAAATATAATGTCTGGGGAGAGCGACGAGAAAAATTGTAATGTCTGGGCTAAGCGATGAGCGAAAGGCCGGAACCTGGAAGCCACGTCGCTCGGTCACTCATGCCTATTGTAGCCAGTCCCTCCCTCATCCCTACTGCACTCCAGCTTAACATTAATGTGAGGGACGTTGCTCTGAAGCTTTTCGCTTATCGCTCATCGCTCTTCCGAGGGTATCCTACCCGAGGCCTAAGTGTTCAAATCCTTGAGTCCCACTGATGCCTCTAGATTTCGACTCTCCTGGTAACTTTTTAGAAAAAACCTATAGGGAAGGTATATGTAAATGGTGAAGTATTTGTTATTAAACAAACCGAAGATTCGAAATTAGGAAGAAGTATTGTTCTAACGGCCGATTGAACATTGGCATCGATTTTCACCTTCCGACCTTGACCGGCCGACAAACGGATTTTCATGAATCATTAATTCCGAATCGTGCCAGATCCGATAATGCTCGGTTTGTGAAAATTTTTGTGATTTAATTAGCAATCAGTGTTAAATGTTTACCAATAAATCTTTGTTTCGATATTTGTGTTCAATGATATTCCATAATCACGACACAATGTTTTGGCCAAAACGAATATTTTTAAGCCCATATTGCCTTATCCAGAAGTTTACAGTTTTCAAGATATTAAATATACTACGATGTTTAAAAAAAACAACAAAAAAACACTATTGCTTAGGTTAGGGTATTTTTTAGCACTTTCCTCCGAAGGAAAGTAGCTATTGAGGTTGGACTCATGACGGAATTTTTGAAAAATTTCTTCAAATCTTTATCAATCCTACCTAGTAGACACCGAAAATGACCCCCGTTAAAATTTATATATATCTATATATATATATATATGCATATATATATATATATATATATATATATATATATATATATATATATATATATATATATATATGTGTCTGTTAACACGATAGCGGCCAGAGTTTTTGTTTTTTCGTCACGAAACTTGGTATATAGCATTCAATTAGCAAACGATTGAACGAGTTCGTTAACCACCAAAGTCGGTCCACCGGAAGGGGGGGTTTTCCCCGAACCCAAAACACTAATTTGACTATGTCAGCCGTAATATTTGTTATATTTCAACGAAACTTGGTATTCGTAGTGATAATATAGAGAGAAAAGTGAGATATAAAAATGAACTAAATCGGTTCATTAGAAGGGGGGGGGGGTTTACTCAGGACCCACAATACCAATTCGCCACTACTAGCCGTGATTTTTGGTATATTTCAACGGAACTCGGTATTCGTAGTGGTAATCCACAGGTAAATAACTGTTGTAAAAATAAACTAAATCGGTTCATTAGGAGGGGGGGTTTACTCCGGACCCACAATACCAATTCGCCACTACCAGCAGTGATTTTTGGTATACTTCGACGAAACTCGGCATTCGTAGTGGTAATCTACAGGTAAATATGTGTTGTAAAAATAAACTAAATCGGTTCATTAGAAGGGGGGGTTTACTCCTGACCCAAATTCTTAATATACTCATACCGGTAAATTTACATTATTACTACACGAATGACGAAAGCACACTAAAACTAACCCTTGACTCCAAACGTATAGCTAAGCTAGTCATCTCTTCAATTCTTTGAATCAGCAATAACAAACAACCCTAAGTTGTAAACAAAGCATTGTACTCAAAACGCAAATAATGCAGCGGCAATAACATATAGGAAATTTTATTGTGTTAACTGCAACTTAAATTATTTCCCGCTTATGTGTCTTACACATTTTTTCTAACAATTATTAGCATTTTACCTGACTATTGTACTGTTAGCACTTTCCTCCGAAGGAAAGTAGCTATTGAGGTTGGACTCATGACGGAATTTTTGAAAAATTTCTTCAAATCTTTATCGATCCTACCTAGTAGACACCGAAAATGACCCCCGTTAAAATTTATATATATCTATATATATATATATATATATATATATATGCATATATATATATATATATGTGTCTGTTAACACGATAGCGGCCAGAGTTTTTGTTTTTTCGTCACGAAACTTGGTATATAGCATTCAATTAGCAAACGATTGAACGAGTTCGTTAACCACCAAAGTCGGTCCACCGGAAGGGGGGGTTTACCCCGAACCCAAAACACTTATTTGACTATGTCAGCCGTAATATTTGTTATATTTCAACGAAACTTGGTATTCGTAGTGTTAATATAGAGGGAAAAGTGAGATATAAAAATGAACTAAATCGGTTCATTAGAAGGGGGGGTTTACTCCGGACCCACAATACCAATTCGCCACTACCAGCCGTGATTTTTGGTATATTTCAACGAAACTCGGTATTCGTAGTGCTAATCCACAGGTAAATATGTGTTGTAAAAATAAACGAAATCGGTTCATTAGGAGGGGGGTTTACTCCGGATCCACAATACCAATTCGCCACTACCAGCCGTGATTTTTGGTATATTTCGACGAAACTCGGTATTCGTAGTGGTAATCTACAGGTAAATATGTGTTGTAAAATGAAACTAAATCGGTTCATTAGAAGGGGGGGTTTACTCCGGACCCAAATTCCTAATATACTCATACCGGTCGTAATTTCTGCTGTATTGTAACGAAACGCTGTATACGTCGTGGGTAACTCGTGAGAAAGAAGTGTTGTAAAAATGAGCTGAATCGGTCAATCGGAAAGCGGGGGTTTAATTTGTAATATATTTGAATAGAAAAGCCGGCAGACGTAGGTTCACAAAGCCGCCGCAAGGAGCGCTTTCTACCAATAGAGTGACTGTATCCTGTTCCTGCGTTAGATCAAAATACGATAATATGAGGATTTTTGTATTTATTACGTAGTGTAGTAGGTACCATGTGTAAACATAACTCTGGATGCAAATTAATAATTGATCAGTTACTCATTACAAAATGAGAACTATTCACGTTTTTATTTTATTTATGTAGGATATTTTAAGCAAATTGTTCTGGAAAGCAGTCTACACTACCCAAATTCTGAGGAAAGTGCTTAGTTATGCAGCTCCTGCGTGACGGACTTTTTTATGACTCCTTCGCTCTTGGAAGCACTCGAACAATATTTCATATTGTCTTACCTTGTTTAAAATACTCATTTTACTGTTAAATGCAATTTAAAAAATAACATGAACCAATTAAAATTTTAGGAAAACAGATATAAAACCCCGTTCAAAAGAGCAAAACTTAAAATTTCGAAGTTCCAAGCACTTATCCATTTCTCCGATTGACCTCGCCCCATCGAAAATTACATATGAACGTGTTTTTTTTTGTAGAGAATTTAGTAAAAATCTAATACAGGATTATTCTATTAATTAACAACATTTCTCTTCGCCTAAAGAAAAAAAAGTTCGTTAACTAGCAGAATCCGTCATCCGGAACATGGTTTTTGGAAAAACATTTGCTTGAAAAAAAATCGGAACGCTTAAGTTCGTATGCTTGCAGGTACTCGTTTTATTAGTTCCTGTTTGTAGAAAAAAATGCAAACATTTTTAAAGCGATATCTATAACTGTTTAAGGGGAAAATTGATACAACTACTTTTCCAAACTAATTTTCAGTTTGGGTATTCAGAAACTTTTAAAAAATATTTTTCACGAAAGATCAGAACCTACTAATAACTGTTTCTCTTCCATTACTAATGGCCCTAGGGATATGAACGGAATCGCGCTAAGATGACGCCGTTCCTGCGGGTTGGACTTTTCTTTCCTGTTCCATCACACATTAACTCCAACAATTAGTGGAAAAACGATCAACCCAACGCAACAATTTGATGTGCTATTACTGAGACCAGCTCCACTCCAGGGAGAATCTATTGATATCGCCAACCAAGATGAAGCATAGCGTGCATTCGGATCATATTTTCCCTCGAAAGTGTATATTTAATTAGGTATTTCCGTTTTTAAACTAGTTATTAATATGCATTTTTTCCCTGTGTAAAAATGTTGATGAATAAATACATATATAATGACACGATTCCTTACTTAAAGAATGTCGTTTCATATTCAGGCCATTTTTATTTGTCATTAGTATCCCGCATACTTGGGCAACAAAACACCGAACTTCTTAGGAGGCGAACTAAGGAATAATTTAAGTGTTGTAAACATTTTACTTTTTTTCTTTCGATTCTTCCTATTCGATAACCGACACGAAATATTTAAGAATAACACCGATGGCTTTTTTGGAAGTTGTTATTTTCGCGTTTTATTTTAAGTGTATAACTTTGCTGCCAACACTACTACAGTTCAAAACCAACCATTATAGGCCAACAAACACCAATACTGTATAGAAACATCAGTACAGCGTAACAATCACCAGTACTGTATAGAACACCAGTACAGTGCAACTAACACCAGTACTGTATAGAAACACCAGTAGACTGCAACAATCACCACTACTGCATAGAAACACTAGTACAGTACAGCAATGACCAGTAATGTATAAAACACCAGTACAGTGCAACAGTTTCTAGTACTATATAGAAACACCAGTACAGTGCAACAATCACCAGTACTGTATAGAATCACCGGTATATTGCGACAATCACCAGTACTGTACGGAAACTCCAGTGCCGTGAAACAACCACCAGTACTGAAGTGAAACACCAATGCAGTGCAAAAATCACCAGTAGTGTTAGCACATTTAATTAGCTTTCCAACGATATACACAGAACTAAGATTATATCTCCATTTTTTTCCTAGAAGCAACCAAGTTAATAAACAAAATATAACAGTCAAAATAACTTGATTCAACCCCCCATTTAATGTATTCCCTCTTCTGATTGGCTGGAGCGGGCGGTGGTTGGAGGGGCCTGGGCCTCTGGTGACTGGGTTGGGCCCCCTACTATAAGGTTCGAGAGGATCTGGACGGCCTGGTCCCACCATGCAGATCCTCAGCTCCGAGCCTAATGTCACAGGGATCATGCCCGCTCTTTAGAAAGGTGAGGTCTGGCTGAGCCATCGGTGTTCCGGCGCCCTCTCTCTCCCTCTCGCTCTTGCCAATCAGATTTTCACTATAATATTTATATCACTTATCCCAATGAATTTCTAAAAAAATAGCAGACTTTCATAATAATATTGTATCAATCGCAATGTCTCACTAATTTCTTAGATTAACCCAGATTTCTCACTTTGGCTGTCATGACCCTAAGTGGTTGAAAGCCTCCCCCCCCCCCCAAAAAAAAAAAAAAAAAAAAATCTCCATTTCATTAAAAATTAATATTATCATTATTTTCATGAAATTATCAGAAGTGTAGTGATTTTCGAAAAGTTGTCACTAACCAGAAACTTTTATTGATTTCTTTGTACTTTTTGAATTGATATTAGGGATTGAATGAAATAATTCAAAACGTCTTCGAAGAATCAACACTTTTTTTTTATTCTTTAACTTTCCCTTTAAAACGTTTGACGCAAAGAATTAAAAAATATTGATTGATTTGTTCTATATAAATTCAAGAAAATTACTTTGAATTTGATCGCACAAGGCAGTATTACCCCTCAATAGTTATTAAATTAGATATTAAGGATTCGATAGAGATGAATGGTTTTGGAGTTTGAGCTTGACTACTCCGTAAAAACACTGACGATTTCCTATTTTAAAGGATGCACTAATCGATACTTGTAGCGTGATGATTGCCAAGTCGGAACATCGATTATACCATTACACTCGGCTTCTCAAGGACCTCGCCTTTAATATACCTATCTTACTTCAACAGCTTTATATGAATTAATACAAGAATGTAGGTAACCGTTTACTGTGTTTTATTGTATACTAGCTGTTACCCGGCGTGCCAAGAAACACCTACTTTCTGTATCAAGAAAAGCCAAAATAAATTAGAAACCAAAGCCTATGACACTCCCCGTATCAAGACCTACCTGTGTGCCAAGTTTGGCCAAAATCGGTCGAGCGGTGTGGGTTTGTATAAGGAACAAACAGATGGACAAACAGCTGATTGACGTTTTTGACCTAGCCTATGACACTCCCCGGATCAAGACCTACCTGTGTGCCAAGTTTGGTCGAAATCGGTCGAGCGGTGTGCATTTGTATAAGGAACAGACATACAGACAGACAGGTGGTAGACATTTTTGACCTAACCTACGAGACATCCCGGATCAAGACCTACCTGTGCGCCAAGTTTGGTCGAAATCGGTCGAGCGGTGTGGATTTGTATAAGGACCAAACATACTGACAGACAGCTAGTAGACGTTTTTCATCTAGCCTATGACACTCCCCGGATCAAGACCTACCTGTGTGCCAAGTTTGGTCGAAATCGGTCCAGTGGTGTGGATTTGTATAAGGACCAAACATACTGACAGACAGCTAGTAGACGTTTTTCATCTAGCCTATGACACTCCCCGTATCAAGACCTACCTGTGTGCCAAGTTTGGTCGAAATCGGTCGAGCGGTGTGCATTTGTATAAGGAACAGACATACAGACAGACAGGTGGTAGACATTTTTGACCTAACCTACGAGACATCCCGGATCAAGACCTACCTGTGCGCCAAGTTTGGTCGAAATCGGTCGAGTGGTGTGGATTTGTATAAGGACCAAACATACTGACAGACAGCTAGTAGACGTTTTTCATCTAGCCTATGACACTCCCCGGATCAAGACCTACCTGTGTGCCAAGTTTGGTCGAAATCGGTCGAGCGGTGTGCATTTGTATGAGGAACAGACATACAGACAGACAGGTGGTAGACATTTTTGACCTAACCTACGAGACATCCCGGATCAAGACCTACCTGTGCGCCAAGGTCGGTCGAAATCGGTCAAACGGTGTGGATTTGTATAATAAGGAACAAACAGATAAACAGAGAGACACGTGATTTATATATATAGACTAGTTGAATACCAGTGCTTCGTCACGGCAGTTAAGTAGTTATTTTATTGCGTTAAATAATGTATCATCAAAATTAACGCCACTATGTAATTTTGTTCAGTTTACTATAGCACGGTTCCCGTCATACTATAAGCTATTCATTAATTTATAAATAATCAAAGTATAATATTTCTTGACATGGGGTGCTCCGGACCAGTATCAATAAATAAATAACGTTATCTATAGGTTACCGGTAACAGGAGTTGAACCGGTTCAGGTTAAAATTCGTTGTCAGTGATAACTGTACGTTATAATTCAAAAAATTAAGTTTCCAAGATGTCATTTGGAAACACCCATTATATTTGCGAGCATTACCAAGAAGTGGTCTGCCTGGGGATACTGGTGGGTGAGGAGGCTGTGCAAGGGTTCGGGATATTATTACCTCGGATGTACCATCACCAGGGATAGCGTAAACTCTATGAAGGATAAAATCACTGTTTATTTCTAGTAATTCAAGGTCTGCCATCATAGTTGAAATGAGCCCCAATTAAAAATAATACAGAAAACGGTCATAGCCATGTTGAATGCACCGGTTCCCGTAGATCACCGAAGTTAAGCATCGTCGGGCGTGGTCAGAACCTGAATGGGTGACCGACCACGTGCTGTTGGTATTAAAAAAAGGGTGGCAGCCGGTAGATAGCCCGGCGTTAATAGCTTAATTGTTGATACGCCGTTAAACACGAAAAAAAAAAATACTATGAAATAGATACAATACGGTAACAGCTGAACTGTTATCGTCCTAGAAACGCATTCTGCCTAGGCGTGCAAGCTCTCTTTAAACCCAACTAAAAATTCAAACCCTCAAATAAATTTGAATATCAAAAAAACCTTTCTTAGCGAGTGTTTACTCGCTATATGGGAGAGTCCATGCAAATTTTCAAATTTCTCTGTCAAGGAGTTTGGGCTGGGCGATGATAGGTCAGTGAGAGAGTGATTGAGTGGTATTTGACAAATATATAGCAGATCAACTACTAGAAAATAAATATTTATTTATTTTTACGAGCTTCGCAACGACGCACAGTGGTCAAAAACCGCCCAAATGCGCTCAAAACTCAATAACATGTGATATTGTTGATTTAGAAACCTGAATTTAAATATTTCAAGTAGGACACGATTTTTCACTCGGATCACTTCAGACATTTATTTCAGTCAACACTGATTTGAGTACTGCAAAAAAAATCCATCTTCCATTTGCTTCGAATGTTTACATAGAGATAACGCGCGTCTGTCTTACCGAGTTCGTTCACGTCTAGCACCGAAATAGGCAAACTTATGCAGTCAATTTCGGTCTGGGCTCTTTCTATACATGTCCACTGAAAATGTACGCCCAAAATTAGAGAGACGCAAAAAGTATAAGACAAAACGAATTTTGATACGTGTAATTTTTCTACTTTTTAAGTATCCCCGTCCACGATTCTAAAAAAATAAAAAAAAAAAATATTTTTTTTGCCCTTCGAACATCCCATTAAAACAAGAAAAAAATGCGTCAATCTTATTGGTCTGAACAAGTAGAGTTGCAGGAACGATTTTGGTACATGAGAATTTGGGAATTTTCCTCGTTTCTTGTACTTCCATGATTAACCACCGTCCTGCAATCCTTAAGAAATGACCTGAAACTCAAGAAATGACACTCTCAGGAGGTCTTTAACATATATTTCAACTAGCATTAATTAGATCTCAGTAGACCTTCATTGGTTACGATATTGCCTCTGCGCAAGGTAGCACCCATCATGACCAAATAAAAAATTGTTGTTAGTTTTAGTGATAAGTTATGTAAATATATTAACTATATTTGAAAAAGCAAGGCTCTAAATAATGTTTAGCACATAATTCTTAACAAAAACCTCCTAACTTTTGTCGTATGCTCTTTTCAAACTTTTGTTGTATTTAGTACTATAAGTTACTGATAATTGTGAACATATAAATTTGTATTTTTGACTCTATCTTTAAAAAAAAAAAAAAAAAAAAAAAAAAAAAAAAAGAGCAAGTCACCGTCGTTGCGAAGCTCGTAAAATAAAAAAATAAAAAAAAACCATATATTTAAGACCAAAATGTTCGGAGAAAATACTTCAAAAAATCAAGTTTTGAGCGCTCAAGTTTTATTTATTTTCAATATTCAGAGAATGATAGATAGGTATAATGGCTGATTAGAAGGTTAATAACAAATCTAAATTACGGCTGTTCAAAAATTAAAAAAATTCTAATTAATAAAAAAGCCCAAATCGCAGGAACTGCGTCATCTTCGCAAGATTACGTTCATCTTTCTAGTGCTATTTGTAAAGGAATAGTAGTAGTTTTTGGTGGGATTTGATCGTTCATGAAAAATATAAAATAATATCTCGAAGAGAAAATAGATTTAAGGCGCCACAACAGGAAACTGACAGTATCATGGCAACTTTACAACATTCGCTCTCGGAAACACTATAATACTGTTACACATTTTCTGACCTTCTATTAGTAAAATACTCATTTTACTGTAACAATCAACTAAGACAGGTAAACAGATACAAAATGCAACAATCAACTAAGACAGGTAAACAGATACAAAAATGCAACAATCAACTAAGACAGGTAAACAGATACAAAAATGCAAAAATCAACTAAGACAGGTAAACAGATACAAAAATGCAACAACCAACTAAGACAGGTAAACAGATACAAAAATGCAAAAATCAACTAAGACAGGTAAACAGATACAAAAATGCAACAATCAACTAAGACAGGTAAACAGATACAAAAATGCAAAAATCAACTAAGACAGGTAAACAGATACAAAAATGCAACAATCAACTAAGACAGGTAAACAGATACAAAAATGCAACAATCAACTAAGACAGGTAAACAGATACAAAAATGCAACAATCAACTAAGACAGGTAAACAGATACAAAAATGCAAAAATCAACTAAGACAGGTAAACAGATACAAAAATGCAACAATCAACTAAGACAGGTAAACAGATACAAAAATGCAACAATCAACTAAGACAGGTAAACAGATACAAAAATGCAACAATCAACTAAGACAGGTAAACAGATACAAAAATGCAACAATCAACTAAGACAGGTAAACAGATACAAAAATGCAAAAATCAACTAAGACAGGTAAACAGATACAAAAATGCAAAAATCAACTAAGACAGGTAAACAGATACAAAAATGCAACAATCAACTAAGACAGGTAAACAGATACAAAAATGCAACAATCAACTAAGACAGGTAAACAGATACAAAAATGCAACAATCAACTAAGACAGGTAAACAGATACAAAAATGCAACAATCAACTAAGACAGGTAAACAGATACAAAAATGCAACAATCAACTAAGACAGGTAAACAGATACAAAAATGCAACAATCAACTAAGACAGGTAAACAGATACAAAAATGCAACAATCAACTAAGACAGGTAAACAGATACAAAAATGCAACAATCAACTAAGACAGGTAAACAGATACAAAAATGCAACAATCAACTAAGACAGGTAAACAGATACAAAAATGCAAAAATCAACTAAGACAGGTAAACAGATACAAAAATGCAACAACCAACTAAGACAGGTAAACAGATACAAAAATGCAAAAATCAACTAAGACAGGTAAACAGATACAAAAATGCAACAATCAACTAAGACAGGTAAACAGATACAAAAATGCAACAATCAACTAAGACAGGTAAACAGATACAAAAATGCAACAATCAACTAAGACAGGTAAACAGATACAAAAATGCAACAATCAACTAAGACAGGTAAACAGATACAAAAATGCAACAATCAACTAAGACAGGTAAACAGATACAAAAATGCAACAATCAACTAAGACAGGTAAACAGATACAAAAATGCAACAATCAACTAAGACAGGTAAACAGATACAAAAATGCAACAATCAACTAAGACAGGTAAACAGATACAAAAATGCAACAATCAACTAAGACAGGTAAACAGATACAAAAATGCAACAATCAACTAAGACAGGTAAACAGATACAAAAATCCGTTCAATAGAGGAAAACTAACGATTTAGAAGTTTCAAGTCCTTATTTCTCAGATTGACATTGCTCAATCTAAAGTTGCATAAGAACCTTTTTTTTTGTAGAGAATTTTGTTAGCATTCAAATGGTCATCTTCCACTTACCACGATTTCTCAACCGTTTTCAAGATATTTTAGAAAATATACAACAATCACAGTACTTTTCATGCCTGATAATGAAATATTTTATTTCTAGGACTTTCTGAACCCCAAACGGGACCAAAATTTATACTAGGGATAAGAGATGTCAAACATCAGGAAAAAGTTTTAACTGAATCAATCATTTCCGAACACACAAACTTAAAATTAGTTTGGAAAAGTAGTTGTTTCAATAGTTCTCGTAAACGGTTGCAGATATAGCGATAAAAATAGTTTTATTCGTTTTCCAACTTTAATACACCTATAAAACAAGTCCCTGTAAGCATATGAACACGAAAACGTAAGTATTACGATTTTACTTCTCGAATTCTGCTCCGAAAGATTTTTCACAAAGACGAAAGATTTTTCAATGGGGAAAAGTGCCTATTGAGGCAAAACTTGAGGATATCAGTGAGTGTAGATGAAGTTTATGCATAAAAATGTTCCGGACTGAATTTAATTACTTTACGCAGATTTTGCGGGAAAATACCTTCCTTTTTGCATTTTGCAGAAAATGTAAACCGTCTCATTTCAATTTTCAACTTTCAATTAAACCAAATCTGTGCCCCGCAGGTAAAAAACACCATGTCAAATATTTGTAATTGTTCAGGAGAGTCAATTATTTATAATTTTGAACTATTAAAATTAGTTTCTTTGTTACTTATAAACACAGTTTAAACAAAATTGTTCACATTGTTATTGGCATTGATAGGTAATTGGAAGTATTGATCATAGTTAAACAAAACCAAGTCCTCTAATCAAAACGGACAAGATTTTATTTTTCACTCTCTTATCTTCGTTATTTATGGGAATGGGACATAGTGCCCTGTGGATCAAAAAATCCACATTAAGAACATACTGTTTAGTCAATTTAATAAAAAAAAACTGGACATGGTGTCCTTTACCTCCGGGGTGTAGAAATAAGAACCTCTAAATAATACGGAAAGATAAGTGCTCTATTGAAAAATGACCGTCTTAAATAATTAGTTAATCTAATTCTAGAATGATTGAGAACGATTAAAGCGTCATACGTTCTGAATGATAGAGAACTACAAGAAATAGAAAACTAGATACGACTGACTATATGGTAGATTTATTAACGATTGGCGTGGGAAGTCCATGAATGAAAGAAGGAGCCAGAAATAGCACAGAGTAAACAATTTATTCACTTTCTTCTTACCGAAAATAGAATCCCGTTATTTATCTAATAACTGGATACGATCAATCGAACGTAGAACAGTAATAAAGTGAAATATCCAAGGCGTACTCTAATCGCATATCTTTGAGTCCGAGAAATCCGAAAAGATATCTCTAATGGATTTGCAGACAACCCATGGTGGACAAAGTACTAAAGTCCCTCAAAAATCAAAATTATATACAGAAATACAGCCTGTAAAAAAAAAAAATAATATAATTCTAAAGGGAAATAAAAACATATAAATAGGATAAAATAAAAGAAGAAAACTAAAAATAAATAAATAAATAATTTCTGTATACAGTAGAACTTGGATAATTCGAACCCCAAGGGACGGATAAAAAAGTTCGAATTATCCAAAATTCGAATTACAGAAGTTTTTAAAAATAAAGGGGAAAAAATCAAATTTCATATTTCATATTTTCACATTTTTTAATTTAAAAAAATACATACATCTCATTTAAACAATAACAAATATTTCATAAATTGATGATTACGTACATAAGTAATAAAAAAATTATCAAAAAATTAAAAATAATACAGATCTATATAGGCACTGAGAGACTTATAACATAATAAGAAATTATTATAATACGAAATGAAGATCGGAGGGATGGTGGGAGGGATTCTAGGATAAAACCACAGGATGGCGTATGTAACTACAACCCCTGGAAGGGAGGAAGCGCGACAGATCTAGGCTCTGACTTATAATTGAATAAGAAATGAATATCGGAGGGATGGTGGGAAGGAATTCTAGGATAAAACCACAGGATGGCGTATGTAACTACAACCCCTGGAAGGGAGGAAGCGCGACAGATCTAGGCTCTGACTTATAATTGAATAAGAAATGAATATCGGAGGGATGGTGGGAGGGATTTCTAGGATAAAACCACAGGATGGCGTATGTAACTACAACCCCTGGAAGGGAGGAAGCGCGACAGATCTAGGCTCTGACTTATAATTGAATAAGAAATGAATATCGGAGGGATGGTGGGAAGGAATTCTAGGATAAAACCACAGGATGGCGTATGTAACTACAACCCCTGGAAGGGAGGAAGCGCGACAGATCTAGGCTCTGACTTATAATTGAATAAGAAATGAATATCGGAGGAATGGTGGGAGGGATTTCTAGGATAAAACCACAGGATGGCGTATGTAACTACAACCCCTGGAAGGGAGGAAGCGCGACAGATCTAGGCTCTGACTTATAATTGAATAAGAAATGAATATCGGAGGGATGGTGGGAAGGAATTCTAGGATAAAACCACAGGATGGCGTATGTAACTACAACCCCTGGAAGGGAGGAAGCGCGACAGATCTAGGCTCTGACTTATAATTGAATAAGAAATGAATATCGGAGGGATGGTGGGAAGGAATTCTAGGATAAAACCACAGGATGGCGTATGTAACTACAACCCCAGGAAGGGAGGAAGCGCGACAGATCTAGGCTCTGACTTATAATTGAATAAGAAATGAATATCGGAGGGATGGTGGGAAGGAATTCTAGGATAAAACCACAGGATGGCGTATGTAACTACAACCCCTGGAAGGGAGGAAGCGCGACAGATCTAGGCTCTGACTTATAATTGAATAAGAAATGAATATCGGAGGGATGGTGGGAAGGAATTCTAGGATAAAACCACAGGATGGCGTATGTAACTACAACCCCTGGAAGGGAGGAAGCGCGACAGATCTAGGCTCAAACTTATAATTGAATAAGAAATGAATATCGGAGGGATGGTGGGAGGGATTTCTAGGATAAAACCACAGGATGGCGTATGTAACTACAACCCCTGGAAGGGAGGAAGCGCGACAGATCTAGGCTCTGACTTATAATTGAATAAGAAATGAATATCGGAGAGATGGTGGGAGGGAATTCTAGGATAAAACCACAGGATGGCGTATGTAACTACAACCCCTGGAAGGGAGGAAGCGCGACACATCTAGGCTCTGACTTATAATTGAATAAGAAATGAATATCGGAGGGATGGTGGGAAGGAATTCTAGGATAAAACCACAGGATGGCGTATGTAACTACAACCCCTGGAAGGGAGGAAGCGCGACAGATCTAGGCTCTGACTTATAATTGAATAAGAAATGAATATCGGAGGGATGGTGGGAAGGAATTCTAGGATAAAACCACAGGATGGCGTATGTAACTACAACCCCTGGAAGGGAGGAAGCGCGACAGATCTAGGCTCTGACTTATAATTGAATAAGAAATGAATATCGGAGGGATGGTGGGAAGGAATTCTAGGATAAAACGACAGGATGGCGTATGTAACTACAACCCCTGGAAGGGAGGAAGCGCGACAGATCTAGGCTCTGACTTATAATTGAATAAGAAATGAATATCGGAGGGATGGTGGGAGGGATTTCTAGGATAAAACCACAGGATGGCGTATGTAACTACAACCCCTGGAAGGGAGGAAGCGCGACAGATCTAGGCTCTGACTTATAATTGAATAAGAAATGAATATCGGAGGGATGGTGGGAAGGAATTCTAGGATAAAACGACAGGATGGCGTATGTAACTACAACCACTGGAAGGGAGGAAGCGCGACAGATCTAGGCTCTGACTTATAATTGAATAAGAAATGAATATCGGAGGGATGGTGGGAAGGAATTCTAGGATAAAACCACAGGATGGCGTATGTAACTACAACCCCTGGAAGGGAGGACGCGCGACAGATCTAGGCTCTGACTTATAATTGAATAAGAAATGAATATCGGAGGGATGGTGGGAGGGAATTCTAGGATAAAACGACAGGATGGCGTATGTAACTACAACCACTGGAAGGGAGGAAGCGCGACAGATCTAGGCTCTGACTTATAATTGAATAAGAAATGAATATCGGAGGGATGGTGGGAAGGAATTCTAGGATAAAATGACAGGATGGCGTATGTAACTACAACCACTGGAAGGGAGGAAGCGCGACAGATCTAGGCTCTGACTTATAATTGAATAAGAAATGAATATCGGAGGGATGGTGGGAAGGAATTCTAGGATAAAACGACAGGATGGCGTATGTAACTACAACCCCTGGAAGGGAGGAAGCGCGACAGATCTAGGCTCTGACTTATAATTGAATAAGAAATGAATATCGGAGGGATGGTGGGAGGGAATTCTAGGATAAAACGACAGGATGGCGTATGTAACTACAACCCCTGGAAGGGAGGAAGCGCGACAGATCTAGGCTCTGACTTATAATTGAATAAGAAATGAATATCGGAGGGATGGTGGGAAGGAATTCTAGGATAAAACGACAGGATGGCGTATGTAACTACAACCACTGGAAGGGAGGAAGCGCGACAGATCTAGTCTCTGACTTATAATTGAATAAGAAATGAATATCGGAGGGATGGTGGGAAGGAATTCTAGGATAAAACCACAGGATGGCGTATGTAACTACAACCCCTGGAAGGGAGGAAGCGCGACAGATCTAGGCTCTGACTTATAATTGAATAAGAAATGAATATCGGAGGGATGGTGGGAGGGAATTCTAGGATAAAACGACAGGATGGCGTATGTAACTACAACCACTGGAAGGGAGGAAGCGCGACAGATCTAGGCTCTGACTTATAATTGAATAAGAAATGAATATCGGAGGGATGGTGGGAAGGAATTCTAGGATAAAATGACAGGATGGCGTATGTAACTACAACCACTGGAAGGGAGGAAGCGCGACAGATCTAGGCTCTGACTTATAATTGAATAAGAAATGAATATCGGAGGGATGGTGGGAAGGAATTCTAGGATAAAACCACAGGATGGCGTATGTAACTACAACCCCTGGAAGGGAGGAAGCGCGACAGATCTAGGCTCTGACTTATAATTGAATAAGAAATGAATATCGGAGAGATGGTGGGAGGGAATTCTAGGATAAAACGACAGGATGGCGTATGTAACTACAACCCCTGGAAGGGAGGAAGCGCGACAGATCTAGGCTCTGACTTATAATTGAATAAGAAATGAATATCGGAGGGATGGTGGGAAGGAATTCTAGGATAAAACGACAGGATGGCGTATGTAACTACAACCACTGGAAGGGAGGAAGCGCGACAGATCTAGGCTCTGACTTATAATTGAATAAGAAATGAATATCGGAGGGATGGTGGGAAGGAAGTCTAGGATAAAACCACAGGATGGCGTATGTAACTACAACCCCTGGAAGGGAGGAAGCGCGACAGATCTAGGCTCTGACTTATAATTGAATAAGAAATGAATATCGGAGGGATGGTGGGAGGGAATTCTAGGATAAAACGACAGGATGGCGTATGTAACTACAACCCCTGGAAGGGAGGAAGCGCGACAGATCTAGGCTCTGACTTATAATTGAATAAGAAATGAATATCGGAGGGATGGTGGGAAGGAATTCTAGGATAAAACGACAGGATGGCGTATGTAACTACAACCCCTGGAAGGGAGGAAGCGCGACAGATCTAGGCTCTGACTTATAATTGAATAAGAAATGAATATCGGAGGGATGGTGGGAAGGAATTCTAGGATAAAACCACAGGATGGCGTATGTAACTACAACCCCTGGAAGGGAGGAAGCGCGACAGATCTAGGCTCTGATTTATAATTGAATAAGAAATGAATATCGGAGGGATGGTGGGAAGGAATTCTAGGATAAAACGACAGGATGGCGTATGTAACTACAACCCCTGGAAGGGAGGAAGCGCGACAGATCTAGGCTCTGACTTATAATTGAATAAGAAATGAATATCGGAGGGATGGTGGGAAGGAATTCTAGGATAAAACGACAGGATGGCGTATGTAACTACAACCCCTGGAAGGGAGGAAGCGCGACAGATCTAGGCTCTGACTTATAATTGAATAAGAAATGAATATCGGAGGGATGGTGGGAGGGATTTCTAGGATAAAACCACAGGATGGCGTATGTAACTACAACCCCTGGAAGGGAGGAAGCGCGACAGATCTAGGCTCTGACTTATAATTGAATAAGAAATGAATATCGGAGGGATGGTGGGAAGGATTTCTAGGATAAAACCACAGGATGGCGTATGTAACTACAACCCCTGGAAGGGAGGAAGCGCGACAGATCTAGGCTCTGACTTATAATTGAATAAGAAATGAATATCGGAGGGATGGTGGGAGGGATTTCTAGGATAAAACCACAGGATGGCGTATGTAACTACAACCCCTGGAAGGGAGGAAGCGCGACAGATCTAGGCTCTGACTTATAATTGAATAAGAAATGAATATCGGAGGGATGGTGGGAAGGATTTCTAGGATAAAACCACAGGATGGCGTATGTAACTACAACCCCTGGAAGGGAGGAAGCGCGACAGATCTAGGCTCTGACTTATAATTGAATAAGAAATGAATATCGGAGGGATGGTGGGAGGGAATTCTAGGATAAAACGACAGGATGGTGTATGTAACTACAACCCCTGGAAGGGAGGAAGCGCGACAGATCTAGGCTCTGACTTATAATTGAATAAGAAATGAATATCGGAGGGATGGTGGGAGGGAATTCTAGGATAAAACCACAGGATGGCGTATGTAGCTACAACCCCTGGAAGGGAGGAAGCGCGACAGATCTAGGCTCTGACTTATAATTGAATAAGAAATGAATATCGGAGGGATGGTGGGAGGGATTTCTAGGATAAAACGACAGGATGGTGTATGTAACTACAACCCCTGGAAGGGAGGAAGCGCGACCCACCACTTTACAGAACTCCTAGAGTCCAAGAACTAGACTATGAGACCGCCACGCTTCTTGTCCAGGGACCCCTACATCCGTATCATACTGTTCTTCTTACCCTAGGGGAGAATATTTTCACAAGATTTAAGATCGAACACTTCCCATTGGCGGTAAAGAAATTCCCACTCGTAAAAAATTCGAATTATCCAAAATTTTATTCGAATTAATCACGATTTTTTTTACATTTTTTATGCCCTAAAGTCTTGGGGCCGAGAGAAATATTCGAATTAACCACGATTTCGAATTATCGAAGTTCGAATTATCCATGTTCCACTGTATATTTTTTTACCTTAGACTCATATCACCATAAATATTACTATAGCATTATCTAACTAAAACAATTATATTAATCAGAATGAATATAAAAACGTTTTGAACACGATATAAAATTACAATTTATGAACATTCCCGACAATACACGTAGCGCAATTCACTCTTATAACCTATATATATATACATCACGTGTCTGTCTGTTTTCCTGTTTGTTTGTTCCTTATACAAATCTACACCGTTTGACCGATTTTGACCAAACTTGGAATAATGGTAGGTCTTGATACGAGAAATCCTCTAGGCTAGGTCAAAAAAATCTACCAGTTGTCTGTCTGTATGTTTGTCCCTTATACAAATCCACACCGTTCGTCCGATTTTGACTAAACTCGGTACACATGTAGATCTTAATCTGGGGAGTGTCGTAGGCTAAGTCAAAAACGACTACCAGCTGTCTGTTTGTATGTTTGTCCCTTATACAAATCCACACCGTTCGTCCGATTTTGACTAAACTCGGTACACATGTAGATCTTAATCTGGGGAGTGTTGTAGGTTAAGTCAAAAACGTCTTATAGCTGTCTGTCTGTATGTTTGTCCCTTATACAAATCCACACCGTTCGTCCGACTATGACTAAACTCGGTACACAGGTAGATCTTAATCTGAGGAGTGCCGTAGGCTAGGTCAAAAAAATCTACCAGCTGTCTGTCAGTATGTTTGTCCCTTATACAAATCCACACCGTTAGACCAGTTTTTACTAAACTTGGTATACATGTATGTCTTGATACGCGGGGTGTTATAGGTTAGGTCGTCTAGGACTCACAGTTGGGAGGCCACGGGTTCATAACAGTTACAGATTCGTGTTATTACATTTTAATAATACTTATTTGGTTTCTAATTTATTTAGGCTTTTCTATATGCAGAAAGTAGGTGTAGCATGGCACGCCGGGTAACGGCTAGTATCTTTATAAAACAACACACTTCACAGGAAGATGGTAACCTTTGACGTTCTTCGTCATTAAACCCTGTCCATGCATACATACTTCAATCGCTTCAGTACCACCAATGGTGTTGCATTCTGCAATGGCAATAACCATATGTTTTGTTGCTTATCAACCAAGTGTTAATTGTTTTTAAAATAAAAGATAATCAGTCTTGTTTTATTATAACATCTACTATATATTTGTCAAATACCACTCACTGACTCACTCATTCACTCACTCACTGACCTATCAAGGCCCAGCCCAAACCGCTCGACAGAAAAATTAGAAATTTTGCATGGACACTCCCTATAGAACGTAGACGCTCGCTAAGAAAGGATTTTTTGATATTCGAATTTTTATGTTTTTTTAGAGGGGTTTTAAGTTTGAGTTGGTTAGAGCAGGCAAGCCTAGGTAGCATGCGTTGATAGGAGGTTAAAGAACAGCTGTTGCCGTACATTATCTACTTCATAGTATTATTTTTAATTGAGGTTAATTTCAACTATGATGGCAGTCCTTGAATTACTGGGGTATGGAATACTATCAACTTGGAATAGTTTTAGGCAAATAAAACGCTATTACAACTAAAATGAAATGATCTTTGGAATGAAAAAGGAATGGATCAAACCATTTTAAGGTTTTTAAGACACATTTTTACCCTCACATCAAAATTTCGGGGGGGGGGGGCTGCACATCCCTCAGTTTCCCTTATATACGCCCACGCTGGTAACCTATAGATAACGGGTTATCTATACGTTATCTGTTTTTTGATACCGGTGCGGACCATCCCAATGTCAAGAAACATTATACTTTGATTACCTATAAACTGATGACTAACTTATTGTATGACGGGAACCGTGCTATAATAAACTGCAAAAAATTAAGTAGGAGTGTTAATTTCGATGATACATCATTTAACGCAATAAAATAACTACTTATCTGCCATGACGAAGCACGGGTATTCAGCTAGTAATTTTATAATTATTATTTTATTATAAATAAACAATAAACTTAAATATATATATTTAAATTTCCATTATTATTAACAGAAATTTAAAAGGGCTCTAATTCTTCTCTAATATGCCTAGTTTCACTGATGTGTGGCTTAGTTGACCATCGTAGAACAGGAAAAACATTGATAATTTTTTTTTTTTTTCTGGCTGTTTTACAATTATATATCACTCATTTAGACTAGTGTGTAATTTCGTCAAACTTCCATTATTCTGTCTTGGGGCCTAAATTAACGGGAATACCCTTGAAAAATCATCCTGTTCCTAGATCCTGTAGAAAATATAGTCCAAGAATCACAAACTAGATAATCGAAATCAGCCTTTTCGAAAATCAATTTTTTCCGCTTTGCCACCACTGTGCGGGGTATAAAGAGATTTGGAAAGGCGTGCCGCAAGTGTGAAGATTGAGATGTCTCTGAGATTTTTCCGACGAAAGAGCGTAGGCGCTTAGAACTCTGTATTTTCCATAAAAAGGTTGACCTTATGAAAAGGGTAAAGTTACTCCACATTCTCGTATTCGTTTGATCTTTTCACGGGGTTGAACAAGGAGGGAAACTTGGCCCTCTACTATTCATTTTATAAACTTCAAGACGGTAAAAGCACACATAGCGTGATTCCTTTATATATATATATATATATATATATATATATATATATATATATATAAGTCCCTTATTAGGCCGCTTAGAGCCCAGAGGGGCTGATACTGTAGAGGTATCTGATTCTTTAACATACGGCTCACTAGGGCGAGAGTGATGTTCCGGTCGCCTGATTTTTCCCTTCGCAGATACGCATTAATTAATTAATTAATTAAGGCTGGTTGAGCCTAGGGAAGATCTGGGACCCCAAATCCAACCCTTGAACGACGACACTAGAAGATAAAAATCTGTGCGATCTGGTTTTGAACCTGCGTTCTCCAGCTCATTAGTTATTTGTCTGATCGCTCTTAGACCGCAAAATGGTCCGATTTTGGAGCAAAATTCTCGCAAAAATACCGTAACGCTATACTTTTCGAGTTCATATGCTTGCAGGTACTCGTTTTAACCTAGGGAAATAAATAAAACCTTTTTAATGCGATATCATTAACCGTTTTCGAGAAAAGTGGAAAACGTTTGTTTGTATCGAATTTTCGGTTTGAGTACATAGAATCGTGGGATTCAGTTGAAATATTTTCCACATGTTTGAAATTCATCCAAACTTGGATTTTCAAATTTTTGTTTCATTTGGAGTTTGAGAAAATTTCAGAAAAAAAGTTTTATTAACAGACATGAAAATTTCGTATATTCTCGTAAATATCTCGAAAACGGTTGATAAATTGTGGTAAATGTAAGGTTACCATTCGAAAACTTACTAAATTCGCCACAAGAAAGTTTCTGAAAGAGTTTTTGATGGGATGGTCGCATTGAACGATTCTTTTTGTCGATATCCCTTAGTTTATTTTTTTACTGATCGTATTTTTGTAATTGATTATACAGTAATTAAATATATTTGTTAATAAAAGAGGATACTTAACATTATTTATTTAAATTTTAACGTCCATTTATTATTAACTACGAATTTTAGGACGGGTTATCTGTAGGTTACCACCCTTTTCTAGCCAGGATAGGGGTGATGCCTTTTCTTTTTTTCGAAAGAAAAGCCACCACCCCTAGTGGGAATCGAACCCAGGACCTTTGGCACGGAGTGTTAAGTGCTCACGCCTTAACCCTCACGGCCATCGGGTCTACTTAACATTATTTTTTTATTTATTTATTTATTTTACTTTAAGAGCTGCACAGCAATGGTGATCTGCCCTAAAAGAATTTATATAAAATATAATAAATAAAATAATAAATTATAAGCTAAGGATCAGTAACAAAATTAAAGGGTACGGAAAATGAAATGAAGAAAAGAATAATAATAAAAAATAAAAAAGAAATATGTAAGGAATTAATAAAATAAAAAAAAAACAGAATTAAACTTATAATTTTAACGGTAATAATAAATAGTAGTAATATATTTGCGGAGTTGATATCTGAGGAATATTATCCTGAAATAAGAAACTTTGACTTGGGAGTTATGTTTGGTATAATTATATTTTATTGTATGTCTTTGTCGTCTTTAAGTATGTCAGTACTTAACATTAGAAACAATGTTTTGTCGTTAGAAATGGAGATTTTCTAGTAGAATTCTAACATGACATGTGAATATTTTCTCCTACTGTACTGGTGTTGATTTCCTTCACAACAAATAGACTTTTTTCTTCATTTACATGACTTCTTAATTATTTGGGGTTTTTAATGCATTTAACAGTCAAATGAGTGTTCTAGTTTTATATTGACTTATTTAACACTAGATTTACCAGACCTGGTACTGGTATAAATGTCAATAACAAAAAATATATTTGTTACTAATATACATAAAGTAACATTAAGTTCATTAAATGTATTCTCTACTCATAGCTACAAAAGTCATAACATCATTTAGGAAATAAAATGTTATATTTAGTAGGAATTTCTAATTGAAATTGCACGACCAGTCAAAATGACTGGTCTGAATGAATGAAAAGTTTTATTCTTATTCCGGGACAGAAGTCCCATAGGAATAATTTTGAAATTTCAAAATAATTTTGAATTTTACGTATAAACTTAAAAACTTATAAATTCTAGCATTATATAGTGTACAGCTTCAATATAGTCTAGTTGTTGAGTAAAACTTGGAGGGATAGAAGGTGGAAGAGTCGGGATTTAAAGGTTTCTAGGTTGGTAGAATGGCGGACAAACGAAGGCAAGGTATTCCATAGCGAGGTGGCACGGGTGACGAATGATTTTTCGAATATTGCTGTTCGGTGGGAAGGAATATGAAGATCGGAAGGACGAGATCGGGTGTTACGGGAGTGAACCGAGGATTTAAATTTAAGAAGTTGAAAAATATAAGAAGGTCTACGGGATTGAATTACTTGGTAAAGGACTGAGCCGAGGAAGTACTGACGACGATAAAGAGGGAAGAGCCAATTTAGCTCCTGGTAGAAATGTGATTTGTGGGAGTCTCTGGGGATCCCGAGGATAAAACGAATGAAACAGTTCATGAGGCGTTTGAGTTTTGCCTCGAGATCGCCAGAAAGTCCACCGTACACCAAACAACCATAGTCAAACTGGGGGAATAATAGGGAGGTTACGAGGAGTTGACGGGTCTTTGTCTCAGGATAAATATGGACCGACGGGAAATTTGGGAAATATGATTTTTCCAGGAAAGGTTCTGATCAAATATGATCCCAAGATTTTTAACTGATTTACAATATTTTATAGGGATGCTGTTAAGGTAAAGGGCTGGAAAAGGGGAAGTAGAACTTATGAGGGATTGGGAGCCTATAACAATGGCTTTAGATTTGTCTGGATTCAGGGTAAGCTTATTAGCTGCGGCCCAAGCATTGATGTTATTAAAATCTACTTGCAGCTTGTCTACAGCATCTCGTAGCAAAGAGGGCTTAAAGGATAGGTAGATTTGGGTATCGTCAGCGTAAAGATGGAACTTGGAATGAACTATGGAAAGAGGAAGATCATTGATGTAAACAGAAAAAAGAGTTGGGGATAACGAGGAGCCCTGGGGTACACCACGGGAAAGAGGAAGAGGGCTAGAAGGATTGCTGTCGGGGATGACCACGTATTGGGATCGATAGGATAGAAAGGATTGGAACCAGCTAATTGCACTGTTGGAAAAGGAAAGAGATTGGAGTTTGGTGAGGAGGATTTGATGGTCTACGGTATCAAATGCTTTTGAGAAATCTAGGAGAACTAGAATAGTGAGCTGTTGGTTATCTATGGCAGTTTGAATGTCATGGGTCATTTTTATGAGCGCTGATTGAGTGGAGTATGACGGACGGAAGCCAGACTGGAGAGGGTTAAGGAGATTATTTTGTTCAAGGTGGTTGGATACTTGAGATTGGACCAGGCGCTCTAAAGGTTTGGAAAGATTGGATAGAAGGGAGATAGGACGGAAATCCTTCGGAGAGCAGGAGTTTGATATTTTGTTAAGAGGGCGAACCAACGCTGTTTTCCATTGAGAAGGAAAAGTCGAGTTTTGAAGGGAATAGTTGTATTTGTGAAGAAGGATAGGAAGGATTGCGGGTAAGCAGGCCTTAATCAGTTTAACGGGAACAGAGTCTGGACCGTAGTCATTGGCTCGGGATTGAAGAACCGCGGTTAGAAGATCTTCTGGGGTAATATTGGAGAAGTAGAAGTTGTTGGAATTAAAAGGTAGTGTGGAAGGTATAAGAGGACTGGATAGGACTGAGGGAGAAGATACAAAGTGAGCATTAAGAACACCAGGGGATAATGAGATAGAGCAAGGACGGTTAGTTTTGCAAAGGGAAAGTTTACGAAGGATTGACCATTTTGTTTTAGAGTCAGGAGCATTGGATAGGGATTGGTGGACGTAGAGGGACTTAGCTCGACGGATGGAGGATTGGGTGAGGTTACGCAAGTATTTGTAGGAGGAGTAATCTTGAGGAAGACGGGTCCGTCTAAATTTTCTTCTCGCTGCTTCTCTTCTTTTTATTAATGATTTGAGCTCGGGTGTAAGCCAGGGAGCAGGAGGACGTTTGAACCGGCGGGTTTGAAGGGGAGCATGGGAATCTAAAAGGAAGTGGAGGTGATTAGTTAAGGAGTTAACCATGTCATCTATGGAGTCAGAGGAATAAATAGAATCGTAAGGAAAGTTTTCTAAATCAGGTTCTAATTGTTCAAAGGACAGAGAATTAAGGTTACGAAACGTAAAGAATTTGTTTGTGATAGTAGGGATAGGTAAATCAAAAGTTATTTGAATAAGATCATGAGAAGAAAGGAAGGGCACAGGGTGTTCAGATGAGGCGAGGAGTTTATCCTGGGAGTCCAAGATCAAGCCAGGTATCAGAGGACTGGGTGTGATGGGTAGGTGAATAGGGAACCACAAAAAAATTAAGTGAAAAGAAGGTCTGGTAAATCTAGTGTTAAGATCGTGGAGCTAAATTCGTGCGGGGAAAAAAATACTTATGCCAAAGTTTTCGAGCCTCATATGCTTTCACGTACTCGTTTCATAGGCTCCTTAGTGTAGGAAGTTCCGTTTGGGTATTCGGAAACGATTGATTTCGGTGAAACTTATTTCACATATTTGTGATTCATGTAATGTTCCTTAACTCCCAATCCAACCAAAATTTAAACATCTTACCGTAGAGTAATTTCAAACATTCAGAAAACATTTCAGTTGAATTCCATGATTCTAAGTACCCTGACCGAAAACGAGTTACATAGGGGGTGGACGAGGTATGGGGTATTACATCGGGGTATAGACAGACGGAAAAACATATTATTTTTTCACTTTTCTCAAAAATTGTTACAGATATCGCCTTAAAAATGGTTTTATCCGTTTTCCTAAGGAACCTATAAATCGAGTACCCGCTAGCATATGAACTCGAAAACGAAATCGTTACAAATTTGTTCGCGCGAATTTTTATCCATAAACGGTGTTTCGATAGACGGATTCTGCTGGTTAACGAACTTCACCAAAGTCGAAAGATTTATGAAACAAATTTTGTGAAAATCGGACCATTTTTTATCCTGTGAGAGAGCGAACAGACACAAATACAAATTTGATCCGCCGTTATTTTCAAGCCTCAAGAATTGTTCACCCTCACGAGTTCAACCTCATGAGCGCGGTTCCAACCTATGGAGGGAGGGAGGAACCACGCGAAAACTCCTTTCTAGTTTTCCATCAGAAGAAATTCCGGAAGGTTTCTGCCTGAAATGCAATTCCGAGCCTAATATATAATGCAGGTCTCAGAGAGCCAAGAATGTTCTCTCCTCCATTCCAGTTCCTTCCACGAAACAACTCTAGGATTAGTTAACTTTTTCATTTACAATCCTTAGTCTATTATAATATTTATTAAAATCCATAGAAGGCTAATTTATTGATAAAAGATTTTTATGTTATTTCCTATATCAATCGGACGAAATAAAAATGTATTTACAATTTCAGACATGTATTCTTCTTACCCGTAAACGTCCATTATTAACGCTTATGTTGACAAAGTGTCATATGTGACAACTTGATTTTAGCAATTTTTCAAAAATGAGTGTGTGGCTACAACTATTTTTGTCGTTTCCCATCTGACGGTTGTATCAGTGATTTTGTTTGGTGAACCACAACAATTTACAGAACTTGTAAGTTGTTGTGGAGTTCTTCCTCCCCCTATCGAAAGTGGCCCAGAGATCTGCTGCAATGACCAAGTGAAGTGTTAGCAATGGCTTTCTGTGCCACCAAGTGCGTCAATGTCTCTGGCTCACCGATCTTTCTTCGACTCCAGCCACTGGTCGGAGCAGAAGGGAGCTTGTGCCCTCTCAACGTCATCTCAGCGTCCTTCTGGCGTTGACCAAGGATGAAGTTCGAAGGCCTGAAGTCCTGAACCGCCATATATCATATTACCAGATGTATTCGTATACAGAATGTAATAACCAATAAAGAAATTTAAAAAAAATATCTACAATCAGACGAATATAAATATTACAAGATTTATTATGTTTAATAATAATCTGCAAATCTTTTTCAGGACGAGAATGTAGTAGACATCGCAATAAAATGTTCTGGTTTACGGCGAGTGACATCTATCAACCCGCCGAAAACATCCCGCGCCAAGATTCAAAGGAGGAAACAGCAAGATTCTAGTTGAACTATTTGTAAGTAACTAGCCTGTCAATTGTTCTATAGAATCATTCTGACTCATGAATCAATGAATGTAAATTTATTAATTCATATATATATATATATATATATATATATATATATATATATATATATATATATATATATATATATATTTATTTATTTAGATGGAACGGCATTTTTCTCCAGCGGTGGATCTCCTCCTCACTTCTTCCCGGTATTTTTAGATGGAACGGCATTTTTCCCCAGCGGTGGATCTCCTCCTCACTTCTTCCCGGAAGAAGTGAGGAGGAGATCCACCGCTGGAGAAAAATGCCGTTCCATCTAAAAAAGTCCGACTCGCAGGAACTGCCTCATCTTAGCGCGGTTCCGTTCTTATCCCTAGTCTAATTTCGAAAGATTAAAATAGAAGCAGTTATTATTTTGTTGAGAGGAGATCGTTGACCGTTGATGATGCAAGGTAGGGATTGTCCGGGTTAGGTCACTGCTACTTAATAATACATACCCCATATGTGTAGGTATGTGGGCATATATATGTACATATGTGTGCGTGTATATGTGTATGTGTATATGCATATATATAAATATATATATATTATATATGTATATATATATACATTTACATAGATATGTGCATATATTAGTGTTAAATATGTCCTACTTGTATTTACAGCCCTGATGAAGGCTTGAAGTTCAAGCCGAAACGTCGGCACAATAAAACCATTTTTACGATAAAATGTAGTTTTATTAAGTAGCAGTGACCGAACCCTGACAATTATATTTTGGTTCCACCAGTCTTGAAAGGTAGGATTTACAATCTGACCTGGAAGGGTCGGCAACACTAGAAACCGTCCCGCTAGTTAAAAGGTCTTGGAATCTTGGAAATCTATATTTCTAACAATAAATTGTTTTTGTTATTTTACTTAACCTGTTTTATTTTCGAATACATTATCCAACTATAAGCAATTAAAAAATAACAAGGAATAAAATACAGGCAAAAAGAACACTACGAATAAGCGAAATCAATTACTTTAAAGCTTTAAGCTCTTATTTCTCCGATTGACATCGCCTAATCAAAACTTTTATTAGAACCTTTTATGTAGAGCATTTAATAAGCTTTCTAATGGTATTCTTCCGTTTACCAAAATTCTCAACAGTTTTCGAGATATTAAAGAAAGTTCCCAAAATTTATATTATTTCTAGCAACAGAAAATTGGCCTCATTTTTCATATCCTGTTTTACACACAAAATTTTCGCAACATAAGAAATTACAAAAATAAAAAGCAATAAAAAACGAAGAGAAAGAGACAAAAATTACAACAAGAACGACAAAAACCCGTTCATAAGAACAAAACAGACGTATTTGAAGTTTTAAGCACTTATTTCTCCGATTGACATAACCTAATCAAAAATAGTTTTAGAATCATTTTTTTAGAGAATTTAGTGAGCTTTCAAATAGTTTCTATCCACTTACCACGATTTCCCAACCGTGTTCGAGATATTAATGAAAGTATACGAACTTCCCAAAACTTTTCATGTCTGTTCATAAAATATTTTATTCTAACCCTTCCTTAACTCCAAACGTAACAAAACTTTCAACATATTAGTTTTAATGAAAGTAGAACATGCAGATAAAGTTTCAACTGAATCCCATGATTCTAAGTACCCAAACCAAAAACGGTATTCAAAAAATATTTTTCCAATTTTCTCAAAAACGGTTAAAGCTATCGCCTTGAAAATGGTTTCATTCGTTTTCCTAGCCCAGGAATCATATAAAACGAGTACCTAGAAGCTTATGAACTCAAAAACGAAAGCGTTACGATTTTTTTTGCGCGAATTTCGCCCCAAACGCCATCTTCCGGTAGGCGGATTTCGCTGGTTAACGAACTTGACCTTTCAAATTGGACGACGGATTTTTGTACCAAATTTCATCAAAATCGGACCATTCGTCTTCGAGCTAGAGAGCGAACAGACAAATATATATATATATATATATATATATATATATATATATATATATATATATAAATAAATATATACATATATATATATATACAAATTTGAACCACCATCATTTTCGGTCTCTAGGGGTTCTGAAACGCAAAATTTTCTAGTCGGCACTTCCGGATTGTTTCATTGTATCAACCTTATAAGCGGGGTTCCTCCCTATGGGGGAGGGAGGAACCGCGCTAATACTATCCCAGCGACGAAAAATAACATCAAACATATATATATATATATATATATATATATATATATATATATATATAATAATAAAACAATTATCTGCTTGACTTCTTCAAGGGTGAGTAGGTACTTTCTGTAGTATGCTTTCCTGAATTCCTTCATTATCGGACATCTCACGAGAAAATGCAGAGTGTCTTCCTCCTCCTTGAGATTGCACATGGAGCAGTGACCACGCCCGTCTGTTCGCCATGGCCTGCTGTTAAGATGCAGCATCTCTGCCCTAGCCTTCATGATTAGGCGGACTGCATAGAGGGACCTGTCATCTGACATGTAGGAAACGGCTGCTTCAGTATGGACTAAAGATCTATAAAGCAGATGATACTGAGAAGATCTACAAGATTCCGCCCATCGTCTCTGCTCGAGATTAGCGAATGACAGCAATAATCATTCTGGCTCATTTACTAGATAATGTACCCATTCTTGTCAAAAAGTAATTCAGAAGCACACCAAAATCATTAGAAAAGTGCAGCAAAAATGTGAAGTTGATCAGGTGAAAATTGAAGGCGCTAGCGTATGGCAAATCGATATATTGAAATGTCCATTATTCCCCCTTTTTAACTCTTTTTTCGTGTATCTAGACAGTTTTAGTACTTTAATCCCATTAATCAAAGAGTTCCTTTACTATGGTGGTTTTCACATATCTACTGTTAATTAATTACAATATTAAAGGTAGAAATCCATGTTGCAGATGTCGACGGCCTTTCGAGACTTGCGACGGCTGTGGGGGGAAAGGAAGCAGTCAGCTGTGGGGAGTGGTGGAGAATCAGACCCAGAAGCACCCAAACCATCGCTTCCTCTCCTCCAGGTGTGGCCTAGCCAGGATTCTCCAAGACATACCCAAGGACAAACCTTCGTCTTCCCTCCAGAAGACGACCACCTAGGAGGCCACAATGACTCGGGGATCGAATCGGTTCAGGTATGGCACATACGGTGTTGTTGTGTCTAGGCCGAGGTAACATACAGCGTCGTTGTGTCTAAACTGCGGCCACTGCGTGTCTGGAGGTGACTAAGTCGTAGCCAAAGCCTTCATAGGGGTTAATAATCTGTAGTCACAGCCTCCCTAAAGGTAATAAAGCCTTAGCCACGGCCTGCCAAGAGGTAGCAAAGCCTTGGCCAAAACCAGTCTAGAGGTGGCAAAACCTTGGCCAAAGCCTGCTTAGAGGTGGCAAAACCTTGGCCACAGCCTGCTTAGAGTTGGCAAAACCTTGGCCAAAGCCTGTCTAGTGGTGGCAAAACCTTGGCCACAGCCTGCTTAGAGGTGGCAAAGCCTAGGCCACAGCCTGCTTAGAGGTGGCTAAGCTTTGGAAACGGCCTGCCTAAAGCTGGCAAAGTCTTGGTCACAGCTTGCTTAGAGGTGAGTAAGCCAATGCAATCTAACCTGTGGCATAATAGTAGCTAATCCGTAATCACTGTTTCTAACCTGTGGCATAATAGTAGCTAATCCGTAATCACTGTTTCTAACCTGTGGCATAATAGTAGCTAATCCGTAATCACTGTTTGTGATATAAATATCTATGTATTTCTATATAATTTTCTAGATGTTGGTCCAATATCTTGACTGATGTATGATTCTCATTTCCAGGCTAGTCCCTGCGGAGGGCCGGAGAGATGTCCTCCCGGTATGTCGGAGAAATTGGGTCTTCCTTCGCCGTCGTTCCTCCTACACCCGGACCACGCGCGGACACTCCGACGATGCAGTTCTCCCGAACAGAGTCTGGAAGAACAGGAACAAGCATCGGCGTCCTCTTCGACGGGTTCCTCTCTCACCAGCGTCAGACAGCTGGATTGGGAAAGGAGACGGAGTTCTACTATGACTGCAAGATACTCCCTTCTGGACGCACTCGATCTGGAGTACGCGCTGTTCAGAGCAGCGGCGAGAGGGTCGGTAGGGCCTTACTCGCTGTCGGAGAGCATACACAAGCTCACCTTCACGCAGAGTCTGGCGTTTCCCGCACTGGCGAGAGGACTGGCCAGCAAGCGGCGTAGATCCTCTACAGCAGCGGCGCCTTTAGATCCGTCCGACTCTGGTCTAAATGCGTTTGCGAAGATAGTGACTGCATTAGTGCTAATGTTAGTGTCCGTTATGGTGTTCGGTGTAGTGTACAAATTCGTAAGGACGTGAGGATTGCTCTTGTCCCATCAGGGACAACCTGCTATTGAACGCGGTCCATCTTATGGCAAAGGATAAGTTGTTAATTTCTCAGAAATTCGACAAATCGTCGATACAAATGCAAACTAACGAATGTGAAAATCACCACTTTCAAGAGTGAAAATACTTTCATTTATTACTTTGCTTTTGGGCAGTCAAATAGTCGGCAGATTCGACCTTTTGACAGTGGTTAGAGTTTGCCATCCATCAGTCGAACAGCAATCAGTAAAGATTTAAAATGAAAAATGTCTTTTTTCACATTCGATACTTTGCATTTGTATCGACGAAATGATAAATGTTCCACGGCATAATTACATAATAAGCATCCATTCTGATATTTTAATATCTAGTTTATCCCATCTAAAAGTGTTAAGTAGTAACAACATTTACACAAAACTATCAACAATTTTGATCCGTTTCCTCACAGAAGTTTTAAAGCAAAAGTGTTACATTCTTTAATGATTTTTCCCGAATTGCGTTCAGAGACGCTATCATCCAGACATACCCTTTCCCCAACATGGATTGTCCCAATTTTAATACCGCCATAATTCCCTTGTTCATCAGAGACTGAACAGTTCATTCTACAACAATAATAAACTATTCATGGTAAAATTATCTTTATAAAGGTTGTTCGATGAATAAAGTTCTGAAAAAAAAAAAAAAAAAAAAAAAAAAAAAAAAAAAAAAAAAAAAAAAAAAAAAAAAAAAAAAAACTGATTCAGAAAATTTCTACAAGTAAATTTGTATGAGTAGTAAGTACTAACGTTGGAAAGTTCTAAAAGTGAACTGATTGAGTACGGAGTAGGGCAAAATTGAATAAAATTTTTAATCAATAATCATTCAAATAACTTTTTACCGAATAATAATTTATTAATTGAATAAATTATTCATCCACTGATGTATTTTTTATACAATGGATAACACGATCGGTTCATTATTCAATAAATTTTTATTTCATAAGTACTTATTTATTTATTTATTCATTGACTGTTTTTTTTTAATCTATTTATTGAATAATTAATTATTTTTCATTTTTATACATTTAAAATAATGTGGTTCATGGAATAACAAACTCAGATTCTTTATGTTCAATAAACAATATTACTTAAATAAATAATTTTCATTAAAAGAAAGAAAACGTTTAATGAACTTAGTCATTTTTATTAGAAAAGATTGTTAAAATAAATCCCTTTGTTTCATTCAATAAATCATTGTTATTCAATACAAATTTGCATTCAATAAATCATTGTTATTCATTAATAAATAAAAATAAAAAGTTACGTTATTCATTGAATTGACTGAATAATCAATGAAAAATTAATGATTATTCAGAATGAAATCACATATTTATTCATACTTCTGAATGATTTTTGCCCTACTTTTGAGTAGAGAAGAGAATGACAGAATTAGTGGGAAAAGGCAATATATTACAAGCAAACTCAAGTTAACCAGGCCACAACATTAGGAAAACTGAGTTAAACAATCCAAGGAATCAACAAAACAAACAAAAATCTAGATTCTTGAAATAACTAGCAGGAGTTGCTTCCCAAAATTAAAAAAAAAATTAAGTTATAATTGCGACGTTTCGGACCTGTTTAGGTACATCTTCAGGAACCTACATTGTAAAATAAAAACCAAGAATAAGGACAATACTATTCCAATGCCATAATACCAATATAAATCAAAAATATAAAGTACCTTAAATTAAGTCGTGTTTAAGGTCTATTATAATTTTGATAATTTCATATTATCCAGGACATCCTAGAATCCTTCCTACGAAGAAGGTATTCGGTTGACAACTGGTGGCACCTGAGGCGTGGTCAACCTACCTATACCTATGTCAAATTACATAATACATATATTGTAGATTGTAATATTTCTGTAAATAAAATATATATATATATATATATATATATATATATATATACATATATATATATATATATATATATATATATATATATATATATATATAAAGTTCATATTAGGTAATTGTGAAGTTTAGTTGCCTCCTCATAGATTTTTTTAAAATTCTGTTCTATAAAGTATTTTGATACACTAAACACGAATCCGCTAAAAAAAAGGTCGCTCTCAACTAGAAAAAAAAGTCCGTCACGCAGGAGCTGCATAACTAAGCACTTTCCTCAGTATTTGGGTAGTGTAGACTGCTTTCCAGAACAATTTGCTTAAAATATCCTACATAAATAAAATAAAAACATGAATAGTTCTCTTTTAAATTTGTAATGAGTAACTGATCAATTATTAATTTGCTTCCAGAGTTATGTTTACACATGGTACCTACTACACTATGTAATAAATACAAAAAATCTCATATTATCGTATTTTGATCTAAGGCAGGAACAGGATACAGTCACTCTAGTGGTAGAAAGCGCTCCTTGCGGCAGCTTTGTGAACCTACGTCTGGCTGGCTTTTCTATTGAAATATATTACAAATTAAACCCCCGCTTTCCGATTGACCGATTCAGCTCATTTTTACAACACTTGTTTCTCATGAGTTACCCACGATGTATACCGCGTTTCGTTACAATACAGCAGAAATTACGACCGGTATGAGTACATTAGGAATTTGGGTCCGGAGTAAACCCCCCTTCTAATGAACCGATTTAGTTTATTTTTACAACACATATTTACCTGTAGATTACCACTACGAATACCGAGTTTCATTGAAATGTAACACAAATTACGGCTGGTAGTGGCAAATTGGTAATATGGGTCCGGAGTAACCCCCCCCCCTCCTAATGAACCGATTTGGTTTATTTTTACAACATATTTCTCTCATTAGATAAATATAACAAATACCGAGTTTCGTTGAAACATAACAAAAACTACGGCTGGCATGGTCAAATTAGGGATAATTCACGCTAGACCGTGCCGCGTCCGGGACGGGCCCCGGACGGGGCACGGACGGGACCCGGTTGCCAAGGCAGCATGCATGCTATAACCTATTCACGCTAGACCGTGCCCCGTCCGGGACGGGCCCCGGACGGGGCACGGACGGGACACGGTGAAACAATCACACCACTGTTTTTAATGGACTAGTTCACGCTAGACCGTGCCGGGTCCGGGCCGGGGCCGTGCCGAGCCCGTGTCCCGTCCGGGCCCCGTTGAGAAAGGGAAGTAGATATTCTTTCCCGTCCGTGCCCGGCCCTGGCCGGCTCCCTCTCTTGTTGGTTTATTTATTTATTTAACTAGCTGAATCCGCGAACTTCGTACCGCCTAAATAGCTACGGATCTTTGGAAATAACTAATAAATAAATTACATAAAATAAAAAAAAATCGTTTAGAGCTTCTGCTCAAATTCAGGAAAATAAATATGCTGTAGCTTCAGTTGATACTACAGTATAAATTACAGTCTCATTTTTCTTACATGGCTACTGCGCATGCGCGAACACCAGCGGACACGTTTGTGTAATTTTTTTTTAGTTTAGTGATCGGTTAAAGCATATTTTTTGCTAATATAAACTATATGATATGATAATGTCTCTTCCAGAATGACCTGGACGGTGGGGGTCCTCCCTCCCTCCATAGGGAAAAAATCCGCTTATAAGGTTGACATCACGACGCAATCCGGAAGTGCCGAATACAAAATTTTGCATTTCATAACCCCTAGAGACCGAAAATAACGGTGGTTCAAATTTTTGTGTGCATAATATATATATATATATATATATATATATATATATATATATATATGTACATATATAAAATCAGCCCCGTAACAGGCCACTAGGGCCCTGAGGGGCAGATACTATAGAGGTATCTGATTCATGACCATACGGCATACTAGGGAGATAGTGTGGTTAGTACTATTCTCTGGCTACCTGATTTTCTTCTTAGCTGCTTCGACTGCTAGAGTCATTAGCACCAACCAAGGTACTGATCCATGTTATTATATTTTAATAATACTTATTTTGTTCCTAATTTATTTAGGCTGTTCTATATAAAGAAAGTAGGTGTAGCATGGGGTAACAGCTAGTATATGTATATATATATATATTTATATATATATTTATATATATATATATATATATATATATATATATATATATAAATAGGGGAAGGTGTTGTACCTCTGACCGTCTTGTACCTTTGACCACCGAGGCTGTCGCGGCACGTAGCAACATTTTATAAATTTTGGTGTGATTAGTGTTTAGCTCCTTCAATAGAGGGCTTGTGTAACGTACTTTGGATATTTCAAGTCAAAGAATATTCTTGCAAAAAATACTTATCCATTTGTATTATAAAAATGCAAGTTATTTATTGATAACGGTTTGCCTAATAATTTTTTTTTGCATTACGTCTTTTTAGATGGAAATCATTTGACGAAGTAGCTATTACAAACATGGTGTAGCTTCTGAAATTTATTTATCTTAACCCTAACATTTTTAGCATGCTTTATAATTTGCACTACCAGTGTGTTGTACCTCTGACCACGACTAGGTGTTGTATCTTTGACCAGGTCAAAGGTACAACACACCTGAGTGATTTTTACATAATTCATTTTTTTTGTTCTTCTGCTACAATATCTTTTAAATTAATATTGGTTGCTTCAATTTTTCAAAGAACATAAAAAATAATAAATTAAATAAGTTCAAGCTGGCTTTATTAATCCTCAGTGTAGTAGTTCAATCCTATCGCCCCTTATCGTTCCACTTGAAGTTGTCAGACGTCATCGAAAAGTGCAGACTAGGAAAATGTCAAATAGGGGCCGGCCTAAAGGGAAAACTCGTATTCCGACAGATATTCCTGTAAAGGTAACTATTGAAAGTGAAAAAACAAAACAAAAGCCACACTCTAAACGTAAGAAACCATACACAAATGAACCCCTTCCTTAAAAAGTGGTAAATAAAAAGAAAATTATTCTAATTCAGATTTTGATACTGACACCGAAATTTCTTCAGGAGAAAGTGACGTTTATCTGTCTAATGCATGTCGTGAACTAAGTCAATGAACCAGCAACAATTTGAAAAAAAGGAGTTAAAAATAAAAGTAAAAAGACTATTACATATTTAGTCGCAGAGATCTGTGGTATTAAATGTCCAATGTTTAAGATCCAATATTTGAAAAAACAAACTTTAAGTGACAAGTTTACGAGAGAAGATGAAAATTTGTTTGATATTGATGTTGAAGACATTCTGGCTAAACTTCCATACCCTACTATTGCTAGTGGATCTGCTTCACAGTTAAAACGTTTATCGATTGGACTGGATTTTTCAGCATATTAAGCATAACATAATATCAATAATAGCTTTTATTATGCTTACACCCATGTCCTGTATTTATTAAACTTACAATTATTTATAATATTACTCAATACAATTTTTTTTCTGCACTGCTGTGTTGTTTTTAGGTGGTCAGTGGTACAACACCCCGTGGTCAAAGGTACAACTACATGTTGTACCTTTGACCACTGTACGATTATTTTTTTTACGAATTAATAAAAAAAATTAAATGTAAAGTTAGAACCTTGAAAAAATTATATATGATAAACAATATAATACTAATTACAACCAAATAAAAAAAATGAATTTACCATTAATATTCAAGCTGAAAAAAATTCAATTGTGCAAAGTGGTCAAAGGTACAACACCTTCCCATATATATATATATATATATATATATATGTCTGTTCGCGGTTTCCTTTTCTTAAATGGTCTGATTTTCATGAAATTTGGTATAAAAATCGTTCGTCTAATTTGAAAGATCAAGTTTGTTAACGAACAGAAGATGGTTTTTGAAGCGAAATTCGCGCGAAAAAAATTTACGCTTACATCACATGCATGTAAGTACTCGTTTTATAGGCTTCTTGAGCTAGTAAATGACTGGAACCGGATAAAGCAATAGCATTAACCGTTTCCAAGAAAATCGGAAAAAATAGTTGTTACATCAAGTTTTTGGTTTGGTTACATAGAACCATGGTACTAGACTAAAATATTTACTGCATGTTTGAATTTCTTTTATTTATTTCTTATTCTGTTATTCGGGACACAATGTCTACTAGTAAGATAAAAAAAGAAAGTTGATAAGTCAACGATTAAATTATGTAAAATAAATAGAAATTGTAAAACACTTAAAAAACTTTTAATAGTCAATAAAAAATCACAATGAAAATTACGTTTTCTTATTATTATATCTACTTGTTATATTACATTTTACTTTTAATTGCCTATTCTAAATTAAGTTTCATTTGTATTGTAGTATATTATGGTACGCGATAATTTTTCTTTGATTACCTGGCGCGTAAACAAACAGAGCAGCTGGTTTTCCAGCACGGGAACAGGCAACATACAATTGACCATGTGAGAAACATGGGTTTTCTAAATGAATACCACAAACACATAATGACTGCCCCTGGAATTTGTTTATAGTCAAACTGAGTTCATAGGTCCAATAGCAACACAGCTGCAGGCACTGTAATGAATTCACAGCAGCTCGATTCAAACTTGCACCATTATTAGTCGAATGTCGCACTTCACGGGTCTGTCTTAACCGAATTCTTTCACGTTTATTGAGATCTTCACGTTCCTGGGCAGTACAATAACATTGATATTTAATTTGATTCTTTGCATTTCGGGTTCATCTGCCTAAATTTGTCCGACGCCTTATAGGAGGCATATTTAGTAAGTCGCAAACACAACACTTTAGTAATTTTATAGAAACTTGTGGCTTTTAGATTTACTAATATTATAGATGCACAGCAAAGAGATGTTTACATTTCAAGTGACATTTTACCACAGACAATTTATATTTAATTATAGACAATTTCTTTCTGGCTAATGTTACCATCGTATAAATGAAGGGCAGAGTGCCAAAAACTAGTAATAACTAAAAAAATCTGAAAAACATTAGTGTTGATGACTTAATTGACTTAAATTGCTCCAATTGAAATCATTTTTGTCACCAACACAATGTATTTTAGATTCTCTTTACTTTAAATTCGATTTTTTAAGTATTTTCTAATTTCGGGTTAGTCACCTTAGGCAATGAGCCCTTCAAATATTGACATATTTACAATTGAGTACACTAATGTCGCTCAATTGTTTTGCTTTCCCTGAACCTCTTCACTAACACTAAAACTTTGTGGTATGGTATTAAATTTGAAATTGACTTGTATTTGATTTTGTATGGGAATATAGAAAAGTGGGTTCTTTTTTTTCCTCGTTAACGCAAATATAAATTAATTTAAATTGCATTATTACCTTTTTGACCTAGCCAGTGCATTCCCCGGACCATGACCTACCTGTGTGCCAAGTTTGATCAAAAACGGTCATTTTTTGTGTAGAACGAAATGCAGACAGACAGCTGATAGGCAATGTTTACCTAGTCTATGCCATTTCCCTGAACAAGACCTACCTGTGCGCCAATTTTGGTCCAAATAGATCAAATGTTCTCAATTTGTGTAAGGAATAAAAATGCAGAGAGACAGCTGATAGACGATGTTGACCTAGTCCATGCCATTTCCTGGAAGAATATATCTACCTGTCTATCAATTTTGTTCATAATTGTTGAAGTGGTATGAATTTGTGTAAGGAATGAAAATGCAGAGAGACAGCTGATAGACGATGTTGACCTAGTCCATGCCATTTCCTGGAAGAATATATCTACCTGTCTATCAATTTTGTTCATAATTGTTGAAGTGGTATGAATTTGTGTAAGGAATAAAAATGCAGAGAGACAGCTGATAGACGATGTTGACCTAGTCCATGCCGTTTCCTGGAAGAGTATATCTAACTGTCTATCAATTTTGGTCATAATTGTTGAAGTGGTATGAATTTGTGTAAGGAATAAAAATACAGAGAGACAGCTGATAGACGATGTTGACCTAGTCTAGGCCACTTCCCCGACTATGACCTACCTGTGTGCCAAGTTTGATCAAAAACGGTCAAATATTGTCAATTTTTGAACAAAATGCAGAAAGGCAGCTGATGGGCTATTTGGACCTAGCCTGTGATACTTCCCGGAAATATACTTACCTGTGTGCCAATGTTGGTGGAAATCGATCAAATGGTGTGAATTTTTTGTAAGACAGAAAAATGCAGAGAGACAGCTGATAGACGATGTTGACCTAGTCTAGGCCACTTCCCCGACTATGACCTACCTGTGTGCCAAGTTTGATCAAAAACGGTCAAATATTGTCAATTTTTTAACAAAATGCAGAAAGGCAGCTGAAGGGCTATTTGGACCTAGCCTGTGATACTTCCCGGAAATATACTTACCTGTGTGCCAATGTTGGTGGAAATCGATCAAATGGTGTGAATTTTTTGTAAGACACAAAAATGCAGAGAGACAGCTGATAGACGATGTTGACCTAGTCTAGGCCACTTCCCCGACTATGACCTACCTGTGTGCCAAGTTTGATCAAAAACGGTCAAATATTGTCAATTTTTTAACAAAATGCAGAAAGGCAGCTGATGGGCTATTTGGACCTAGCCTGTGATACTTCCCGGAAATATACTTACCTGTGTGCCAATGTTGGTGGAAATCGATCAAATGGTGTGAATTTTTTGTAAGACACAAAAATGCAGAGAGACAGCTGATAGACGATTTTGACCTAGTCTAGGCCACTTCCCCGACTATGACCTACCTGTGTGCCAAGTTTGATCAAAAACGGTCAAATATTGTCAATTTTTTAACAGAATGCAGAAAGGCAGCTGATGGGCTATTTGGACCTAGCCTGTGATACTTCCCGGAAATATACTTACCTGTGTGCCAATGTTGGTGGAAATCGATCAAATGGTGTGAATTTTTTGTAAGACACAAAAATGCAGAGAGACAGCTGATAGACGATGTTGACATAGTCTATGCCATTTCCCGGGCCAAGACCTACCTGTCCCGTGTGCCAAGTTTGATCATAAACTGTCAAATCATGTGGATTTGTTTAAGGAATAAACAGTTAGGCAAACAGCCGATAGCCGATTTTGAACAAGCCTAACATTCTTCAAGTATAAAGACCCATCTGTGTCTCTAGTTTAGTCACAATTGGTCAAACGGTGTACATTCCTATAATGAACAAACAGACATACAGACAGCTGATCGAAGATTTTGATCTAGTCTAAGCCACTTCCAGGTTAAAAACCTACCTTTGTGCAAAGTGTAGTCAAAATTGGCCAAACTGTGTGTATTTGTTTAAGGAAAAAACAGACAGACAGACATCTGATAGACGATTTTAAACCATCCTGTGACACTCCCCGAATAAATACGTAGTTATTTCCGAAGATTCGTAGCTATTTAGGCGGTACGAAGTTCGCGGATTCAGCTAGTTAAATAAATAAATAAACAAACAAAAGAGGGAGCCGGCCCGGGCCGGGCCCGGACGGGAAAGAATGTCTACGTGCCTTTCTCAACGGGGCCCGGACGGGACACGGGCTCGGCACGGCCCCGGCCCGGACCCGGCACGGTCTAGCGTGAACTAGTCCATTAAAAACAGTGGTGTGATTGTTTCACCGTGTCCCGTCCGTGCCCCGTCCGGGGCCCGTCCCGGACGCGGCACGGTCTAGCGTGAATAGGCCTTTAGTGTTTTGTGTCCGGGGTAAACCCCCCCTCCCCTTGGACCGATTTTGGTGGTTAACGAACTCGTTCAATCGTTTGCTAATTGAACGCTATATACCGCGTTTCGTGAAGAAAAAACAAAAACTCTGGCCGCTATCGTGTTAACAGACACACATATATATATGCATATATATATATATATATATATATATATATATATATATATATATATATATATATATATATATAAATTTTAACGGGGGTCATTTTCGACGTCTACTAGGTAGGATCGATAAAGATTTGAAGAAATTTTTCAAAAATTCCGTCATGAGTCCAACCTCAATAGCTACTTTCCTTCGGAGGAAAGTGCTAAAAGTTCTTAAGCACTGTTATTTTGATTAGAAAAGCTAGCGTAAACAACGACAGTTGTAAAGATGCACAAGCGCAGCGATGTAAAATTGGGAAATAAATTCGAAATGTTGATAAATAATTTTTGAAAAATAAATCGTTTAGAGCCTGCTGCTCAAATTCACGAACATAAATATGCTTTAAGTCCACCCGACAAACCTATGTAATGTAGTGTATAAGGTACGGTTTTTTTTCGTACATGGGCAACGCGCCTGCGCGAACACCAGCGGACACTTTTTTGATACGTTTTTTTCCAGTTTGGTGATCGCTAAAGCATATTCATGCTAATAATTATAAATTCTAAGGGCCTCCTCACCCGTTGCAACCTGTCACTTATGGGGATACGTGCGTTTTCGCCCGCTTCGTTCGCTCAAGGAGATGCCTAAACTAATACGCTATAGAGCAATTTAAAAAAAAAAAAAAATAAAATAAAAAAAAATCGTGAGAAGGCCCCAAAACTTCACAATTAACAAAAAAGGTTTAAAAAATTCTGGGGAGCAACTCCTGCTAGTTATTTCAAGAATCCATTGATTCTTTCCCACCCCACCATCAACATACTTAAGAATCTAAATTATGGGTCCGAGCATAAAACGGAAAATCTTTGATTGCTAAAAAACGAAATATTGTAAATACAGAAATGCTGATTACAATGCTGTGCCGCCACTTCTAACAAAATGTATCATTTTGTCATTCTTTTTATTAATGAGTCTAACGCACAAAACTTATAAGTAGGGGACGAATTTTCCTGTAAAATAAAATTAAAAATATGTATATACATATATATATATATATATATATATATATATATATATATATATATATATATATTAATTCTTGTGAAAGATGACCCGATATATATTTTCCACTTTTTCTTGTTTGTTTTTCTGGCAGGGGGTCGATAAAGCAGTACACTCTTTGTTCACATTAACTGCTTTATTTGTTATGTTTCGCCCGACATGTTTCGTGCCTTTTCGCACCTCTTCAGGGGCTTTCCTTATCAAGAAGTCCTCTCGTCATGTTGTCTAGCTTGAGTCAGGCGGAGTACTACGCCTGACTCAAGCTAGACAACATGACGAGAGGACTTCTTGATAAGGAAAGCCCCTGAAGAGGTGCGAAAAGGCACGAAACATGTCGGGCGAAACATAACAAATAAAGCAGTTAATGTGAACAAAGAGTGTACTGCTTTATCGACCCCCTGCCAGAAAAACAAACAAGAAAAAGTGGAATATATATATATATATATATATATATATATTTAACTATTTATAATGAAATATGTAAATATTTGTAATAAAAAATGGGATATATTTAGTATACAAATTCTTAAAACACTATAAAATATTGAAAATGCATAAAATGGAGCAGGAACTCTGTTATTATAAATGGAAAGAACAAAATGACTAAAACTCTATGACATATAGAAAAATAAAGCATAGATAAAAATTACGGTCTCATTATAAAAGGGGGAAAGAGAACTTGAAAATTTCTACAAATGAACATTATTTTGTAAAATTGTTTGCAACAAAATGTATTTTAAATTGTGAAACGTGAAATAGCGCCGGTCTGATCTGAGTGTATATTTTTGAAGCGACTGAATGACCCTTCAACATCTACTGAAGTGCCTGGTGTGTATTTGAAGGCTCCAATCTCCATGGGATTCCACACAACTGTTAAACATCTTCTTGCTGTTCTGCCGCTGTGGATGCCATCGATAATCTGGATGTATTTCTATCCTGGGTTTTTTCCTAAACAGACTTTTCACTTAACTATTTTTAATTTATTCAAAGTATCTCCTTGTAAAACCTCGATCTTCTTTATTACTCCTGAGGGTGCGTTTACATCTGATAGTTATTGCAGGATATTTACTCCTGAGGGTGCGTTTACATCTGATAGTTATTGCAGGATATTTACTCCTGAGGGTGCGTTTACATCTGATAGTTATTGCAGGATATTTACTCCTGAGGGTGCGTTTACATCTGATAGTTATTGCAGGATATTTACTCCTGAGGGTGCGTTTACATCTGATAGTTATTGCAGGATATTTACTCCTGAGGGTGCGTTTATATCTGATAGTTATTGCAGGATATTTACTCCTGAGGGTGCGTTTACATTTGATAGTTATTGCAGGATATTTACTCCTGAGGGTGCGTTTACATCTGATAGTTATTGCGGGGTATTTACTCCTGAGGGTGCGTTTACATCTGATAGTTATTGCAGGATATTTACTCCTGAGGGTGCGTTTACATCTGATAGTTATTGCAGGATATTTACTCCTGAGGGTGCGTTTACATCTGATAGTTATTGCAGGATATTTACTCCTGAGGGAGCGTTTACATCTGATAGTTATTGCAGGATATTTACTCCTGAGGGAGCGTTTACATCTGATAGTTATTGCAGGATATTTACTCCTGAGGGAGCGTTTACATCTGAGAGTTATTGCAGGATATTTACTCCTGAGGGTGCGTTTACATCTGATAGTTATTGCAGGGTATTTACTCCTGAGGGTGCGTTTACATCTGATAGTTATTGCAGGATATTTACTCCTGAGGGAGCGTTTACATCTGATAGTTATTGCAGGATATTTACTCCTGAGGGTGCGTTTACATCTGAGAGTTATTGCAGGATATTTACTCCTGAGGGTGCGTTTACATTTGATAGTTATTGCAGGATATTTACTCCTGAGGGTGCGTTTACATCTGATAGTTATTGCAGGATATTTACTCCTGAGGGAGCGTTTACATCTGATAGTTATTGCAGGATATTTACTCCTGAGGGTGCGTTTACATCTGAGAGTTATTGCAGGATATTTACTCCTGAGGGTGCGTTTACATTTGATAGTTATTGCAGGATATTTACTCCTGAGGGTGCGTTTACATCTGATAGTTATTGCGGGGTATTTACTCCTGAGGGTGCGTTTACATCTGATAGTTATTGCAGGATATTTACTCCTGAGGGTGCGTTTACATCTGATAGTTATTGCAGGATATTTACTCCTGAGGGTGCGTTTACATCTGATAGTTATTGCAGGATATTTACTCCTGAGGGAGCGTTTACATCTGATAGTTATTGCAGGGTATTTACTCCTGAGGGTGCGTTTACATCTGAGAGTTATTGCAGGATATTTACTCCTGAGGGTGCGTTTACATCTGATAGTTATTGCAGGATATTTACTCCTTAGGGTGCGTTTACATCTGATAGTTATTGCAGGATATTTACTCCTGAGGGTGCGTTTATATCTGATAGTTATTGCAGGATATTTACTCCTGAGGGTGCGTTTACATCTGTTAGTTATTGCAGGATATTTACGTCAGACAGAAATTGTGACTAATGTAAATTCCGAACATGCGTAAAAGGGACGTACATTTATTGTAAATTTTAACAAATCCAAAACTTTCGTATACATACCCACGACTATTTCTGTCAGTACGGAAACTTGCAAGAGAATATCTACCCGACACCTGACATATATTTCCTGCGAGAAGTGTCAGATGTAAACGCACCCTCTGATTTTAATGTTATTCGATAATAACATACCTTTTGTATCTAGTATTGATATATACCTGACTCAATTGGTAAAGTATTATTTTCTTTCTCAGTTTTCTCTTTATTTCTTCAATAACAAAATAAAAATAATATCAAAACATGAAGCAAAAGTATGTATTTATAGCATAAAATGTAAAAATATGGAGTTTTATGGAGTAGTTTGGACAAAATATGTAAAATAAAAACCCTTTAAATGCTTTAAAATCTCTTAAAACGTGCATAATTACACCAACACTTACGATTTACGAATCCGCAAAAAAAAAAAAAAAAAATGTAAATAAAATAATATCCATTCCCTACTTATAAGTAATAACTGACCCTTTGCTCAAATTTAGCGAATTATTGTGAAAGGTCAAAAATAAAACGTTTACCGAATATTTTCACAAACTTTATTTTTCCCAATATGTTTCGCAACTTTTTGGTACCTCTTCAGGTTAATATGTTTTAAATACAACTTGACTCTTAACCTGTGGATGAGAAACTTCCAGTAGTAGGGTCACGTCTGGACTGGGGAAAACTAAATTTTGATAAACTATTCAGAGAAACCGTTATGAAACTATTCCAGGTGGGATGGACTTGGTGGTCTTTTTGCGAAGACCACATCCAGTTACTTTTGAAGTAGCAGTAGTGATTGCATCAGTGATTCAGCGAATGCGCATAACTCCTTTGTGTTCCTATTGGTGGATTCCGATGACCAATCGCATTGGTTCTTGCTGGGAGTAAAGTAACCTCCAACAGTGAATTAGCTTTTGTTTATGAAAAAGCTCTGCTTATGTTAGTGAGAAAAAATGAGTGTTTTACAAGTAGTTCGCGATGTTCCTGACAACGAAAACGGGATTGGTTTCTTATTCGGAAAAATTAATGGAATCCTATTAATTTTAGCGAGTTGGATAGACTAGAGTCGCTAAAATTAATATAATTCTATTAATTGGGAGTTGGATTGACTAGGGTTTAGATATCTTCTTGAGCGAGCGGAAACGCATAGCATGTAATGCTTAATAAATGTAAAAATCCAAAAAAGAGAGAGAGAAGGAATAAAATACGATTTACGATATTTGTTTACAAATATCGTTGTTTGTTATCCTTCATAACCTGCAAAACAGTCAGCTTTAATGCTTAATAACTTTTTTCATAGTTGAGAGAATTGATTTTGATCATATTAACCTTTATATTAATAAATATTGCTTGCCATTATCTAATATGGATTATAACCGTAGATAACGAGTCAAGTTGTAATAGATAACCAGCAAAGAACCTGTAAGCTAATCAGTAAGCTTATCAGCGAGTACGAGTAACTATTATAAATCACTACTGCTACTTCAAAAGTAACTGGATGTGGTCTTCGCAAAAAGACCCGGACTTGGTATTCTCTTGGAGACCTTTCGTGTCAGTCTTACATTCCAACCAACCTTATAGTCAATGTTAGCAATAACTACAACGAATTTAAGATTAACTTTTGTAAGTTCATTTCAAAACAACGAAAAAATTCTGGCTTTTTGAGGCACTGATAACATTCAAGATTTTGTCAGAATGATTTAATGAATAGTAGATAAAGGGGGGAATATGAGAAAGGAAAGGAACAGAATTTGTATGGACTTAAATACCGGAAGTGCAGGGTGTCTACTACTTTTGTGAAAGCCAATTTCGGGGCATATTCATGATTTGAAAAGCAAATTTCATGCCCATTAAAAAGAAAATAATATCAATCAAAAATGAAACGCCTTAACTAATTGCTTAAAATTATTTGTAATCTTACACAGAGAACCCTGTTACCTATGAACTTACAATTTTTACATACATATATTTAAACAATTAGCTGACCATTCTGAAAGGTAGCTGACCACTTTGGGCTACAGCATTCTCCTAAAACCAATAATAGGCAATGATTTAAAATAATAATAATAATTTTTTATTTATTATTATTAATTTTTGAGTATCTTTATTATTGGTCGAGGAAGAAAGCACGCCTTAGTCGTTACCGCCTCAGTAGTCTGTTTATTTTAACTACATTTAAAAATCATTTTCTGTTTTTAACGTCCTTCTTCTCAGCCGTAAAGGTGGTAATTCACCATCTGAATTGAGTCCTTCAGGATAGTTCTGCTGATTCGCAGTAGGGCCTCTTGCTTGATTTGGAATTTTGTGGCAAATCTTTGGATAAATTCCGTGATGTTGCCGCGAGCTCCAAACATAAGACCTATCACCTCCCACTTGTTAACCTTATATTTTTCTTGAAAATATGGGATGCAATCTTCATAGATGTTCTTCTTCTCCATATCGACTGCTTGAGGTTGGTCCTCGTCTAATTCGAACCGAATTGTCGGGTCTAGTATAGTGCCTGAAGATGTTTTCTGGTTAATTATGACTATGTCGGCCCTTCGATTAGATCCATGATCGGCGACACAGTGTACCTCTTCCAACACTTCTAACCCCTCTTTTGATCTAAACACTTCGGCTATAATGGTACGAATTTTATGGTGCCTGTTTATCCTCATCAACTCAGTCTTCCGGCAGGCACCCAGGATGTGCGGAAGGGTTTCAGGCTCGTTGCAGGCTCTGCAACGGAATCCTGAGCTCCTACCAGGAAGAGTTCGTACGGGGGTCGAATTGCAATTTAGTTTAATAGCCGTGGACCACTCACTACTTGAAAATCCTGATTTGGAGGACATCCAGGAGTTTCCTTTTTTGAACTGAGAGAAGACTGCATAAAATGTACATCTTATATCAGAGGGAATAGTTACATTAATTTTAGAAGTGAAGAAATGATTATACTAAAAATTTTAGAATGACTGTGGAATTAGCAGCCTCAAAAATATTTTGACAATGGTAGCAGAATTCAAAATTTCTGAAAAAATTACTAACTAAATATTTATTGTCAAGTACATAATTTAGTTAATTGATGTGTACAGAATTTCAATATTTAAGTCATATATTTAAAAAATGTATAGTTCATATTTAAATCTACTATATATTTGTCAAATACCACTCACTCACTGACCTATCATCCCCCAGCCCAAACCACTTGACAGAAAATTTTGAAATTTTGTATGGACACTCCCTATATAACGTAGGCACTCACTAAGAAAGGATTTTTTGATATTCGAATTTTTAAGTATTTTTAGAGGGGTTTAAAGTTTTAGTTGGTTAGAGCAGGCGAGCCTTGGCAGCAAGCGTTGCTAGGACGATAACAGAACAGCTTTTACCATACTGTATCTATTTCATAGTATTATTTTTAATTGAGGTTAATTTCCACTATGATGGCAGTCCTTGAATTACTAGAAATTAAATGTGATTTTGTCCCTCATAGAGTTTACGCCCTGGTGATAGCCCATCCGAGGTAATAATGTCCCGAACCACTTGACACAAAAATTTGAAATTTGCACGGACAATACGTTTAGAGTGTAATAACTCGCTAAGAAAGGTTTTTTTTTATATTCAAATGTTTAAGTACTTTTAGGGGGGTTTGAATTATTAAGAAGTCCCTCATCGGCTCAAAAATGGTTCGATTTTGATAACATTTCGTACAAAAATCTTTCTTCTCATTTAAAAGGTCAAGTTCATTAACCAGTTGAATCCGTTTACTGGAACATGGTTTTTGGAGCGAAAGATTCCTTAACGTAGGAAAACGAATGAAACCATTTTTTAGCGAGTTCTGTAGCCATTTACCAGAAAAATTGATAGAAATACTTTTCAAAACTAGCTTTCTGTTTACGTATTCAAAAACTAATTATATGGAAAAAATTGTCTGAATGGCGATACAAAGTTTTCGGATCTCAGAATATTTTCTAAAATATCTCGAAAACGGTTGGGAACTCGTAGTAAGTGGAAGGCGGCTATTCGAAAGGTTACTAAATTCTCTACAATAAGATTTTGTTGTAATGTTCGGTGGGGCTAAGTCAATCGAAGAACTTAAAACTTCAAATTTGTTAGTTTTATGCTTTTCAACGTTTATTTGTCTCTGTTTACCTAACTTTTTAAGTGGTTGTATTTTCTTTTTTCTTTTTTTTTTTTTTTTTTTTTTTTTACTCTCCAAGGGAACAAGCATGTTTACCTCCGCATGGAGTTTCCTGGGTAACTTTAAAGTCCGTGCCATAATAAGCTGTACAAAATTATGTAGTAGCGTTAATTTTGATCATATCTTATTTAACTCAATATAAGAAATACTTATTGGCCGTGATGAAGCACGGGTATTCAGCTAATGCTACAATAAAGGAATCTGAGGAAGGGGTTGGGAGAGGCAGATAAAATTGCATCGTCATTCAAAAACGGCAACAATTACGAATGCGCCCAAGTATTAATAGTTTGCATATTTATCGACAATATCACCAACAAGTAGAAAAAAAATAATAAAACTACAGATGTTTTCCGCCTCTTCATTTGGCGCACTGCTGCTTGCGAACGTTTCCAGTGGACGAGCACCCTCAGTGTGATAGGTACAGCTAGAAGAATATTGCCTCATTTTAGTGATTTCTGAAGGCCTTACCTTAACATTAGCATTCCAGAACTGCAGATGTGATTTGGAGGAGAACAAGAAGTTCTCAAACAGTGTCATCTTTAGGGTTGTAGCTCCAACCCAGTAGAGCCAAAGTTTTTTCGTGGTTTATGTAATTTTAAGACGGAAGAGAATCAATTGAAGATGAACCACGAAGCGGAAGGCTCAAAATCCGATGAAAATGTTGAGCCAAATGATCAATCGACACTTTTACCGAGAGTTTTTTTAAAAACTCTGAAAAAGAGTCATCCTTCTGAGACCAGACGTCAAGATAACTAGGTTGTATCATGATAATGCTTCTTGCCACAAAGCAGTTTCAATAAACAAGGTTTTGGCAAGTAAACCAATTCCTGTGTTCCTCAGCCTCCTTTATATGCCTGTTACGAGTCCTTGTGACTTCTTTCTCTGCCCGAAGCTGAAAAATAATGTCAAGGAAACTCATTTTGGGATAGTCGAAAATATTCAACATGCTGATCACATGAAGGCTATCACAGTATCTGAGTTCCAGCACTGCTATGAGGAGTGGCCTTCACCAGCGCTGAGTGGCTTCAGCATGGGCGTACATAATGGGGGGGGGCTGCAGCCCTCCCCCCAAAATTTTGATTTTCTCGGTAAAAATGTGTCATAAAAACCTCAAAACTAAATTAAATAAGATCACTTAGTTCAGAAAAATAATTTTGTATGGCTTTAATTGTATTTCAGTTGGCTAACTATTCCAAGTTACATTTTTTTTTTTTTTTTTTTTTTTTTTTTTTTTTTTTTTTTTTTTTTTTTTTTTTTTAATTAGTGATAATAGAATAGAGCATAATTTCATGAGGAATATTTTCGCTAGGTGAAACTAATTTTATATGTGCTAATAGCACTAGCATCAAGGGCTCTGCCAGTCGAGCACGAGTTAACTCTTTCAGAGCAATGACAGGGTTAAACTTCTAAAGGATATTTTATCAAAAAGGATTTTGCAATCATGACACATAACGGTGAATCACTGTTTATTACAATATAGATTCCATTCACTAAGTGTGTAGTAAAAATACACATCATGCATTAATCAAAATGCTCACTTAGATAAATAATGTACAATCATCAAAATAAAAATAACAGTGTAATTAAAATAAATAAATTTCCATCTTTTTTTCTTCCCAATTTAAGAATAACATGCAGCATATAAACTCATTCCTGAACTTTCAGGATAACAAAAATATGATATTTTAAATTTTATTCTGCTATATTTATACTAATAAATAGCTTCGAATTTATTAAAAGAGAGATAAAGTAGACAAAAAAGAAGCCAACGTCAACAAAATAGATTTATACAAAAATCTATTACAACTAACGGTTCCATTCGAATTTTGAAAACATTTCAATTTGATAAAACACTTTGAAGAATACTTCTTAGCCATACTGGATGTTCGATTTGTATAAAGATGTAAATAGTGATGGATGAACAAATGCAAAGCCTATTTATAATTGTTTTTTCAAACAACGTAAAACATAGGTTTATGGAGAAAATAAAAACAGGTTAAATATGAGATGTTTGAACTGAACCGACAAAAAAAAAAAAAAAAAAAAAAATGTTGGGGGAATAAAAACAGTAAAATCAGAGCATTCACATGATATTGAGTCAATCGGAGCTGCTTTTGAAGAATCGAACATCTTCCATTAGATATGTCAGTTCGTTTACTTGGTTACCTTAAACACTAGAAATTTCAAGAGATAAACGGCATAGTCGACCAGGGATATTGAATGCCTCACAGCTCTGGCGAGCAGATTACTTTTTTTGCTTTCATTAATAAATATCGATTTTCTGAATATATTTAAGAAAATGGAATAAAAATAAGACATATTATTAGTACAGCGGTAAAACTGGCTTCTACCAAACATTTTAAGGCAGCAATGACATGTGTAAAAAATTGAAAACCCAAATCAAAAATAATTTAACATAGCTTATTAATTACAAATAATGTTCATGATTGACAGAGTATAAAATTAATTATTCAAATATAGATTGTATAATAAGAAAAGTTTACAAGTAAACTCATGATGATAACTGCAAATAACGAGCAATGATTTGTACATCACAGTTTCAAGGAGTTATATTTTCTAAATAACATAAAATGTGATCAAACAATTACATCGCCTAAGAATCGTCAAATACAAATATCTACCATAAAGCAAAATGAAAAAAAGATTTGAATAAAAGAGCCTTTTCTCCTTTAAGAATTTTCCTACAGATAAAAAATAAAGCTTGGATTTTGAGGCAAGAAATAAGCAAATAGAATGAAAGTTTGCAACACTTGTATCCTGTTAGTGAAAACTACTCGAAGCGTATATTAAAGCAAATTTATCATCACTCGTGCAGAACTTTGCGCAAACATTGTCGCTTTCGACAAGTTGTAACTAGACTCGAAATACTATCCTAAAAAACAATCTACTCTTCAAGTGAAATTCTTAATTAAAAGTACATTTGGGATGTAATAATCTATTCCTAAAGAAAATAGGACTATTTTCATTGTTAAAAAACAGTAAACAGGATACAAATGTTTTATTTTATTTTTAATAACACTTAAAATTAATAAACTCTAATTTTCATTTGGTTTTTCCTACTCTTGTATGTAAATCATTTAAAAAATAAAGACGAGAAGCTCAAATATAGCACAGGCCCAATTTTCAGAGAGGATTAAGCAAGATATTATATTTTGATTAAATTAAAAATTAATCCCTTGAATCTAGTATCTTGTAGGAAGTTACTTTCCATTCTTAAACTCCAACAAGAGCGAGATTAAAATTTTGAAGATTTTATATATTAACTAACTATTTAAGCAGGTAGGATGAAAATTGTATATTCAACCAAGAATACAATAAGAAACAATTATTCTACTAGTTCTAATAAGGAAATTCTACTGTTTATAAGGATTGTAAACATTAAAGATTTTTTCTCCAAACAATAAAATAATATTAAGCATAAAAAATATTTCCTTAGAATTCTTACTCGAATGAAATTTTAATTTTCATAACAGACGAAATAAAACTGCAATATAAATTACTATTTTATCTAAAATACTAAAATGGACAAAAGTTTTAGAAGCAGAAATATTGGGCCCATAATATTATAAATTATAAAAGATAATTTATATAATTTTCACAAGCTTTTATGTATAAGTCCTGATGCAGATTTCATTTTAACGAGATTTTAAATAAATCATTAAATCATATATAACAAAAATCATATGTTATAACATAAGTCATTGTCATATATGAGCATGTAATCGATTTCTTACATCTTCACAAATACTTTGTATAATAGTATAATATATTTGCCTATTTTTTAAAAAGATAGACGCATAAAATTCACTTATTTTTATAGAGCTAAAATACATAAAAAAATAAAATTTTAAAATTCTTACATATAATCTTCAAAAATATAAATCAATTACAACTAAAACGACTCAATTGAAATAATTAACATTAAATGGTAATTCAAATAAAGTCTACATATTGGTTCTTCAATGAGATACAATTTGTTATCTATTTCGTTCAGTCGGTAGAAAATAAATTACATTTTAAAATAACAATTAAAACAATTTAATAATGTTTAACAAGGCGGATAAATAAAATAAACAAACATTTACAGCCAAAATAATTGGAATACGTACTAATGACTACGTAGTCAATCACATCTACATCCCCCGACCTCCTTAAACCTCGGCCCCGACACCAATCTAAAATAATAACTCAAATTTGACAGGCCATAAGGAAATTCTCGTAACTTAAGAATGGTAACAAATTAAAATGATTTATCTTACAATATTGGCATGATATGAGGCAATACTGTTTCGGTAAAAGGAGAAAATGTTCCCAAAGATATCTCGTCATTTGATAGAAACTTTTAATATTTCTCAAATATGGGGGAAAATAAAGCTACGTACGAATACATAATGTTTCTCTAAAGATTTAAAATATTTCTTTAAAGCAGTAAATAATCTTTTATGATAATATTAAAACAATAAATTGGTATAAATAGATACTCCCCCTCCCACCAATTTCTACATTTTGTCTTTAACTGATATAACAGGGTGTCTAGTGCTTTCGTGAAAGCCAATTTCATGACACAACAGGCTAATGTCATGCCCATAAAAAAGACAATAACTTCGCTTAAAATGAAAAAGCCTTAACTTTCAGCATAAAATTATTTTGGCGTTCAAATTTCATAACCGCGTAATAATAATCGATTTTTAGCGAAATTGAGTTATTGGTATCTTTAGAATCCTTATTATAATCCGGACATATTGGTAAAAGATTTTTTTTTTTTTTTTTTTTTTTCAAAAAACAATAGAATGCACTAAAATTGACTAGTACTTCCGCGTAAAACAAACTGATTTCAAACGTCGAGCAGAACCGCGTATCTCTCTCATCTATTTTAGGCCATTCAGACAAGGTTTTTCGTTTAAATGTTACCGAAAATATGTCTTAAGTCGGAAATCCTCATAAGTTGCAAGTTATTATAATTATTATTGGTTTTATGCATCGCATCTTTGGCGAACTGCATTTTTCCAAGTTACAGATCATTACAGTTTTATTGCTCTCCTGAAAAGTTAGGAAAATTGACGTACACGGTTGTGAAATTTGAGTGACGATTTGTAGCTTAGCAAGGATTACATACATTTAAAACAATTGATATAAATGTATATCAAATGTTAAAAATTAATTTTAAAAGTGAAGAAACGATGATACTAAAACTTTCAAAATTACTATAGAATTAGCAGCCTCAAAAATATTGAAAAATGGTTGCAGAATTCAAAATTTCTATAAATATCACTATTTTAAGTATATTTATTACCAATGTAAATAATTTAGTAAATTAAAGTGTACACAATTTCAATATTTAAGTCTGCATGAAAAATGCATTAAAAAAATATGTAAATAATGGATAATTGGTGTGTAAATAACCCTACAACAAAGGAATCTAACAGATGAAGGGAGTGGGGGGAGGCAGATCGAATTACGCTGCTGTACGCAAAAGAGAACAATTTCCCAGGATTATGTTAGACTCCGGTAAAACTGAAATTTTGTAACATGGTTTCAAAATTCAAGACTATTTTGTGATTTGTGTGCTCTACATGCAATTTACATGACATGGTTTTTATGCAGTAGACACCCTGCATATATATATATATATATATATATATATAATCATTGAATATGCTAGGACTGATAAAAAAAGGCTGGTTGTTATACATGAAATATATATCAAAGAAACCAAAGACTTAACTCAAGACATTCAAGAGTCTTATTGCTCTTACACAATTGTATTGACCCTCATTTAAGTTACAATTAACTGCTTAAGCGATATTGTATTGTTTGGATATCATCATGAAATTTAGAAACGCCTTTTACACAGAATTAAAAACAAACCGGGTTATATTATTATGAGAACTTTTGGAAAACAAACAAAAACAAAAGGTGTTTCTGAGATATCTTTGGAACATTATTAAAAAATACATAACTTTATGATGACATAATTTATCTGAGTAGGATTCTTATGTTACGTGGCTAGCGGGACTCAAAATGTGCCCTGTCCCGCTTGCCTAGTGGGGATCAGGAACCCGCGAGCGCAGGGATGAGTTTGGTGTAGATCTCGAGGCCGGTGAGGAATGTAGATTCACTCAGGTACTCGTCATGATCATGGAGAAGAACGGGTGTCCTGTTCATCGGAGAGAAACCGAACGCCGGAATTCCCAACTGGAAAAAAGAAATGTGTAAAGTAAACAATAATTGAAAAAAACATATGCTAAAAAGAAAAAAAAGTGAAATTGAAAGAAAGTGTTTCCAAAGTCTGTATTTGGACTATGACGTAGCCTGTTCAAATAGATGGTTAGCTAGAGGGAAAAGGTCATTTTCCCGGTAGAAAATTGTCGGTAAAAATTCTCTCAGTCATAATCTTATCACTATGAAATTTAACCCTTTCATTGCTGACGAATGAGAATGAAATGACTAGCAGCACCCTGTAAGCTCGATGTTTATCCGTCTAGCTTCCCCCGTACGCTCGCCAATCTCTCCTCGTCTCGACCTCATTACTGTTTGACTCTTTCCTCTCTCTCAGCATCCTCTTGCTATATATTTGTAATTATTAACATACAATGTCAAATGTCCTTTATATTTGTAATTTTATTCTAAACTAAAATAAATTTTCTATCATGGAAATGAATCTGAAGAAATGCCCCCAAAATCTTGGTCGTTGCTCTCCTGGAGGATTTGCCTTATTTCTTCGTCAGACCGAAAACGAGAATCGCCCATCGTCACTCAAATCTAAGGAGGCTATTTATACCAACCGCACTAAACAAGATCCAAATTGCTAATGAAAAATATAAACAGCAACAATTAGGCTGGAGAGAAAAATCTGAGTATGACCCTGCAAATAGGCGGCGAGGCAAACCAGCTTCAACCGCCAACAATTACCCATAACAATGCAGACTGTAGGACTTTACATTGTTTTTTTTAATAGATATTAATATACTTGCACAATGTATAAATTCAATTAATATATGAATAAGATTTGATGAAATCGAAAAATATATATTGAAGAGCAAGGTGAAGCTTTTTTCGTAAATAATAAAATCAACACAACTAGCAATTAAAATATAATTCAGATATAAAGCCTTTGCTACATAAACCTTAAGAGAAAACTTATTAGTCATTACAGATTCTAAAAATGTGATGTATTATTTCATTATGAGAAGCTACATAAGAGGCTAGTACAGGGCACGAGTTAACTCGTGTGGAGCGTGAGGGGTACTGACAGTGGAAAACGAATTAACTTGTATGGGGCGTTTGGTAATGGCGTGGTATGGTAATATATGATAATCTAAGGCCCAAAATTAAATAATTAACATAAATCCACTAACTTACATCTCGAACAAATCTGCTGTCTGTGCCTCCAGGGAAGATTGCTTCTTTCAATTTTAAGCCCCTGTAAAATAATTACTTTATTTATTATCCATAATATATATTTTCAAAAACTATAAAAAAATTTAAATAAAGTATTTGAAGTACTACTTTATCCCATAGAAATAAATAAGTAGAAGTGAAATGAAGTGTGTGTATGTAAATATATGATTCTAATAAACATACATTTTGAAATCTTATTCTAAAATAAACGAATGAAATAGTATAAAACAAATTGAACTAACAATCTATCGCATTCCTTCTTGAATGAAACCCAATAAGGATTACTCGAGTCTAGTTTTGTCAGTGCTTTCGCATTTTGCTTCTGCTGGTATTCAGGATACACACCTTTCCCAGCCTTAGAACACACGTCCTGCACAGAAAAATAATACAAAATTCTTATTCCTTGTGTATATTTATTTTTGTTATTAGTTAATATTAGATTATGTAAAACATATAAGTAGGGAACGGATGTTACTGCATTTACAATTTTTTTCCGTATTAGTAAATCGTAAAATTCTGCCTTGTTGTAATTCTGCCTTGTTTTAAGTGATTTTAACTATTTCGCTGCAGCTGTCTTCGGGTGGATTTTTTGTTTAAATTTTTCATGTAGACATTTTTTGTTCATAAAAAACCTTCCAGTCAGCCAATTTGATAACGGAAAACAGTGTTGCATAGCACAAAAAATACTAAAGGCTCTTTACCTGGAGCTGTAAAAGTGAATCCCCTCCATTTACGAGCCTTTTGAATCTAAAGGGAAAAGTAATGGAGGAGTGTCCTTCCAAAGGGACACTCATAAGCGGGTAGGATTGCTTGTGTCCTTCTGTAATGAAACCCGCACCGAAAGTGTTAAAGCATTTTTTTTTATTTTACATACTTTGCCAAAACTACATATTTTTACATATTCTGCCCTAAATTCATATTTTGCTAAATATTTTGATATTATTTTCATTTTGTTATTGAAGAAATGAAAGGTAAAGGGAGAAAGAAAATAATACTTTACCCATTGAGTCTCTGGGTCTTTTCTAATTGCAAGAAGTAAAGGTGGCTGTATATATACTATATCGAAACTAGAGACAAAGGGCTTGTTGTTAACGGACAGTATTGGAATCATACAGGGAGTAGTAGAGAAAATCCAGGTTTTAGAAGAGATATTGGGAATAAATTATAAAAAAAAAAAAAAGTTAAAAGACTATATAGAAAAAAACCCTGGATGGAAAGATAATGAGATTATTGGGTACGTCCACACTGGGAAAACATTAAGTAGATGTTAAAACATCATTCAGTCGCTTCAAAAATATATTGAGATCACACTGGCGTCATTTCATGTTTTACAATATAAAAATGCATTTTGTTGCAACAAATTTACCAAAATAATGTTCATCTGTAGACATTTTCAACTTATTTTTTTACCTTTTTAAAATGAGTTCCTAATTTTTATCTACGCTTTATTGTTCAATATATTGGACCTTTTTATAACTAGGTGCTACACATACAAAAATTCTCGTTTGAATCGGTGAGGGGAGCACGTCGTACTCTCCACTTGTTAGTATAATACAGATATGTTATATTGTAAAGTATAATACAAATTTTCAATAAGAAATAAAAAAAAAAGACTTACAAGAATCCATTTTTCAAAAATGTCCATGTCAGTTGTTGGAGACAGGCGACAATCGAAGCCGACCACAAGCTCTGGTGGAACTACGTTGTTCTGAACGCCTCCCTTAACAATAAATACAATCAAAAACCCTCCCACCATCCCCAATATGGAATAAAACAAAATCTACCAACTGTTTTAAATTTCCGTGGTCAAAATAAAATGTGTAAACAAATAAAATAAAAATGACAAACAAACCTAGAAAAAACTAATACAAATAAATGAGTTTAACGATAAACAATCAATTAGCAACTTTTAAATGAAAATTAAAAAGATGTACTCAATCACTTCTAAATTTATTAAGCTTATCAAATCTTATGTTGAAATTATCTCTTTTTTCCTTTAATTAAAAAATAAAAAGAAAGGTTTTTACATACCTCTCACTAATGATAGACATGAAAAATTACACACTGATTAAAATTGTACACGACATAGCAATACATTGAATAAAAAAAAAATAACTTAAATTAATTTAAATCTATTCTCATGAAAGCATTAAATATATACATGCGATGCATACATTTAACACACACCTTTCCGAAACATATTTTAATACAATTTATTAGCCGTACAGAAAGAACCCAAAATTAACTTTTTTTTTTGCCATCATTAGTGATCTATATGAGTTTTCAATTAATGTGCTACAAGTGAGAAAGAAAATAAAGAGTTATCTTAAATTATTTATTTACAGAGCCCCTCATGGAAAAATCCATCCCATCGAACTGTAACTATCTGTAACATAAAATGTTTCTGCTTCAAAAGTTATAATAAACAGGATATTAGGATCAAACACAAAAATATCATAACTTAGTCGATCAATATTAACACCAAATTAAATTTAACATTAACATATTTAAAAAAAAAAAAGAAAAGAATAATGTTATCATGAAATAGAAAGAATTATTGAAATTCCCCTTAAATGTAATTGCCACATTCAATATATGAAACATTTTCCTTTTTTTGATTTTGATAGTTTACTATATAACGCACATTGCAACAATATAATTCACAGAACTAAAATAAAATAAACTGTGTGTCGCCTATAAAATACTCTTTAAATGACTGAAAGTAACAGATAGTAATAAAAAGAAAGAAAAAAAAAAAAAAAAAAGAGGAAAAGAAAATTGGGTAGTTTGCAAGTATCCCTGTATCTTTTCAGGAAAAAATTAGTAAAAAAAATAGGAAATAAAAAAACAGAAAAGATGAAGGCGTAGTGAGTCACTCCCCCCACAGTTACCTTGACTCTGGTGAGGTTGATTGTGGTTACATCACCAATGCTCAACGCTGGACTCGAATCGAGTTTCTCTTTTTCCTTGGCTCGGAAGTCCATGAAACTATCTATAACGGCCCGCACCTTTTCTCCCGCGGTGTCGGGGAGCAAGAGAGATCCGTGTCCCGGAGTTCCTGGGCAGTGGATATGGACTTCTAAAAAAATTAAAACAAATTGAAAAATTAATTTTATTTGTGAAGAAATAAATTATGCGCTTATCAAAAAAAAAAAAAAAAAAAAAGAACTGCTGGTGAATATGCTGAAAAGATGTAGATGAAATATGGGTAGTGTTCTAACAATAGAGCCGTAGTTTACAGTTTGGGGCTAAAAGGCTTAAACCTTGAACAGTGCCTTTAAAGCTAGTGCGGTGAGAACTAGATAAAGGGTCAGGAGTGAGACTGTAGCACTGGAGGGGTGCGGTTCTTATTAGAGCCCTGAAGGCTTGGCTTGGTTTTCGCTTGAAGCCCAGAAAGCTAGGATACTGTTGGAGCTCAAGCCCTGACCCTCGGCCTACTTTCGTTTCATTACAGGACGAATTTTGGGAAACGCGACCACTGGTTCTGCACATTTGTATTTCAAAGTTAAAATCTATCATCAGTCCCTTCACGAATGCGTCCAAGGACAGCCTGATACTACTAGCTAGATGAATAGTGTTTGCTCTTCTATAGTTAAAGCAACACAAAGGGTAACTGCTTTTGGTGCAATCCGCAGTGGCTACAAATGTGTTCTTTCTGTGCACATGTCCTTGAAATATGTCCAAAACGACACTTGTAGCATCTGCTAGTTCCAACATGGTCAACAACCATGCAAAAGTTGCTGTCGAGGTATACCTCACCAGATTTAAGTAGTAGTGCATTCGCCTAAATAGAATCAATAAACTTTTCAAGATTTTTCAAAAATTAATGCACATTCCTTAGGAAAGTTCTAAAAACATTAAATGCAAAGCATAATATTCAACTTAGTTATCTGACAAAAAATAGATGACCTCACATAAATTAAAATAATAATGTTTTCTATAAATAGACTACTTGACTAGAATATAAATACATAACTTACGCCAAATTGACCTTTCACCATAAAAAAGGAGATAGGTATCATCAACACTAGCCATTCCCTCGTCAAGAGCACAGCCAATGTTCAAACGTTTAAAATCATCCATGGTAACCCATTTACCCATTCCATCTTCACCACCTATCTCTTCATCTAGATACGGAAATAATGGAATTGTAAAATATATTTACTAATATTTAGGAGGGTTGTCCAGTGGAAGTGAATACGAGCAGCACTGTGCTACAAGATCTGAATTCATGGAATCTCCTAAGGAAGTTTTGTCAAAACAACTGATAACTCCCTGGGAAATAAAAATAAACAATATTGTGCATGATCTGACTGGAAAATGCAAGGAAGTGGAAATCATTAGTGAAATAGAACAAAGGAAAGAGTTATTAGTTGTTCCGCCAAAACTTCCTTAGAAGATTCCTGTGAATTCAGTTATTGTAGCGCAGCGCCAATACACCAGGGTGCACTTCCAGTGGACGAACCTACTTAAGGCATTTAAACCTAAGAATATTAAGAGTTTCAAACATCAATAAAATAATATGTCTAAATAATGCATTTATTATTCCATACATTTTTTTTGTAATTGAATTTTAATGACCATTTATAAACACGGATTCCTGCTGCCAGTGGGAATCGAACCCCCAACTCCCGCATGAGAATCTAAACTTCAGGAGCGTATTGGGGACCAAAAAACTACGACAAAAAGTCCTTAAGAGATTTGCTTTGTTTTGGAATTATTTCAAGAAACCAATTACTAAAATTCAATCTCTTGATGCTGATATAGTTTCCGTGTACGGTTTATGCAACCGCATAAACCGTTTATGTATTGCTTTAGAAGCGGTGCGAGGGTTTGTGCGCCGATTCGCAAATGGAAGAGTGCTTAACTGACGAGTCTTTTAGTTAACTTTTAATAGACTAAGAGAGACTAAGTAATTTCATTTATTTACATGTCATTACTTACACCTTTTATGTTAGTTAAGTTATTAAATGTTGCCCTCTTGCAGAAACATAATAATTACATCTAGCACTGGCTTGATAAATTGCAGCCACACACACACACGAAAAATATATCAGCGAGAGAGATTGAATTTTAGTAATTGGTTTCTTGAAACAATTCGCAATGACAATTTTTTTTACATTGACAATTTAAATAAGTAAGTAGAAATATTAAAACTTCAGTTTCGTTTCTTGTTTTGCGATTTTCTCCAAAACGAAGCAAATCTCTAAAGGACTTTTTGTCTTAGTTTTTAGGTCCCCTATAAACTCCTGAAGTTTTGCCATTTAAAATCGTGACATCCTATATATATATATATATATATATATATATATATATATATATATATATATATATATTGCTAGATATATATTGGTATATGATGAATAAGTACTAACCAGGTACAAATGACATATGAATGGTTCTTTTAAGTCTTACACCATCGTCTTTTAATTTCCTTACAGCTTCAATATACTGAATCCCAACACACTTCATGTCTTGGGCGCCTCGGGCATAGATGTTTCCGTTCGCATCTTTTTCTGCACCAAATGGGTCATGGGTCCATTTTTCCTTAAATAGAAATTCATTTTACATTGAATAATGTTATCATTTACAGTAATGATATAATGTTGTGTCTTTATTTGAATACTATAATATTTTAAACTTCATTTATTCTTTATAAGATAATAAATGAAGTTTAGATTAGAACTATTCACATTAGAAAGAAGAATTGTTGCTGATTGGTAAGACGCGAGGGATGAGCTGTGTCGAGAGGAATTCCATAAGAGCAGGACGTGGGAATTATCTTAATAGGAGGCTCGCTATTAGAACAGAAGGTCAAATAAATTTATCTTCATTTTCTCTCCTTACTCCTTGTATACGATCTTTATCGTAGCAAATAGGAAATTGGATTCAATCCCCACTAGAGGCGGTGGTTGTTTTTTTGTTCAAAGGCGTCACTCCTATCCTTGCGAAAAAAGAGTGATAACCTCTATGTAATCCATCTTGAAAATGTCTCTTACAATGAAAGGATGTTAAAATTAAAATAAATAATATCCTTGCCGAAAAATGAGATTAATGTCAGTAATGAAAGGATTTTGAAAGAACATTTGAACATGTTTAACTCATGAAATCACTAGCAGGAGTTGATCCCAAAAATTGTTTAAAACATTAAATTGTAATTGCGACTTTAGGTTCATCATCAGGCAACTATCAGCCTGTTTCTGGCCTTCCTTGCTCCTTGTTGTCAAGGTCAAAATTTCCACTTTGAAACCTGCAAAACCACCAGAACCAATAGTTCGTTCATTCACCGTTCCCTCGCCGAATACAGTGTTACTGTTCATACACGCCTCAGCAGCACTATGACCGAGCTTAAATTCATAACAAAAAATAATACGGATTTCCGTAGAAGTCATAATTTAAGTTTTATTTTTTTCTCAGAGGATCGTTCTCACAACACAGTACGCAAGTTACTGATTAAATAATAGGAATAAAAGAGCTTTAATTCTATATGAATAACAATGATGTTTGTAAATAATGAAATAAAAAAAGGAAAAGGATTAAATCGCAAAGTAAACAAAACTGACATTTCATACAGTACAACCTGATACAATGTAAAATAAAAACCAAGAATAATGAGAAGAATACTATTCCTTCCTTAACATGACTTAATTTAAGAAACCATATATTTGTATTATTATTATACTCTAGCTGTGCTCGCGAGAGTTCGTCCGCGTGGAATAGTGACTTTAGACAACATTTTTTGGATATATATTTTGGTTTATTTTGGATTAGAAACATGTAATAAGGCCACGAAGGCCCTGAGGAGCAGATACTAGAGTTATCTGAATCATGACCATACTGCACCCTAGGGAGAAAGTGGTCAGTACTATGCTCCGGCGGCCTGATTTTCCCCTTGGCTGCTTCGACTGTTGGTGTCATTAGCACCAAGGTACTCATTATTAAATAAATTAAAAGCTGGGTTGGCCTAGGGACGGTCAGGGAGGCTGAATCCAACCTATGAACGAAGACACTAGAAGAAAAAAATCTTTAGTGCTTGCTCGGGATTTGAACTCAGGTCCTCCAACTTATTAGTCCATTGCTTTACCATCGAGCTCACATCACCCCCATACAAACCCTATAATATAAATAAATGAAATATGCAATAGGTATTTTTTTAGCGTGGTTCCTCCCTCCCCCATAGGGAGGAACCCCGCTCATAAGGTTGATACAACGAAACAATCCGAAAGTGCCGACTAGAAAATTTCGCGTTTCAGAACCCCTAGAGACCGAAAATAACGGTGGTTCAAATTTGTATATATATATATATATATGTATATATTTATATATATATATATATATATATATATATATATATATATATATATATATATATATATACGTATATATTTATTTGGTACAAAAATCCGTCGTCCAATTTAAAAGGTCAAGTTCGTTAACCAGCAGAATCCGCCCACTGGAAGATGGCGTTTGGGGCGAAATTCGCGCAAAAAAAATCGTAACGCTTACGTTTTTGAGTTCATAAGCTTGTAAGTACTCGTTTTATAGGCTTCTTGGGCTAGGAAAACGAATGAAACCATTTTCAAGGCGATAGCTTTACCGTTTTCGAGAAAATTGGAAAAATAGTTTTTGAATACCGTTTTTGGTTTGGGTACTTAGAATCATGGGATTCAGTTGAAACATTTTCTGCATGTTCTACTTTCATTAAAACTAATATGTTGAAATTTTTGTTACGTTTGGAGTTTAGGAAGGGTTAGAATAAAATATTTTATTAACAGACATAAAAAGTTTTGGTAACTTTGTATACTTTCCTTAATATCTCGAAAAAGGTTGAGAATCTTGGTAAACGGAAGAATACCATTAGAAAGCTTATTAAATGCTCTAAAAAAAAGGTTCTAATGAAAGTTTTGATTAGGCGATGTCAATCGGAGAAATAAGAGCTTAAAACTTTAAAGTAATTGATTTCGCTTATTCAAACTGGTCTTTTTGTCTGTTTTTTATTCCTTGTTATTTTTTAATTGCTTATTGTTGGATAATTTATTTGAAAATAAAACAGGTTAAGAAAAATAAGAAAAACAATTTAATGTTAGAGATATGGATTTCCAAGATATATAGCTTTTCAACTGCCTAGCGTCCTTCCTAGGGAGGGTTCTTTGTCTTTGATTTTGGTACTTAGAATTATGGGATACAGTTGAAACATTTTCTGCATGTTCGAATTTCATCAACACTAATATGTTGAAATTTTTGTTACGTTTAGAGTAAAGGAAGGGTTAGAATAAAATATTTTATTAACAGACAAAAAAATTTTTGGTAACTTTGTATAATTTCGTTAGTATCTCGAAAACCGTTGACAATCTTGTGAAGCGGAAGATTACCATTCGGAAGCTTACTAAATGCTCTACAAAAAAGGTTCTGAAGAAAGTTTTAATTAGGCGATGTCAATCGGAGAAAAAAGTGCTTAAAGCTTTAAATTAATTGATTTCGTTTATTCCAATGGTTTCTTTTTGTCTGTTTTATTTCTTGTTATTTTTTAATTGCTTATAGTTGGATAATGTATTTGACAATAAAACTGGTTAAGTAAAATAACAAAAACAATTTATTGTTAGAAATATAGGTTTCCAAGATTCCAAGACCTTGTCACTAGCGGGTCTGTTTCTAGTGTAGCAGACCCTTCCAGGTAAGATTGTAAATCATGACCTTTCAAGACTTTACTACTCACAGGAATGGCGTTAGTGACCTTAAGGGTTGACACGCCATTATAATAATTAATTAAAAAAAAAAGACTGGTGGAACCAAAATAATAACTGCTTCTATTTTCATCTTTCCAAATTAGACTAGGGATATGAACGGAACCACGCTAAGATGATGCAGTCCTGCGAGACGGACTTTTTTTTTTTACATTAATTTTAAGCCCAGAATATGAACTACCAACCTAATCTAATCAAATATACTAAATAAATGTAGAGAGAACTTAAATAAACTGAGTACTGTAAAAGTGCAAACAGTCAGTATTATTGAATCCAACTTTTACGCCATGCAACTCCAGAATACGTGCGTTCGCTGCGAAAAATTGAATGCTATACGCAGCAGTTGGCTCTTGGCTAAAATCTACTAATGTTTAGATGATTCTTTACATTGGGGTAACATTTTCATTTATGAACCGATTGACATGAAACACACTCAATGTTGCATGAAGCTTACCACAATATATTAGTTAAAACCGCATTTAAATCTGATAAGCCATTTATGAGATTACTGTGCACAAACACACATAGACAACAATCATTATTTTGGGTGATATTGCGTTGATAAAGGCCCCTAATAATATTTTTTACTCATATATCTTCAAAGTACAGATAACGAACCATTACAATTTTATTATATGTATATATTGTATTTATATTAGTATAGTGACATAGGAGTAGTATTCTCCTTATTCTTCGTTTTATTTTACATTGTAGATGCCTGGTGATGAACCTGAACAGGTTCGAAATGTCGCAAATATAAGTTAATGTTTTAAACAATTTTTGGGAACAACTCGTGTTAGTTACTTCAAGAATCCATTGATCCTTTCCCCGTCCTCAACTTCAACTTACATCTTTAACGCAGCTAAATTTATAAAGGAAATTTCATTTCGGCCCGTAAAATACAGATGCCACCACTGAATTTTTTTTAAAATTAATTTGTTGTCAACCACCATGATTAAATACAGGATTATAGATGCAAATTTGTTGAAATAATTCTATTGGCATTGAGCGAAGTTAACCAGAACGAGTGGGGGAAAGGAATTATAATTTTATTTGAAGATTATTATTTCGGGTGATTTTAATTTATTTTATTTTAAATTTTAATGTTTTTTTCTTTATGATATTTGTTATGGAGTCTGAAGTAAAAAAGATTCTGAAGTAATTTTCAATGGGATGACGTCAATCGGAGAAATAATTGCTAAAAACTTCGAAAATGTTAGCTTTGTTGTTTTGAATGGTTATTTGTGTTTGATTTCCTCAGTCTTTTTTATTGCTGTTTTTTAAAATATATTTAACCAGTAATATTAATTTACCAGTAAAACAAGAGTCGTACAAGGAGAAACAAATTTTGGTTGTACGTAATATAACTTTCAGATCGGAAGTCAAAGAGGCCGAATACGTAATTTCTACTACTCGAACGAGGAGTTGCTTACATTTTTCACAAAAATATTATCTTTATTAGGGTGTCTACTACTTTTGTGAAAGCTTATTTCATGACTTTTTCGTGACATGTTCATGACTTTAAAATAATTTCACTTAAAAAGAAAAAGCCTCAACTTTTAGTTTAAAATTAATTGTAACCTTACACAGATTACTGTGAAATCTATAAAATTACAATTTAAAACTTCGTTAAATGTGCATCATATGTTAAAGAGGATAATTACATTAATAATAAATATGAAGAAACGATGATACTTAAAATTTTAAAATGAATATGGTATTAGAAGCCTCAAAAATTTCTAAAAATGGTAGTAGAATTTAAAATTTCTAAAAATATTACTAACTAAATATTTATTGTCAATGTGCAGAATTTAGTAAATTAAAGTGTACATAAATTCAATATTAAAGTCTGAATATGAATGAAGAGAAATAAACATACATGTAAATAATGGATAATTGATGTGTAAATGCTACAACAAAGGAATCTAACTGAGGAGAGGATGGGGAGGCGGATAGAATTGAGTACAAAAACAACGACAATTACAAATGCGCAAAAGTCCAGAGATTACTTTAGACTTTGGTAAAACTAAACTTTCGTGACATGGTTTCAAAATTCATGACTTTTTCAGGGCTTTCGTGCCTTATTTTCAATTTTGTGTCATTTTCATGATTTTCGTGCAGTAGACACCCTGTTTATCTATTACAATCTTTCCAAGTGTCACTAGGGATCTGAACGTTATGGAAACACCCTAAGATGATGCTGTTCCAGCGAGTCGGGCTTTTTTAAGTTTTAATCTGTATTAATCTACCTTTAATTTAACCTCTAGCTATAACACGCATTTACCATATGTATCATTCATCCTTGCCTATGTATAATGTTTTTTTTTTTTTTTTTTTTTTTTTTTTTTTTTTTTTTTTTTTCATCTGTATATAAATCAGTATTAAGGGGTAATACTATCTTGTGTGATCAAAATCAAAGAAATGTCCTTGAATTTAGGAATAACAAATAAATTAATATATTTCAATTCTTTAGGTCATAAGATTTTTATGGGATGTTAAAGAATCCAAAAAAACAAAAGCTTTAATTCTTAGAAAACAACAGCGTTAGATCCAAAGCCCTAAATCAAAAAGGATGATTTTTTTTAATAATAAAAAAGAGGTTGTTTATTTATTTATCTTCATTGATTAGTATCTATATCATAAAAAAAAATATTTTTCATATTAAAAAATATAGTTATAAAAAAATTTATTGGAGCATATAATTACAAACTAAATATTTAGAGCTAAATATAGTAAGGAAGACGCTTCTTAAAATTTCACCACCAGGAAGACCTGATTACCTTTGTAAATTATATTGCTGTTTTTTTCTCGTGTTTATGCATTTTCCTAGTTTATATCTTTTTATAGCCCCCATTCCTTTAATATTTATTCAACTTTTTAATATTTATTTGTTTATTTAAACTCTTTAATTTTATTCCCATCCCCCTCTGATCATTGTATCATCATTGCCCCATTCCAATGAATGTACATATTTACTTATATTTCATTTTATTATTTAAGGCTTCACATATAATATTTGTATTAGTTGCTTTTTTTGTTTTGTTCTTTTATACTTTTGTTTTTCTTTATTCATATTTATATTTTTAGATTAAATTTGTTTATTGTTTATTTTGTACTTATTTTTATTCTTATGGGACGAAGTCCCAGAATAAAGTTTTTTTTTCATTCATTCATTCATTCATTAAAAGAAAAACTAAATAAATAAGAAAATAATGTTTTCCTATTATTTGAAATTTTAAGGCAGGAAATTCACATTAATTTTATAAGTGAAGAAACGGAAAATACTAAAAATTTTAAAATGACTATGGAATTAGCAGCCTCAAAAATATTGAACAATGGTAGCAGAATTCAAAATTCCTAAAAATATTATTAAATAAATATTTGTAGTCAATTTACACAATTTAGTGAATTAATGTGTAAAGAATTTCAATATTTTAGTCATATGCATATATATATATTAAAATATTGGACAATTGATGTGTAAATGCTAAAATAAAGGAATCTAACAGAGTAAGGGGGTGGGAGGGACAGATAAAGCTGCGTCGCCATACAAAAATTCCAACAATTACGAATGTGTGGAAGTCCCGGGATTACGTTAGACTCTAGTGAAACTGGTGATTTTCGTGGCCTGTTTTTAATTTTGTGACTTTATCGTGCAGTAGACACCCTGCGATGGTCAGCGATACCCTCTTAAAAATGTTTTTAGTATTGTGAGCGAAGTATTCATAAATGTGAAAAGAAAAAAAAAAAACAAACAGGAAAATAAAAGAGAATCTAAAGGCTTCTAGCAACATGAGACTGTGTTAGAATAAATATTCATATCAGTGGTTATAAATAGCTAACTCAAAAAAAAACTTAGTATTTGGAGATTATAAATATTTCTTTGAAGACAAGACAAAAACAAATAGAATTAAAAGAAAAGTTTGATAAACGGAAAATACTATCTAATTACACGCAATAAACATCACACGTCCTAATGTGCCAGAGCAACTGATAAAGAAGATTTACAATCCTTTTATTTTAACAAGGAAAGCAAACATATTTTTAATAACAAATAATGCTGGTTGCCATCATGGAGGTAAACAATATGAAGCCAAAATATTTTCCTAAATAATCTCAGGAAAATAAAATTCATATACAGTAGAACCTCCCATATCCGACCTTCCCATATCTGACTCCTCCCGATATCCGACCTAATGCCCGTTGCTGCAGGTTGGGACAAAATCAGTCAAACCACCCTTCAGAAGGCTTGGAAAAAGATTTGACCATTATTCAAACAAGACGAAGCTGAGACTCAACATGAACCGACATAGACAAAAGCAGAAGTTGAAACATACACAACAGAATAATTAAAAAATCTACTAGTGTATCATCATGATCTCCAAATGACAGATGTAGAAGAGTGACTTGTTGAAGCTGATGTTTCAGAAGTTACCAATGAAGATCTCAACGATGACTCAATCATTGCTGTTGTGTAGAACAAAGCCGAGGAAAAAGAAATCGACTCGGAGGAAGACGGAACCACCAGTGATCATGTAGTGTCACTCTGCTGCTAAGGACGCCTTCGACGTAGCGATGCAATACATCGAGCAACATCAAAATGCAACCCCAACGGAGGTATTGGCAAAAAAAAAGTGGAGGGACACTTCCGCAAAGTCAAGATTAAAAAAATTAAAACAAAATCCATAACTGAATTCTTTACATAAAGTATGCTTAAATTTTGTTCATATTTTCAAAAGAGTAAATGTTTGAAATGTATATAGCAACAGCTTTACAATTACCAAACAATAATGTTGCATTACAGTATGTAAGGTACATTATAGCTGGTTTTATAAATTTCGAAGGCGTTTTTTTTTTGCTCCTCCCGATATCCGACCTTTTGGCCGTTCCGACCATGGCCCGGTCCCGTCATAGTCGGATATGAGAGGTTCTACTGTATTATTTTGAAAGCAGTGATAAAGTTGGCATTTACTTACTTTTTGTTTTTACATAAATGATTCTGAGAAGGGTTATACACAGATACTTGGATGGATGTACTCAGATACTAGAAAGGGTTATACACGGATACTGGGAAGTATTATACACTGATACTTGGAAGGGTTATACGCGGATACTGGGAAGGATTATACACTGATACTTGGAAGGGTTATACGCGGATACTGGGAAGGATTATACACTGATACATGGAAGGGTTATACACGGATACTTGAAAGAGTTATACTATATTAGGATGGTTATACACATATACTTGGAAGGATTATACGCAGATACTGGAAAGACTTATACACAGATACTTGGATGGTTATACTCAGATACTGGAAAGGATTGTACACGGATACTGGGAAGGGTTATACTCAGATACTTGGAAGGGTTATACACGGATACTGGAAGGGCTTATATACAGATATTTGGATGGTTATACTCAGATACTGGACAGTACTGGGACATTCTTAGTTGAAGTGGCACTCAGAATAATGGTATGTGTAAAAAAACTTTTCAAAAACATTAATAATCACGGAAATAATGCCAAGAATTATCATAAGAATTATAAATAATTAATTGTTACAATTAAAATAAATAATTAATAGAAGAACTTACAGGAAAGACTGGGACAACGTCCATATGAGAATTGAGTAGAATAGAAGGTAGTTTTGGTTCAGTTCCTTCCCATGTTATAACTACGACTGGTTTTCGGGGCGTAGGATAACATACTCTCAGCGGTAAACCTAAACTAGCAGCTTGCTTTTTCAGGAACTGCAAACAGGCTTCTACAAAAGACAAAACAAATTAGAGTGTTATAGGGTGTCTAGTACTTTTGTGAATTTCATGACTTGAAGTGAAAATATCATGACATTTTCATGACGACATGAAAATTTCATGCCAAAAAAGAAAATCATTTCATTTAAAAAAAAAAAAAACCTTAACTTTTAGCTTAACATTATTTGTAATCTAATACGGATTACTGTGAGATCTATAATCTTACAATTTTACATACATTTAAAAAATTAATAAAAGGGCATAAAATGTACATAATATGTTAGAGGACAATAACATTAACTTCAAAATTGAAGAAACAAAAGATACTAACCATTTTAGAATTACAGTAAAACCTTGTTAATCCGTACTTCTTGAACATTGGATGTCCGGATAACCTGGACCGGTTTTGAAAACAAAATTCTGTTGTTCAGCGTAGTGAATGAATACTTGTTTTACAGAGAATAAATTGCTATTCTCATTAGGTAAATTTCATGAGTTTTCCTAGGTTAATGTATGCAAGTTTTCCAAGTGTCAAGATCAAGGCGCAGTATCGTTCGCTCGTTGACTGTGATTTAGACGAAATTTAGGCCGGCCATACACGTTCCGGTATACCGGAGAGGTTTACCTGTACAGGTGACCTGCGCAGGTGTGAGGCTAGTTGTGGCAAATATTCTGTTTAGAGAGCTTCGTGATGTGCTTAACTTACAGTCTATTCTCTGCACTCGCTTACCAGTGGTTATTTAGAACATATCTATATTTTTTACGTTTGTTTACTGTTTTATTCATCATGTTTGTTCAAAAACGGAACCGAATTCTCGAGGAATTCATTGAAATTTATCGATCAGAACCCTGTTAGTGCAAGGAATACCATTACCGTGCGTTTTCGTATTTTTTTTTGCAGTTTATAGCCACTAACAAACCCACTAAGGCAATCATGTCATCTTGTTGGTTCGCCATTTCTAGACTGTAGAAATCCTTCACCCATCCGGTTTACCGGAGTGTGTGTGGGCTCTCGCCTGTACAGGTATACCGGAGAGGTACACCTGTGCAGGTATACCTTTCCGGTACACCGGAACATGTGTGGCCGGCCTTAATAACATTGTTGTGACTATGGAAAAACAATGGGAGAATTGAAAAGATAATATTGTTAAAGAACATTGCTGCCGAGTTTGGAGTAGGAACATCGACCGTATCTGATTGGAAAAAGATCAGAAAACGCACAGAAGACTTTTGTTTCAAGATGATTTATAAGGACAGTTTATGGTGGCTATGAACCACGCAGAAGCAGTAGCAAATCTTGAGAAATTGATGTTTTATTTCGAGAGTCAAGCCGAAACATTGCCAAATAAATGTTAAAGCGGATCTGCTCATAAGCGATACACTAAACTGAGCCAGCAGAAGCTCACTGTATTTTTTCCTACAGACTAGTTTGTAGCTATATTGAGTACAATACAAACACGTGGGTTATTACTGTACATACAGTGTATTTGGTCATTCTCTGGATTACCCAGATTGTCATTAACTCGGATCGGCCCTGATCCCAGTTGATCCGGGTAAACGAGGTTTTACTGTTCTCTGGAACTAGCAGCCTCAAAGATATTGATCATGGTAGCAGAATTAAACAATTTTAAAAATATTAAAAACTAAATATTTATTGTAAATATAATTTAGTAAATTAAAGTGCACACAATCTCAATATTTAAGTCTCCATATGTGTAAGTATTGGATAATTGATGTGAAAGGGTATCCCCGTAGTCTAGTGGCTAACGCCTTAGATTCTCGAATGGGAGATGTGAATTCTAATTCCACCCGTAGCAGGAATTTTCTCATCTCACGACTCGTTGAGAAAATTACCCCATTGCACCATGGATGTCGGCACTAATGGCCCAGACATCAGTTGCGGTGAAACTCAACTTGTTTGGCCATTTTTTTGAAACATGGTTTTTTATACAGAAGGCTAACGTTCGGCATCATCCACGTGTTTCCTACTAAAATTACATAAATGAAATAAAAATCAATTAATTAAGGAAAATAAAAAGAAAAAAAGGAATTTTAAGAAAAAAATATGAAAAAGTATCACACACAACCAAATAGACATTACACGCACGTGTACACTTATACTCACGCATACCCACACAAATGAACATATACTAAACTAACTTATTCCCTTAATTGAATCAATTATAAATAAAATTTATAAACATGGTGTTATATTCATATGAGATGGTTAGAATTAAAAAGATGACTAAAAACTTACTCAGAAGTGCCAATATATTGGAAACCCATTAGAATTTTTGAAAGAAACCAGAATATATGACACTCTGCAAATACAATTAAACATTAAATCCCCCAATATAAATTATAGTTTTAATGGACTGATTGGAAAACTGATACTACTTTCCTTTTTTTTTCTTTTTTTTTTTTTATACAATTGTAAATTCGAAGTATGTTCCTCCTCGTGGGCGTATATAAGGGAGGTCTGAGGGGGCTGCAGCAATTGCAAAAACTCACCATTTTACACAAAAATATTTAAAATTTTCTCTACTCTCCGAGTGCCTTGGTGCTCCCAGCCCCCCCCCCATCGGAATTATTTTCTATATACGTTAGTGTTCCTCCTTTTTTATTAGTTTGTTACTTTAATTAAAGTTTGATTAATCAAACTTTAATTTGAACACTAAAAATGCTGCAACAAAGGAATCTAACAGAGGAAGGGTGTAGGAAAGGCGGATAGAGTAGTGTCGCTGTACGAAAACAGTGACAATTACAAATGCTTGGAAGTTGTTAGACTTTTTGAAATGTTGTGTTTTTTATGCCCTAATTTCAATTTCATGATTTTTGTGCAGTAGACACCTATATATCGATAATAAATCATACATTTACTTATTATACTTTAAACATTGGACCCGTCTGTTTCAGATGCGGCAGAGAGACCGAAACTTCAGCACACGTGCTTGGAAAGTGCCCAATGAATATACTTCTGGTCACATGGAGACATAATAATGTCAAGCACAAAATGATTTCACTTCTTCAAAATAATGAATTTATGTGTCATAACTCATATTGTTGTAATAAAAAAAAAAAATATGCCATACGATCCACAGCAAGTGGAAAAAATTAATTTAGAAAAAAGAGGGATTCCAAGAAAAATTCAGGCAATGGTTTAGAGTAAGAGGGACGATTCCGAAACAGATGCAAGACTTCCTGCAAGACCTAGTCATGGACCCCAACGAACTACCCATCCTCGCGTAATTAATTTTGATAGATTCTCTCGAGATACTCCACAATTATATATACGGGAGCTAACCAGCTGTTTATCAATCTTTCGAAAATCATTTCACCATATTTGGTGAAACTTGTCATTATAATTCTTTGCTTTTAAAATATTATCAAAATTCGTTTAATATTAACATTATTCAAAACACATTTTCAGAATTCATGGTTCCAAATTAATACAATAACCTTTTTTAACCAACTGAAATGAATTTTCGAAAGATGGATAAGTACACTGTGTTTATAGTACCCCTAAACATTTGGGCTGCAAACTTTATGTTTTATAAATAAAGAATTTCTCTCGTCTATTAATCAGTATAATCAACGTAGGAGAAGGTGAAAACATTTAAAAGCCACAAAGTCTGAAATATTCTTCATTCTACCTGCTGTGGACTTTCAGCCCAAACATCGCTAGCAGAAGGCTGTAAGATCTACTTAGCAATTCAGCTAAACAGGATTTGGATATGAAACATCTATATTAAACATGTAATACATAAAAGTAAGCTTGAGGCTCGTCTTAAGTGTTTATTGAACGGATTGCTCAGATTTATTCTCGATACCCCCAAGGATACCCATATTTCTCACCGGTATTCCGAGTTGAAGTGGCTATTTCCATCAAATCGACGACAATACTTCCTAGGTTCCTTCCTTAACCAAACCATTTCTTCCAAATCCCCTTCCTACATCTACAACCTCCTTCAGTTTAAATCCTCTGTCTACTCACGTAATACCCGTTCCCGTACCTCTGATCTCTATCCTCCCACAGCTTCCTTCGACCATTCCTTCATCTCCTGAGCCTCCTCCTTCTGGAACTCTATCCCTGAATTTAAATCCCGCCTCTTTGCTTTTCTCCTATCCTCCCAAGAAGAATTTACCACCAGGTAAGACCAGATTAGTTATGTATATTTTGTTAATGTTTTCTCCGTTTAACCCCTTAACGGGCAAGGGCCGCTTGAGCGGCCACTGCTCGCTGAAATTAAAAAATGACGCGAGTGAGGCGGAATTGGTTCCAATGCTTCCTGCAAGATGCCGGGGTATACCAAAAAATAGTATTTGGAGGCCTTGGGCCCGACGAGCCGAGATATGACAAAGTTGACCGCTGTAGCGGTCCTTGCCCATTCCCGCACTCGTCTTGTGTCAGTGTTGGCCGTGCATTATTGGCTCTATGGATCACTCATCTTATCCGGAAATCGTTTCAAAGTATGTAATAATTCTTTTATACATTCTAGATTAGGAATTAATTGATTTTAATTGAAATGAGTATATCGCTTACACGTTATTTGTTGATTCGTCTCATAAGTACCTTACTCTCGTCAGACTGGAAGGAAAAAATACTTTTTTTTTGGCATTGCTAATGAAATGTTTTTCTCAATTCTGTTTCAAATGATATTGTGGGCTAGAATTATTATTATTATACTATTATTATAATTTTTTTTTTTTTAAAGCGTGCCAATCTTAGGGTAACACCATCAAATGAACCATTTTCATTTTCGGGATCTTTGCGACTTGGAATCGGCTTTACAACGTATCGCGGGCGTTGCATATCGGGGATTCCCGATGCCTGGAATGGTCAAGGGCCGCTCAAGCGGCCAACCCCGTATTTATGGATACAATTTTATTTTTAACAACCTGGGTTCATAATTAGTAAATGGATGCCCCCAGACTCCCAAATATAAATTAAAAAAACATAGCTAGCGAAATGTGCCCGTTAAAGGGTTAATTAAGTCCAAACTTGTTTTGTTGTTTGTAGTATAATTTTAAATTTTATTCTATTTTTTTTAATTTTATTTTTTATTTTTGTTGAACTATTTAATAGTTTATTTGTATTCTGATCCCCCGTAGTTTCATCATTGATCCACCACCCCTCATCCCCTTCTTGCTCCAGTATTTCTCAATCCCTCGGTATTCACACTCTTTTTTTTATTAACATGTAGATATGTTTTATTTTATTAATTTAGGCTTTGTTAATAATATTTGAGTTAGTTCTTTTTTGTATTTGTTTCTTCTTTACGTATAGTTATGTTTTTATGTTAAATTTGTCAATACACAGCCAAATGTAAAATGATAAAATGAGAGAAAAAACTGAATTATTCATTGGAAATCAAATGTTTTGAAGTTATATTGTTTTAATAAAAAAATATATGAATTCTATCTTCCTTGTTGAATGTATATTCTTTATTTAAATTAAGAACTGTATTGCTCACAAAGATATCACGTCCCATCATACACAGATCGCGACGACGATCGTTGAATCGCTGCCTGCCCCAATACAGATTGTGTCCTGTGTGTCCGAGCCTTTAAACTCCAATTTCTAATGAATCTAATTTGTTTATTTTACAACACTTGATCTTCATCATTTAGGTATGATATTCACTGAGTTTATTTTAAAACACTTGTTCTTCATCATTTAGGTATGATATTCACTGAGTTTTAAAAAGCATTTCCCTCAGAACTTGATTGGCTAATTTATCCTCAATATAATATATTTTCAGTAAATTAAAATGTTTAAAATGATGAAGGAGGAAGGTCAGTTTTCATTTAGCAAAATCATATTTTTTTATTTTTTTTATTTTTTACGTAATAAAATATATGTCAATACATTTAAGAAGTTTCTAATTTTTCAAACAAATATCTTCTATTATTATTTACAAGTTATATTTAATAATGTATGTAATAAGTGATTATAACACTTATTTTTATTACTTCAAAGAAATCCAATTGTAGTTGCATAGTATTAGTACATACAATAATACTAGTGATAAATAATTATGAATCACTGGACTTTTATATTTGATTTAAGTATTTTCCTGTGAGTAGATTTGATCTACTACATACTACGAATAAAGTTTATTTGTCCAGACAAGTGCGTAGAATTAAGAAAAATAGATAATTCCGATTACTTTTATGACATTTGAATTTCATGTTTTAATCCATTCTTCTTCTGTTTTTGTTACAAAGAAATGATTTTGCTCAAATTTCTGCTTATTTTGATTCTTTGAAATGTAACTTAATGGGCTTATTAAGAAAAACAAAAATCATAGCAGTTTAACAAATCTATCAGCTCAAAATGGTTAGGGAATTTCTAAATTAGAGCGTTGTTATGGAAACAGTCAAGGTTAACATAGGTTATGAAGTGGCATAGCTACATATTTTATTGCTATGAATTGCTTAGATTAAGGGGACGTTTTAAATAAAAACATTTAGAACATATTATAGCTCAGAATTACCGTAATTTATTTTTAAGATCCTTATAAAAAATTATCAAAAGTAGCTATTGCAATATTTAACTAATTAATTAATCAAAATCAAGGGAAGTATTTTGATACAATTGAATTCAGATCAAATAATGATAACGGTTTGTATTGTAACATACAAATGTCACAGTTTTAATAGTTTTCTAGTTGAAAAGAAAGGATTCAAATATGCTGATTTTTTATTTATAATTTGTTATTTGTAGTAAAATTACAACAGACTAATGACAAACAAGAGAAGTAAAAACATTCTGAAATGTCAAACTACAGCGATCACAAGTCCTACTGATAAAGACAATCCTGTAATCAAAACTTATATATTACAATTGCTAAATTTCGTATACAAACGGCTTATATCTAAATTAATATTATGAAACAATTGTTTTAAGGAAATGTTTTATAAGTTAAGAGCTTTAAGATAATTTTGATAATGTTGAAAAAAATGTATAGTATATTTTACAACTGATTAATTGCCTTGCAATTTAATTTTAGAGACACTTTTTAGCACCTGGGGTTCAGTATTTGAATGAGAATCGGTAAATAGCGGACTGTCAGAAAAAGATTGCGGCAAGCTGATTGAAACTTACCATAGTTGGGATTAGGCTGAACGGACGGTATCCTCAGATACTCCCTAAAGTTCTTTACAGCTACATGTTCTGTCATCATAACCAATTATGACCTTTGACAAGGTACAATTCATACAATAACTCAAAATCCACTAAGATCCAGCAACTAGGTCGCCATTTATAAACAGATCAGTGCTGCCATACTTCACCCCACCCCTTCAATACATCTACAGTAATGACTAACTAGAATTTTCCAAGTATTGACTAAATCTCTTTTTTAAATATATCCAATTCAATATAGCTCCTCTTCGGCATATTTTAGAATTATTGATATAATTAAAGTGTGAATTAATTCTATAAACAAAAAATAATTATTACATTTTTTATCCTTCAATTTGTTTTGCCTAATAAAGATGTTAACAACAAACTGATTTCCTTAAGAAAAAAGTATACAAGTTTAAACGTGAGGCCGAAATTTGAATTCAAAACATTTATCAACCATTAAATTGTACCACCCTGAGAAATTTAATGTTTAATCAATAATCATTTTGATTTCGGTGAATTAAAAAAAAAAAAATATTATCAACATTTGTGTAATTCGTCCCTTACTGCGAATCTATTTTCTGCATCTGGACCAAAGTTTAAGAAATGCTGATATCGAGAATATGATAAGAAGGGGGGCCGCCTATTACATTTTCCGAGTTTCCTCTCTATATTTTTCATGAATCTTACGGATTGAAACTATCATAGTTGACATTTCTATTTATATGGTATAGAGCAGTTTAGCCAGGCGAAACATTTGAACTAGAAGAAGAACTTTACATGAGCTTACACACGGTAAAGTTCAGAAACCCATCTTGCAAATAGAAACTCCATAAATACGGATAGAATCTTTATTCGAAGATATATCTTTATTGCATTATAGGTTCTGTGAAAAAAACACAAACTGTTATAGTAAAAAAAAAAAAAAAATCTCTCTTTCTTTCTGTATTATAGGAAAAAGCTGTGCCATATTTATCCACCCTCCCCCCCCAAAAAAAATCTCCATTATCTTCGAAAAAATATACCTGATCATTATCTCAGACTAGAAACAGGTTCTTTTAAAATAAGTTTAAAAACAGTTAAATTAATAATTGAATATAGGATGAAAGGAACAAATATCTTTCGTCTAATTTTAAAGGTTAAGTTCGTTAACTATCAAAATCTGTCCACCGGAACATGGTTTTTGGAGCAAAAGCCGCGCGAAAAAAATCGGAACGCTTAGTTTTCATGTTCACATGTTTGCAAGTTCCTTATAGAAAAACGAACCAAACCGTTTTTAAAGCGGTATCTATAACCGTTTACGAGAAAAATTGATAAAAATTCTTTTCCAAACTAATTTTCAGTTTGAGTATTCAGAAACGATTGAATCATTTGAAACTTGTTCCAAATGTTTGAAATTCATCTAATCCATGATAGTTCATTTTTCGTTTCATTTGGAGTTAACTAAGTACTATAAACAAAATATTTCATTAATAGGAATGATTTTTGTCCCTTTTTTTTATTTCTTTTTTTTTCTCTTTTTTTTTCCTTTTTTTCCATTAGTTTTTATTCTATATGAATAATTTTGTTGCCTTATAATTTCCTCTTGTCTTATTTTCTTTATTAATTTTTTATTACAATCAGACTGCGACATTAACGGACTTTGATTCTGCTATCCATATGAGTTATCGTTACAGTCACGGAACTCATAATTAATAAAATAAATAATAGGAATGAAAAAGTTGGGTATTTTCATATATTTTCTAAAATATCTCGAAAACGGTTGGGAAATCGTGGTAAGTAGAAGATAACTATTCGAAAGCATACTAAATTCTCTACAAAAAAGGTTCTAATGTAATTTTCGATAGGGCGATCTTAATCGGAGAAAAAAGTGCTTGAATCCTTGAAATTTTTAGTTTTGCTCTTTTGAACGAGTTTATTTATCTAGTTACCCAACGTTTTATTTATTTATTTATGTTTTAATTCCATTTAAACGTCAAATGAGTAATTTCCAAGAGCGAACGTTGTGACAGAGGATGAATTAATTTCCGATTGGGATACTGTCAGTTTCCTGTTGTGTCGCCTTAAGTCTTCCTTCTCTTTGAAAAGCGAACCGCGCTAAGATGACGCAGCTCCTGCGAGTCGGACTTTTTTGTATTATTCTGAAATCTTCACATCTCTGCTGTATTATAATAGTGAAAGTAATATCTATAAATATCTGGACCTCAAGGAGCGACAGTATATCAATGATAAGAGGTTCGGTGTCCTTGTATACGTCTGATAACAGGGATCTTTAACAGCTTTTATGGCATTGAAGGTTTTGTTTACTTTCGTATAGGATATGTGAAATATAGTTTTGTTGCATTGGTGCCCCGTGTGTTGGCAAGACTGTCGCAGCTTCCGGGACCTACACATCTCTGTTTTGATTGTTTTGTTGTTGCACATGATGAAGGAATCACTAGACGAGACAGCTGTTCACAACTTGAAGGAATATATCAAGATCCCATCCGTACATCCCCAGCCAGATTATTGTAAGTCAGAGGTATTCATACTATTCGTTTAGTTATTTTGCACAAATATTTATGAGGGTTTAATCTAGCATGGATTTAAAATGGATTGCTTTAATCTGGTGTTGGTTTATAGTTTTTGCCAATATTGCTAGTACCTACAAACATCCTGTACCATAGTAATTAGAAAAATAAACAAGAAATAGGATCAAAAATTCAAATAAATCATATTAGTATTTACAATAATCATTAGATGATCGTATTCTGTTTAAATTATGGGAATTGAGCATTATAGTTAACTTTGGAAAATTGTTCTATGAAAACCTCACACCTATACAAACCCCGGTACTTACGTATTAGCTTCAACGCAGGTTAAAGAACCGGCTCTCAGAGATCTGAATCATCACCTGGTAAGAGATCTGGATCATCAGCTCAGGCGTCAATTGAATTTTTGCCAAAATGGCGAAGGGTTTATAAACGATTAGGGTTGAATAGAGTTTCGATATAACCTCGAGGAAACACGTAGTACTTATGTTAATGGCATAATTGAAAAAAAAAAAAAAAATGAAAAGAAATCGCGTAAAACGCAAATCTACAAGTGAATTGCGTTGAAACCAGAAAGAAAACAAGACGGCTACTACAAACAACGGCCAATAGAATTCTCCATAGGAATAGGCCAATAGAAATGCCAATGAGTTATGCGCCTGCGCTGACGATCCAGATCTCTGAACGAGACCTATACATACCCTTACATCGCATCCATACATAACCCTTACATAGCACCTTTACACACACTTACACAGCATCTATACATATCCTTTCACAACACCTATACATACCCTTACATCGCATCCACACATAACCCTTAAATAGCACCTATACACACACTTACACAGCATCTATACATATCCTTACATAGCACCTTCACATACCCTTACATCGCATCCATACATAACCCTTACATAGCACCTATACACACACTTACACAGCATCTATACATATCCTTACACAGCACCTATACATACCCTTACATAGTACCTATACATACCCTTACATAGAACCTATACATATCCTTACATAGCACCCATACATATCCTTACAAAACACCTATACACACACTTACACAGTATCTATACCTATCCTTACACAGAACCCATACATAACCGCACAGAGCACCCACACATACCTTTATATAGCACCCATTCATACCCTTACACAGTACCCATACAACCCCTAACACAGCACCTATACATACCCTTACACAGCACATAAACATACCCTTACACTGATCTACAGTTTATCATGCCCTTCTACACTGGGTCAATTTATTAGTTTTCTTTTGCAATGGAAACTGACCACCCCCAGTATGTCTCATGTGTTTGTATTTAAGCGCATTTAGAAACAACAAAGGAATTAAGGTTGAAATTGTTGTTTCAAACATTTCTTTAAATCCCTCTGATAATATATGGTCAACCCATTAGTAATGTCGGTTTATGTCGGTGGGCTGTAGAATGTGTCGATCGTATATATATAAATTCTACTAGGTAGGATCGATAAAGATTTGAAGATATTTTTAAAAAATTTCGCCATGTGTGCACCACAATAGCTAATTTCCTTCGGAGGATAGTGCTAAAAATAAATTAAAAAATTATTACTTTTTTAATTAATTTCCTTCCAGAGTTTTGTGTATGCGGGGTACTACACTATGTACTAAATACACAAAGCTTCACATTTTGATCTACTGATCTTGATGAGTTTTTCGAACCTACGTTTGGCGGGAGAATTCAATTCAAACATAGGACAAACTAACACCCCCCCCCCCCATTCCAATAGACCGATTTTGTTAATTTTCACAACACTTCTTTCGTTCGTAACAACGAAGTTTCGTAACAAAACAACAGAAATTACGACCGGTATAAGGAAATTAGTAATTGCTGTCCGGAGTAAACCCCCCCTTCTTGTCAAACGAATTAGTTTTTCAATTTTTTCTCTTCAGTTTACCACCATGAATACCGAGTTTCGTTGAAATATAACAAAGATTATGGCTGGTATTGACAAATAACTACTTTGTCTCCGGAGTACCCCCCCCCCCCCCCCCCCCCCCCTCCGGATGGACCGATTTTGTTGGTTAACGAACTCGTTCAATCGTTTGATGGGGGAATACTACATACCAAGTTTCGTAGCGAAAAAACAAAAACTCTGGCCTGTATCGTGTTAACGGACACACATGTATATATATATATATATATATATATATATATATATATATATATATATAAATTTTAACTGGGGTCATTTTTGGTGTCTACTAGGTAGGATCGATAAAGATTCGAAGATATTTTTCAAAAATTCCGTCATGAGTGCAACCTCAATAGCTACTTTCCTTCGGAGGAAAGTGCTAAAACCAACATTACCTTTTAGAGACCTGATATATGCAACAGGATCTGGTTTTTCCCTGCAGGATATTTATACCAAACTCACAAAATAAGCCTAATATTTTATATGGGTTATAGAGAATGTCCATTAAGAATATATTTTTTTTAACCAAATTTGATTTCTAGATGGCTGTGTTGATTTCCTGAAGCACATCGGCACCGAAATCGGGCTTTCCTGTAAAGTTGTTAAACTTCAAGATAGCCATCCTGTTGTAATCCTGACTTTACAAGGACAAGCCCCCCAGCTCCCAGCTGTTCTACTTAATTCGCACATGGATGTTGTACCAGTTTTCAAGGTTAGCTGAAGCAAATAACTTAATTTCTCTGTCAGTCATTCTATTTATGATATGAAATTCATAAACATCTAACTCGATAATTGTATTTACAGACTGCCCTATCTGCCTCTGTGTAGTTCCTACCTTTTTATAGTCAATGCATATTGTATTTACAGACTGCCCTATCTGCCTCTGTGTAGTTCCTACCTTTTTATAGTCAATGCATATTGTATTTACAGACTGCCCTATCTGCCTCTGTGTAGTTCCTACCTTTTTATAGTCAATGCATATTGTATTTACAGACTGCCCTATCTGCCTCTGCGTAGTTCCTACCTTTTTATAGTCAATGCAAATTGTATTTACAGACTGCCCTATCTGCCTCTGTGTAGTTCCTACCTTTTTATAGTCAATGCATATTGTATTTACAGACTGCCCTATCTGCCTCTGTGTAGTTCCTACCTTTTTATAGTCAATGCATATTGGATTTACAGACTGCCCTATCTGCCTCTGTGTAGTTCCTACCTTTTTATAGTCAATGCATATTGTATTTACAGACTGCCCTAACTGCCTCTGTGTAGTTCCTACCTTTCTATAGTCAATGCATATTGTATTTACAGACTGCCCTATCTGCCTCTGTGTAGTTCCAACCTTTCTATAGTCAATGCATATTGTATTTACAGACTGCCCTATCTGCCTCTGTGTAGTTCCTACCTTTCTATAGTCAATGCATATTGTATTTACAGACTGCCCTATCTGCCTCTGTGTAGTTCCTACCTTTCTATAGTCAATGCATATTGTATTTACAGACTGCCCTATCTGCCTCTGTGTAGTTCCTACCTTTTTATAGTCAATGCATATTGTATTTACAGACTGCCCTATCTGCCTCTGTGTAGTTCCTACCTTTTTATAGTCAATGCATATTGTATTTACAGACTGCCCTATCTGCCTCTGTGTAGTTCCTACCTTTTTATAGTCAATGCATATTGTATTTACAGACTGCCCTATCTGCCTCTGTGTAGTTCCTACCTTTCTATAGTCAATGCATATTGTATTTACAGACTGCCCTATCTGCCTCTGTGTAGTTCCTACCTTTCTATAGTCAATGCATATTGTATTTACAGACTGCCCTATCTGCCTCTGTGTAGTTCCTACCTTTTTATAGTCAATGCATATTGTATTTACAGACTGCCCTATCTGCCTCTGTGTAGTTCCTACCTTTTTATAGTCAATGCATATTGTATTTACAGACTGCCCTATCTGCCTCTGTGTAGTTCCTACCTTTTTATAGTCAATGCATATTGTATTTACAGACTGCCCTATCTGCCTCTGTGTAGTTCCTACCTTTTTATAGTCAATGCATATTGTATTTACAGACTGCCCTATCTGCCTCTGCGTAGTTCCTACCTTTTTATAGTCAATGCATATTGTATTTACAGACTGCCCTATCTGCCTCTGCGTAGTTCCTACCTTTTTATAGTCAATGCATATTGTATTTACAGACTGCCCTATCTGCCTCTGCGTAGTTCCTACCTTTTTATAGTCAATGCATATTGTATTTACAGACTGCCCTATCTGCCTCTGTGTAGTTCCTACCTTTTTATAGTCAATGCATATTGTATTTACAGACTGCCCTATCTGCCTCTGTGTAGTTCCTACCTTTTTATAGTCAATGCATATTGTATTTACAGACTGCCCTATCTGCCTCTGCGTAGTTCCTACCTTTTTATAGTCAATGCATATTGTATTTACAGACTGCCCTATCTGCCTCTGTGTAGTTCCTACCTTTTTATAGTCAATGCATATTGTATTTACAGGCTGCCCTATCTGCTTCTGCGTAGTTCCTACCTTTTTATAGTCAATGCATATTGTATTTACAGGCTGCCCTATCTGCCTCTGCGTAGTTCCTACCTTTTTATAGTCAATGCATATTGTATTTACAGGCTGCCCTATCTGCCTCTGCGTAGTTCCTACCTTTTTATAGTCAATGCATATTGTATTTATAGACTGCCCTATCTGCCTCTGCGTAGTTCCTACCTTTTTATAGTCAATGCATATTGTATTTACAGACTGCCCTATCTGCCTCTGCGTAGTTCCTACCTTTTTATAGTCAATGCAAATTGTATTTACAGACTGCCCTATCTGCCTCTGCGTAGTTCCTACCTTTTTATAGTCAATGCAAATTGTATTTACAGACTGCCCTATCTGCCTCTGTGTAGTTCCTACCTTTTTATAGTCAATGCATATTGTATTTACAGACTGCCCTATCTGCCTCTGTGTAGTTCCTACCTTTTTATAGTCAATGCATATTGTATTTACAGACTGCCCTTTCTGCCTCTGTGTAGTTCCTACCTTTTTATAGTGAATGCAAATTGTATTAGTAAATTAGCTGTTTATTTTTTTTTAATTATTTCATTTTCAAATTTGTTTACAATTGTTCACTATTGTTTATTCTTACCTATGTATTATAAGTGATGAATTGCCCTTGTCGCGGTCTCACTAATGTATAAATAAATATTTATATATATAAAAAAAGTCCGACTCGCAGGAACTGCGTCATCTTAGCGGGTTACGTACAGCCATCTTGATTACCACAGCCACTCCAAACTTATTACCAATATCTTTCACCGTTTCTTAGCTTATTTTACTAAAATACTAATTTCACTGATAAATGCAATTTAAAAAAAAAAAGAAACAACCAATTAAAAAGTGAGATAAACAAAGACAAAACCCGTTCCAAACAACAAAACCAACACTTTTTTTGGGGGGGTCTCCCGTGGTCTAATGGCTAGCGCCTTGGATTCATAAGCGGGAGATAGTGGGTTCGATTCCCAACCTCCGGCAGGAATTTTATCATACCACGGCTCGCTGGTAAAATTCCTCGCTGCACCCTGGATGTCGGTGCTAATGACCTAGATGTGAGATGCGCCGTAAAAAAAAAAAAAAAAAAAAAAAAAAAAAAACCAACACTTTTTAAGTTTTAAGCGCTTATATTTCTGATTGACGTTGCCCCATCGAATATTGCTTCAGAAACTTTTTTGTAGAGAATTTATTAAGCATTCGAAAGATCACCTTCCACTTACCACGATTTCCCAACCGTTATCGAGATATTTACGAAAAATGTATGAAGATCCGAAACGCACTGATCCCGATGTATCCTGTCCATCCTGTCCGGATGTATGAAATCCGCATGCTTACTTAACTCCAAATATAACCAACATCTAAACATCTTAGTTGGGATTAATTTCCTAGTTGTAGAAAATATTTCAATTGAATCCCGCGATTCTAAGTACCCACAAAAAAAAAAAATGACTTAAAAAAACATTGATCCCACTTTTCTCAGAAATGGTTACAGATATCGCCTCGGAAATGGTTTCATTCCTTTTCCTGTGTTATGAAACCTAAAGAACAAGTACCAGCAGGCATACGAGCTCAAGAACCGTAAGCGTTACGATTTTTTTGCGCGAATTTCGCCCCAAACACTATCTTCCAGTGTGCGGATTGTGCTGGTTAACGAACTTGACCTTTCAAATTAGACGACAAAATTTTGTACCAAATTTCATCAAAATCGGACCATTTTTGAGCTTGCTATATACCTATATATATATATATTTGTCTGTTCGCTCTCTAGCTAGAAGACGAATGGTCCGATTTTGATGAAATTTGGTACAAAAATCCTTCGTCCAATTTGAAAGGTCAAGTTCGTTAACTAGCAAAATCCGCTTACTGAAAGATGGCGTTTGGGGCGAAATTCGCGCAAAAAAAATCGTAACGCTTACGTTTTTGAGTTCATAAGCTTCTAAGTACTCGTTTTATATGATTCCTGGGCTAGGAAAACGAATGAAACCATTTTCAAGGCGATAGCTTTAACCGTTTTCGAGAAAATTGGAAAAATATGTTTTGAATACCGTTTTTGGTTTGGGTACTTAGAATCATGGGATTCAGTTGAAACATTTTCTGCATGTTCTAATTTCATCAAAACTAATATGTTGAAATTTTGGTTACGTTTGGAGTTAAGGAAGGGTTAGAATAAAATATTTTATTAACAGACTTAAAAAGTTTTGGTAACTTTGTATATTTTCCTTAATATCTCGAAAAAGGTTGAGAATTTGGTAAACGAAAGAATACCATTAGAAAGCTTACTAAATGCTCTACAAAAAAGGTTCTGATGAAAGTTTTGATTAGGCGATGTCAATCGGAGAAATAAGTGCTTAAAACATTAAAGTAATTGATTTTGCTTATTCGAACTGTTCTTTTTGTCTGTTTTTATTCCTTGTTATTTTTTAATTGCTTATAGTTGGATAATGTATTTTACAATAAAACAGATTAGGCAAAATAAGAAAAACAATTCATTGTTAGAAATATAGCTTGCCAAGAGAAAAAGATTCGTTGACGTCTTTTGAATATTTTCAATTGCCTTTATGCTGTTGGTTTTTTTATTTTATTTTTTTTTATTTTATCTGTAGAATTATTACTATAGTAAAATAACACAGGAATGTGTGAAAATATTTGATATTTTCCAATTCATTGAAACGTATGAAATGAAGTATCGGTAGAAGAGGATTCTAGGGTCTTGCGGACCTGACCCTAGGTATAGCCAGCCATAAAACCCTTTGAACAAAGGCCGAGGAAAATATTATCTGTTTCTATTCTATTCTTTTCAAATGAGAATAGGGATATGAACAGGAACCGGGGTCTCCCGTGGTCTAATGGCTAGCGCCTTGGATTCATAAGCGGGAGATGGTGGGTTCGATTCCCAACCTCCGGCAGGAATGTTCCCACGGCTCGCTGGTGAAATTCCTCGCAACACCCTGGATGTCGGCGCTAATGACCTAGATGTAGATGTGCCGTAAAAAAAAAAAAAAAAAAAAAAAAAAAAAAAAAAAAAAAAAAAAAAAAAAAAAAAAAAAAAAAAAAAAAACTGGAACCGCGCTAAGATGACGCAGTTCCTGCGAGTCGGACTTTTTTCAATACAAACGTGGTTTTTATAAGAATAATCATTGTAGCTCCGTCCCAGGTGGTTCTACTAGAAAGAAAGTGAAACCAATCGAAAGCTGAGTAAATTTACTATAAAACTAGTTCGGAGCAAACATTAAAATGAATGAATTTAAGTATGTCTTTCTTACCAAAAGAAAGCTATTCTGAATTTCCTGACTTTTTATTGATATTTCTTACCAGCGTTACTCCTGAATGGGCAGGACCTGATATTTCCGGGTTTCAGAAAAACTTCCTCATTTAACCAAATTTCCATTCATGTATCACAACCCGGTTTTATTGAAGTATGTGAACGATTTAAGAAGAAATGTTTATAAAAAAATATAGATCTGTGAAAAGAAAACATTTTTTTCCCCTCAGTTTATTCAAAAGAAATAGTTATTTTTATAAATATTTACTTAAATATTAAGTAAATATTTATTTAAAACAATAAAAAAAATTACTTTCAAAAAAATAAAAAAGTTCTATAACAGTAAATAAATAAAATACACATTTATTTTGAATTTATTAATTACAGTAACTAATACTGGGTCTAGGAGTTGGCCATTAATGAACACTAACCACAAATTAACCTGAATAATAATTGTTTTTACATAGTTAACACATTTGAACACATTTTTACAGGACTATCTATATCTTATTTAGTATTAGGGATGGGATATTAATTTACCACAACAATCACACATGGGTTCACGAGAATCCCAGGGCGGTTCACAAGCGTGGCCATCAGCATCAGTTCAAGCTTAAGCATTGGTTTTTTAATTATAAATACCTGTAAATATGTGTTCAAATGTGTTAACTATGTAAAAATAATTACTTTTCAGGTTAATGTGTGGTTGGGGTTCATTAATGGCCACCTCCTAGACTTAGTATTAGTTACTGTAATTAATAAATTCAAAATAAATGTGTATTTTATTTATTTACTGTTTAAGAAATTTTTTTATTTTTGGGAAAGTAATTTTTTTTATTGTTTTAAATAAATATTTACTTAATATTTAAGTAAATATTTATAAAAATAACTATTTCTTTTGGGATTTTTGAATAAACTGAGGAAAAAATAATTAATTTTCTTTTCACAGATCCATTCTTTTGTTCCTATATCGTTCCCTTGCTTCAATAACACAGGGTTATGATACATGAATGGAAAGCTGGTTAAATGTAGAAGTTTTTCTGAAACCCGGAAATATCAGATCCTGCCCATTGAGGAGTAACGCTGGTAAGAAATATCAAGAAAAAGTCAGGAAATTCAGAATTGCTTTCTTTTGGTACATACTTAAATTCATTCATTTTTATGTTTGCTCCAAACTAGTCTTATAGTAAATTTACTCAGCTTTCGATTGGGTTCACTTTCATTCTAGTAGAACCACCTGGGACGGAGCTACAACGATTATTCTTCTAAAAACCACGTTTGTCTCGATAAAACAATAAAACGACGTTTTCTCCCTTATGGGCGAGAATTCGGAAAATCGTCATAGAACATTTTTTGTTCCCCTAAGGGTCCTCTATGACCTCCCACAATATGACTAGACATTTACGGGACACCCTGTATATATAAATTTGAACCACCTATATTTTCGTGATCTATAGGGTCTGAAACGAGAAAGTTTCTAGTCGGCACTTCCAACAGATAACAGCACTAATATAGTCAAAATATCCAAATCCGGTTTTACCCGCCTACCCGGTTTTACCCAACTTTCCCCTATATATATATATATATATATATATATATATATATATATATATATATATATATATATATATATATATATATATATATATATTCCACTTTTTCTTGTTTGTTTTTCTGGCAGGGGGTCGATAAAGCAGTACACTCTTTGTTCACATTAACTGCTTTATTTGTTATGTTTCGCCCGACATGTTTCGTGCCTTTTCGCACCTCTTCAGGGGCTTTCCTTATCAAGAAGTCCTCTCGTCATGTTGGCTAGCTTGAGTCAGGCGTAGTACTCCATATATATATATATATATATATATATATATATATATATATATAAATTTGAACCACCTATATTTTCGTGATCTATGGGGTCTGAAACGAGAAAGTTTCTAGTCGGCACTTCCGGATCGCGTCGTGAGGTCAACCTCATTAGCGGGTTCTCCCTATGGAGGTAGGGAGTAACCGCGCTAATATATATATACAATTTTGTCCTGTTGAATTGAAGCTCTATAAGAGAAATATTGCAGCTTAATATGGTACATAAATGACATTACCATAAGCCAGGGATAATTCGGAGCGACGCTGTTAATATTTCTCTACTTGAAATTATAACTATGCTTATCCTACCACTTGAGGAGCGCCATGAAACTCCTGTACTGCAGACGAGTTTTTAAACCATTAACCGTCCTGTAAGATAATATTTCTACTGCGTGTGATCGGTAATCTACAGTAGGTAGTCATTTCAGTTTTATTGTCACATTTACATAATATGCAAATTTGACATATTATGTATAATAACATACATGCTATGTATGTTATTAATAATTAGTACAAATTCATGTAAATAACTTTTCGTTGGTCCATGACCTGATTTGACTTGTATTACACATTTGATCTAAAAAAAAAAAAAGACACCAGTGGAGCGGTATGGTCCTTATAGGGTTTTGGGATCGCTTATTACGATGAGCGAGTTGGTCATCACAACAGATTCAAGGTCATTAGAAAGTCAAATAAAGAAAAAACCTTTTCCTAATGTTTGATCTGAAAAAATCAAGCGTATGTTTTTAGGTTCCCGAGTCCAAATCCATAGTTTGTTTGACCTTTACGCCTTTTCCTAGAGGTCATTTAGAGAAAAAAAACGCAGACAAAATCTATAAAAATTTGTTTTCAGGGAGGCAGAGGGAGTCAAACAAACTACTGGTTCGGACTCAGGGACCTCAAAAGCATACGCATAAATGAATCGATCCATGCAAAAAGAACTTCAGTCCATTTTTTCCCAATATGAGTTCCGATAATATTTTCGTTAGTATGAGTGATGAATTCTTTGTATCTAAAGGTAACTTCACATTTCTATGTTAGAAGGACTTCAGAACAATACATAGTTGCCATAGAAACATAGCAATAATTTTATTATTCCAAGTAGAAAGGGATTCAGTCTAGTTTTATCAAAACTACTGATTTTGGACTGAAGCTATTTTTGCATGGATCGATTCAAATGTTTTTAGATTTTTCTTACGTTTTTTTTGTCTATTTGACCTTGAAATGACCCCTAGGAAAAGACGTAAAGGTCAAACAAACTATGGATTCAGACTCAAGGACCTCATCCACATACCCTGAGCCACTACCCGCCATAACAGACCTCATCCACATACCCTGAGCCACTACCCGCCATAACAGACCTCATCCACATACCCTGAGCCACTACCCGCCATAACAGACCTCATCCGCATACCCTGATCCACTACCCGCCATAACAGACCTCATCAGCATACCCTGAGCCACTACCCGCCATAACAGACCTCATCCGCATACCCTGAGCCACTACCCGCCATAACAGACCTCATCCGCATACCCTGAGCCACTACCCGCCATAACAGACCTCATCCGCATACCCTGAGCCACTACCCGCCATAACAGACCTCATCCGCATACCCTGAGCCACTACCCGCCATAACAGACCTCATCCGCATACCCTGAGCCACTACCCGCCATAACAGACCTCATCCGCATACCCTGATCCACTGCCCGCCATAACAGACCTCATCCGCATACCCTGATCCACTACCCGCCATAACAGACCTAATCCGCATAAATACGCATAGATTTTTCCTACGGTTCTCTATTTGACCTTACACCTGATGTGATGAGGGTTAACCACCCGCTCATCGTAATAAGCGACCCCCGAAACCCTATAAAGACCATACCGCTCGGAGTGTTAATTTTTAGATCGAATGTTGCATGAGCGTATATAAGGGGCGGGCTGAGGGGCCGTAGCCCCCCCCCCCCGAGGATCACTTAGTTCATAAAATATATTTTATTTTACGTGTAATAGCGTTTTAGTTGTCTAAATCTATTCCAAGCTCTAAATTTCTGGTATTCCATACCCCGGAAATGGTCTAAGCCCCTCCCGAAATTATTTTCTATATACGCCCATGAAATGTTGACCGGTGTTATTTCAAAATGGTTCAGCGTTAATTGTTGTCTGTCAATTATTTTATTTTATTTTTTTTTTTTATATTCGTTTATTGGTTCTAAGTTACAAACCCATAACCATTATGAGTAAACTGAATGTATGATTAAATGTAATTTACAAATGTATGTTAATATTCTTAATAAAATGTAACAAAATCAACAGTCTATCTTTGTTTCCTGCCAAGTAGTACCGATAGTCTGTATCTTGAAGCATTGTCTGTCTGGCTGAGGAGTATCTTCTGCAAGTGTTGAAAATGTGTGCAATGTCTTCTACTTCATTGCAGGTCTTACAGAGCGGGCTGTCGACATGCTTCATCCTGTGCAGGTAGGCCTGAGTCCTGGCGTGGCCGATCCGTAGCCTGGTCAGGGTGACGATGTCCCGACGGTGGGGGAGCGACTGTTTGTAAGGTGCAAACCATGGGGACAAGGAGACGATGGGTTGGATGCTGAAGCGACGTCTTCCTTTGGTAGCTGACGTCTCGGTGTATAACAGCTGCCATTCTTCAACCATCTTCATTCTGACCAACCTTATAAAGTCAGATTGCGGCGGAGATGTAATTTCTTCGATGCAGGAGGTGAATGCTTTAGCCAAGGCGTCGGCGATTTCGTTGCCTCTTATTCCTGTGTGACCCGGGACCCATTGTATAGTAACCTGAGCTGAATGTCGGTGAATGATGGATGCTATGGAGTCTGCAATGTGGTTGGATCTCTTCTGGGTGTGGTAATGTTGGAGTTTTAAACAGCTGGATTTAGAATCTGTGAAGATGACGAGTGGCTTGTCTCTATTAGGTGATTCAATGAAGTATTCCAGTGCTTCAAGCACAGCCCACAACTCAGCATTGTTGATAAAAAAGTGATTCGTGAGCCTTTTAGTGAATTTTATTTTAGTACTGCTGTCAAAGATTCCTATTCCTACACCTTGGTTAGTTTTGGATGCATCCGTAAAGATTTTTACATGATTTTCATAGGTATGGTTAATATAGTATTCAGTCTGTGATTTTATTTTAATTGTTGCATTATTTTCATTTTTAGACATTTTTGAGTAATTGAAATAAATTTCTGGATTTGAATTTATCAGAGACTGAGATTTTGGCTTATTAGAAATATAAAATTTTGCGTTATTTAAAAATGACAAAATATTTTTAGTCGAAGTAAATTGGTTGAGAATAAGAATTTTGCTTACAAAATTCGGGGAACTAAAAGCTTTATCAATGTAAGGTCTAACAGGATGAGTGGAGTCTAATCAGACCCTGAGGGTATACTTTAGGGCTAGCCACTTCCTTCTCAGACTCAGGGGCACCTCCCCGGCAGCTACTTGTAGACTGTGGACGGGTGTAGACTTGAGGCTTCCCATGCAGGTCCTTAACGCTTCAGACTGGACTGTGTCGAGGCGGCGAAGTGTAGACGGCGCTGCACCTCCTCCGTAGATCTGGCATCCGTAGTCGAAGTGAGGTCGGACGATGGACTTGTAGACTGTTAAAAGGATGCTCGGATGTGAGCCACATTTAACTCCTGCGAAGATTTTCGAAGAGTTCAGGAACCTTGTAGTCTTGTTGATTACTTCATTAGAATGGAGCTTGAAATTAAGCTTGGAATCCAGGAACATGCCGAGAAATTTTATATTATTTGTTAGTTTGATTTTTTTGTTACGGAAACAGAAATTAAATTTAGTGTGGTCTGTTTTTTTCCTCGTAAATGGTATCAGTTTAATTTTTTCGTTGTTGAAAGTTAGGCCTAAATTCTTGAGTTTTACATGGATGCTGTTTAGAATGACTCCTAATGTGCTTAAACAAATTTCTAAAGAGGTTTCTAATATTAGTACCATAAAATCGTCGGCGTATTGTAGAATAGTGATATTACTACTGCTTAGCTTGTGTAGACCAGCTGTATATATATATATTGAACAGCAAAGGAGAAATTGGGTCTCCCTGTGGTAGTCCTCTATCCGATTCCATCTCTACAAGTCCTTCGTCCATCTTCACGATGTAGGTCCGCTTGCTGAGGTAGTTGTAGATCCAGCGGGTGACGTCTGACGGAACTCTCATCTTTATTAGTTTCTTTGTTAAGGTGTCCACTCTGACCATGTTGTAAGCATTCTCGACATCTAACACACACCCCAGTATGACTTTTTTCTGAGCGAAGGCGTCGGTGACTTTCAACTGCAGAATCTGGAGGGCGTCTATCGTGGTTCTCCCTTTCCTAAAGCCGATGCAGTTTTGATGCAGGAGTGAATTTTCTTCTATGAACCATTCTAGTCGGTTCTTCAGCACAGTGATAAACGTTTTAGCCAAAGTTGAGATAAGAGAAATGGGTCTGTATGAGGACAAGAGGTGGTCAGGTTTATTTTGTTTTATTACTGGGCGTATCTCTATTTTCCTCCATGAATTAGGCACTGAACCTGTGTTCTTAAGGTTATTGAAAGATTTCGTGAGAATTACCTTAATTTTTTTTTTTCCTTTTCTTTTGGTGCATCTACTGCTGAGGTCATTAGCACCTTAATATTTTCAGGCAAGAGCTTGATCATCTTGAAGGTGATTTCGTCGAGCCCTGGTGCAGAATGACCCTTAAATTTTAGGGCAGCGTCGATTTCACATTCCAGAATTTCTCCCGAGTTGCCAAAATCATTAAAATCTATTGGTTGGAGGATGTTTGATCTAGAGACTAAATTTTGCTGTAAGAACTTTGATGCATTCGCTTTATTTGCTCTTATTAAATTAATTTTGGGGTTGAATTTTCCTTTTATGATGTTGAGTTTATGCCAAATATTGTTGCTATTCGCGTTTTCTATAAAAGATTCCCACGCTTCCCTCTTCGCTTTCTTAATAGTTCTTGAGTTTAGTTGTGATTTTCTGAACTCCTGAAAAATTGACTGAAGTAGGATTGCTTAGAAATTCTTTGATTGATTTATTTTTGGCAGAAACGAGTGACCCTATAGCGTCATTCCACCAAGTCTTAGGCTGGAACGATCGTTTCCTTATTGGCTTGATACGGGGTATTGATTTTTCTGCGGCTTCATTAATGATTGTGGCTACAGTTTCAACATCGACAGTTTCCTCGTCTAGATTGAAACTGGCAAATTCCTCTACATATTTGTCCTCATTGATGCGTTTGAAATTTCTTCTTCCCTGGCTAAATACGAACTCCCGTGATTGAAGAGTGAGAGACATGATGATAGGTAGGTGATCGCTGCCGATGTAGTCAGCGCTGGTAGACCATGTCAGTGACAGGCCCAAATCTGGAGTGCAGAGTGACAGGTCTATGGCGGATCTAGAAGTCGGTATCGCCGGAGGCCTGGGCAGTCTGGTCGGGCTTCCATCGTTCATCAAGATGAGTTGGCTGCTTGAGATGATGTCGTGGAAATGACGGCCGCGACTGCAGGTCTTGTCACTGCCCCATGAGCTATGGCGAGCATTGAAATCACCGCAGAGAATGGTGCTGATGCTGGACTGATCCGCGAGGTCTACGAGTCTCTTGAGGTCACTCCTCGTCACAGGCTTGTTAGGTGGCAGGTAGGCGATGATGACTGACAGCTTGGGAACGGTGTTAGTAATGGTTGCACCAACAAGTTCAGTGTTGCCAATCTTCGGAAGACTCATTCTCTCCCACTTAAATCTTTTATGAATTAAGAGAGCAACTCCTCCATATCCATCGTCTCTATTTTCTTTCAAAATGAAATACTGTGAGGAAATATATTGTTTTGGGGATTTAAACCATGTTTCTTGAATTGCAGCTACATCAATCTTTAATAGGGCTAGCATGTTGATAATTTCAGAAAATTTATTGTTGGCACTTTCCACATTCTGTTGTAAAATATTGATATTTTGGAGCTTTAAATACTGAATCATTAGTAGGAGTTTATAAATCTAAATTGTCTAATTTGTATTTTTCTTTAGTATTATTTTCTATAGCCAATTGATTTTTATTTAATGAATCTGTGAAAATCTTCAAAAAAATTAGCGATAAATTCATCACTCTGATTAGATAGATTGTTAATGATTTCAAAAATTTTAGCAATGTAAGTATTTCCTTGAGAGGATGGAGAATAGGGATTCATTGTGATAGGTTGAAGTGGGAGAGAAAGTTGATTGTCCTCTTGAGAGATATCTTTAAGGTGTTTTTCTGGGAGTCTAGAAGAGTTGGTAGGGACATATTTAGTTTTGGTGTATCTGTAGCTAGTTTTAGGTATGCTTTCAGATAAAGATGGAAAATTTACATCTTTAGTAGGAAAAGGTGTTTTAGCAGCATTGGCATAAGAACTGGGAGAGATTGCTTGGTTTTGCTTTTTATTATATAGCTCCATATATTTCTCGCAGTCCCTACTCGTAGCTGGATGCTCCTTCTTACAGTGTAGACAAGTAGGTATCTCAGCTGTACATGGGTTGCCCGGGTGTTTCCCTCCGCATCGCTCACAGGTCTGCAAGGTAGCCCTACACTGGGGTGTGGAGTGATTGTAGCGGAAACACTTCCTACATTGGGTCGGGTTCGGGATGTAAGGGTGGACCTCACAATGGGCGCCGTATATGTAGACATACTGCGGTAGTGTCTGGGAGTCAAAGTTTACAACACAAGTCTGGAGAGGGAAGACTTTAGCAGGGTCATCACGGTCTTTCTTTATTATCCGCCTCACAGACATTACTGCTACTTCGGATTTTATTCCATGTTGTATGTCGGAATCACTTAAGCCAGTATCGACTCCTATAATTATTCCAGTTTTTTTAGTAAGGAATGATGGAATATAAGCTATTAAGTTGTGGTCAGATAAAAAAGGCAAAGTTTTAAAATTATTGGCAATTTTGGCCTGATTAAATTCTATTTTCATCCTATTTAGGCCTATACATTTTATATTTAAAATAGATTTTTGAATTTCGCTACCAGATGATTTAAAAATAATTTTTCCAAAACTCATAGGATGCATTTTTCCAATATTTTGATTTTCCCCTTCAACATAAACAAAGGAAGGTCCATGATCTGCATTTTTAAAAGTATTATTTTTAAGTAAATTTATTTTGGAAGTTGAATTAGCAGTGATATTATTTAAATTACTTGTTTTGTTGACCTCAAGATCATTGGTAATCCTTATCTTGTTGAGTGGATTGTTTATTTGCCCAGCTGATCTCTTTAGGTTAGGTTGTTGTTGGAGCTCCTCGGTTGAGGTTATGCCAGCTGACTCTGGACAAGGTGGCCCCTTGCCTATGATGTTATCTACTTCCATCACTATGGAGATTTTGAGACCTCCACTAAAGGGGTTCCTAACCCCTTCAGAATGGTTTGCACCTTACAAACTAAGTTATAATAATTAATTGCTCACCAATACTTCCAAAAATCTTCTTATTCTTGAGTGAAACAATTAAGGAAAGACTCCAAAAAAAAAATTTTCAAGAACAAATCACTAATTTAATGATAAATTGAACACAAAAGCACAGGAAAAAATTAGGCAGCTATGCACCTATGGCTACCAAACAGCTGACTGGTCTGTCGATTATTGAGAATATTTTTTGTGCCTTCATTCAAGTGTGTACGCTCAGCGTTTGCCCCGTTTTTTCAATGGTAATTTTCTTAATTTCGTCTTTATAGGAAACGATGTAAATTTACAGCAGGATATAGGCAACGTCGTGTCCTTTGAAGAATATTTTCCAAGTCAGCTCTCTCGTTTCCTAATAGTCCCGAATGTCCTGAGATCCTTGTTATTTTGACTGTAATATTTTTCTGTTTACAAAATTAGGTAGTGTTTTAATTTCTTTAATCTGTTTGTTGGGATTTTTGCTGCTGTATATGCGTGCTATGTTTGTGATGCTATTTGTACATTATCCATATTATTTTTCCAACTTTATATTATTTATTGTTTTTTTTTACATAATTTCTGCAATATTCCTCCTAAATTTGTAAATTACATTTATGAGATCTACATAAAACTATACTAAGCATGTCAAATAATGTAAAATATATAAATTTTAGGATGAATGGAAATATGACCCGTTCGGCGGAGTTGAAGACGACGGGGGTAACATCTACGGACGAGGTGCGCAGGACATGAAGTCGACTACCATCGCTCAGCTGGAGGCCATCAGGAGGCTCAAGTCGACGGGCGTGGTCTTGAAAAGGACAGTACACGTAACGGTCTTGCCAGGTAGACCATATATATATATATATATATATATATATATATATATATATATATATATACACACATATATTGTAGGGTGTTTTAATTTATAAAAACATTGAATCTTTTATATATATATATATATATATATATATATATATATATATATATATATATATATATATATAGAGAGAGAGAGAGAGAGAGAGAGAGACAGAGAGAGAGAGATAATTTTTGTATGGACTTGTGGTAGGACTAAATAATGGGTATGAGAAACAGTGTTACTCTTGTGTGGGTGCCGGGTCGTGAGGGTATTGCAGGCAATGAAAAAGCTGATGAGCTAGCAAGAAAGGGATCGGAGGAGATACTCCATGGTCCTGAGCTGTTCTTTGGAATATCAAAAAGCTTCCTCAGAAGGAAAATAAATGCCTGGGAACATGCTTACATACACAGATATTGGCAGGCTAAGCCAGGCATGAGACAGGCAAAGCTACTTGTCCAGCATTCAAAAGACAGGGCAAAATTAAATACACAGATATTGGCAGGCTAAGCCAGGCATGAGACAGGCAAAGCTAATTGTCCAGCATTCAAAAGACAGGGCAAGATTAAATACACAGATATTGGCAGGCTAAGCCAGGCATGAGACAGGCAAAGCTAATTGTCCAGCATTCAAAAGACAGGGCAAGATTAAATACACAGATATTGGCAGGCTAAGCCAGGCATGAGACAGGCAAAGCTACTTGTCCAGCATTCAAAAGGCAGGGCAAGATTAAGTACACAGATATTGGAAGGCTAAGCCAGGCATGAGACAGGCAAAGCTACTTGTCCAGCATTCAAAAGACAGGGCAAGATTAAATACACAGATATTGGCAGGCTAAGCCAGGCATGAGACAGGCAAAGCTACTTGTCCAGCATTCAAAAGACAGGGCAAGATTAAATACACAGATATTGGCAGGCTAAGCCAGGCATGAGACAGGCAAAGCTACTTTGGTGAGGTATTTCCTTTAATTGGCCAGGACGGATCTAAGATGGATAGTTGCACTTATCACAGGACATGGTCCGTTAAGAAAACACCTGTGCACGATGGGACTAATAGAGGACCCTACAAAATAGCAGCTCAAGTTACATTGAACTTAAATAATTCTTCTATCCATTTTACAACCTACATAAAATCTTTAGGACTTCTATTTGACTCCAAACCTACCTGGGTTCCCCACCTAAAGAATCTCGTTAATAAATCTAAAATCTTTACATCTCTTAATGATTTTATGCAAAGTGGGGAGCAGACAGAAGTGTAATGCTGACATTTTATGGTGCATGTAACTGGTTTCTTCTGGATAATGGGAGTGTAGCGTACACATCTGCCAAGCCCAGCACTCTTAAAAGCCTTGACTCAATACAAAATACTGGTTTACGCATTGCAACAGGAGCCTTTAAATCCAGCCCCGCTAATAGCCTCCATGTAGAATGTGGAGAATTACCAATGGAATACAGACGTTTGCAGAATTATTTTGAAATATATCCTTAAAAATAAATATTTAAATAGTAAGTGCGTCCCGCAATCTACTGACGAGGAATTGTTAAGAAAATACCAAATGCAACCGATCAGGCGACGCCCACTGCTGGAAAGATGTATGACTTATGCACAAGACACTGACCTACTACAAACACAACTCTTACCCAGACCTCCCGTCACGTTCACACCATGGACTCAAACAATTTGAAACTGGATCTAGGACTGACTACGTACCAAAAATCAAACCCGACATACAAACACGTATGTAGGGTTGACAATAATAAAGACACATCGGTCATTTATTACAGACGGATCCAAGACAGCTGAAGGAACAGGCGCAGCAGCTGTAATATATATAAATGCCTTACATTCTAAACAAAACTCTAGTATTTATTCATATGTCAATTTGTAATTGAATGTATGTTGAGCCTAGATGAAGAGATTGGAAGCGAAGAGGGAATGAGAAAGTTTGTGGAGACTGAAGATTTCAAGAATCTGAATATTGGGTTTGACCTGGACGAAGGAGTCTGTTCAGATGACGACAGAGCTATCATATACAAGAACGAGAGGTGTCGATGGGGTAAGATATCTATCCCTTATCAGTATGGCTTATCAGTAGATAGTATGGGGACATTATCAGCATATGGTATCAGTAGGTAGTATGGGGATATTATCAGCATGTAGTATCAGTAGATAATGTGGAGATATTATCAGCATATGGTATCAGTAGGTAGTATGGGGATATTATCAGCATGTGGTATCAGTAGATAGTGTGGGGATATTATCAGCATATGGTATCAGTAGATAGTATGGGGATATTATCAGCGTATGGTATCAGTAGATAGTATGGGGATATTATCAGCATGTGGTATCAGTAGATAGTATAGGGACATTATCAGCATACGGTATCAGTAGATAGGATGGGCTTTATCAGCAGATCGTATAGATATTATCAGCAGGTCGTATGAAGATCATCAGTATATGGTATCAGTAGATCATATGAACATTATCAGTGTGTGGTATCAGTAGATAGTATGGACATTATCAACAGATCATATGGGTATAATAACCGTCCAAATATCGGATCAATAGATGTTAGTATTACTTTAAGACTTCCTTGAGAGGAGTCGCTGTTCAAATACTAAATATTGTTTTCTGCAGAAAACAATTGAATGGGTCTGAGAAAAATAGTGCCAAGTAACATTTTTAACAAAACTTAACTATAGCTGTTTTATGTTGGATATTATGTGGTACTATCAGTCAGTCTATGATGCAAATGCTACTAAAATATGACTACAAGCTTTTCAACTGATTGTCCTACATAATAGCCAACATATAACAGCTATAGTTAAGTTTTGTTAAAAATGTTGCTTGGCACTATTTTCCACGACCCCTTTAATTATAAATAAAAATATGTAGACTTGTTCTGATTAGTTTTCTCTCATACTAAAGGTGAATCTTGCCTAGATTTAGGGTCTAGCTTCCTTCTCTTCTTCCTGTCAACTACAACCCCTGTACAATCAGTAGGTACATGAACCTATTTATTTTGTTGCAGCAATGAGGATACATTGTCCCGGAACGACCGGTCACGGATCGCTCCTCCATGAAAATACAGCCGGTGAAAAGGCTAGGGTAGTTATTGACTCATTCATGGATTTCCGGGAGAGAGAGAAGAAACGTGTCAAATCTCCAATAGATTTAGGGGATGTTACATCAATAAATCTAACAACATTAGAGGCAAGTAGTTGAATGAAATAGCCTTTTATTTCATCAACAAATATTTACAATTATTTACAGTTGTTGGAATAATTTTACAAATTAAACGATTAATGATAAAATAATATGAAATAAAACAATTGGATTATAAAAGAGAACAAATGTTGATGAAGGCCTTCCTTCTCAGGAGTAGTAGTCTACACTTCCCTGGAGACAAGCCTATAGGGAAGCGGAAGTCGCTAGGATCTCTGCTCCTTTATATTTCCATGCCTGGCGATCCATCGCCAATCTCCACCACAGCGGTCCGGCCTCTTGATTGAAATAATCTCTCCATATTTTGGCTTGTCTGCCCCTATTTCTTTTCAGGTCGTACGGCGTCCACCTTGTTATTTCTTGGGACAATCTTCCGTCTTGCCTTCTCATCAGATGTCCAGCCCAGTTCCACTTTAATGAGGTAAAGAGGCAAGTAGTTATGTCTGCTCAATTAGTCATTTATGTAGCTTTGTATGAGGGAATTTTATTTTTATGTAATCTTATAATTATGATAATTGAGAGTGACATCGATGGATATTTTCACTCCTCATGAAATCACAGGTCACGTCTCATTCGCCTCCAATCCTCCCTACTAGTCGCAGGGTGTGGTTGGATGGCGTCAATGTTGGGCAAAACTAAAACTAAATCTTTGGGAATTGACTAAAAACTAAATTAAGGCTTTAGTTTAGTTTAGTTTTACTAAAATAACATGAATTAATATAAATCATATGTTATTTCGGTAATTAAATAAATTATTAAAATTAACAGAACTTGTTTAAAAATAAGAAATTGTGGCTTTTTCTCGTAATTTGCAAACATATGTTCTTTGATAAACTAAATTAGCAAACTAAAAACTAAAATCACAAATTTAGGTCTCTATTACTAAACTAAACTAATTAACATACTAAAAACGGAGTCCACATGATTAATAATTATACAAATCTAAAACTAAACTAAGACTAAAACTAAAAATACAACATTAGTTTAGTTTTAGTTAGAGAAAACTAACGTTAGTTTTGCCCAACACTGGTTGGCGTAAGCTTAACTCCAGGTCATCCTAGAATCCTCCCTAACAAGGAAGGTATTCGGTTGACAACTGGTGGCACCTGAGGCGTGGTCAAGCTACCTATATCAAATTGCATAATACATCTAATTGTAGAATGTAATATTTCTGTAAATAAATAAAATATATAAAATAATTTAATCTTGTATTATGTCGTTACTGTCTCTTGACCGCAGAATTATAACTTTAAATTGAATATATCTTCACACACGGCTAACTCATGAATACCTGATGACCACAACTGAAAAACCAACCTGTACAATATGTAACAGTGACCTAGCCGTACAACATATCTTAACTGACTGTCACTCATGACTTAATTTGGACATTCCTCACGACATGACAGAACTCCTTGGAGATGGCAGCCCTCATATTGACAAGATACTCTCACACCTAAAAGACACCAACATATTTGACAAAATATAAAATAAAATAGAAAGAACATCAAGGTGGACCAAACAGCTCTTCCAAAAGAAGACATTTTTTTTCCCCCTCCCAACTGATTGCACCATTTCTAAATCCAGCTTAATTTTTTGAATCGGCATTGATTTGATGATGCACAACTAACCCTGAGCCAGCTGGCTGTATAATTAGATTTATACATAAAATTGAAATTCCTAGGATTATATATATGTACTAATTAACATAACTGTATATGTATATAGTATTTATTGTATAATTGTAATAATAATTGTATTAGGCCTTCGTTATATAGAATGTACATATATAGACAATAACGTAATATACTGTAGTAATATATATACATGATGTAAGTATAGACAATTATGTAATTTAATATAATGTAATAATGTATAAACGATATAAATATATAGACAATAATGTAATATAATATAATGTAATGATATATACACAATGTTAACATGTAGAAAATAATGTAATATATATATATATATATATATATAAAATGTAAGGTGTACATCG